>CM035812.1:75730850-76143350 GCA_020458035.1 Magallana ariakensis | reverse complement strand
ATGGGGGGATGAATTTTTACATAGGAATATCTAGAGAAAATCTTTAAAAATCTTCATCTCAAAAACTATTAGGCCAGAAAAGCTCAAATTTAAGTGGAAGCATCCTCAGATAGTGTAGATTCAAGTTTGTTTAAATCATGGTCCCTGGGGGTAGGGTTGGGCCACAATGGGGGGATAGATTTTTACATAATATATATAGAAAAAAATCTTTAAAAATCTTCTTCGCAAAAACTATTAGGCCAGAAAAGCTCAAATTGGAGCGGAAGCATCCTCAGATAGTGAGTTTATTTAAATTATGGTCCCCGGGGGTAGGGTGGGGCCACAATGGGGGGATGGATTTTTACATAGGAATATAAAGAGAAAATCTTTAAAAATCTTCTTCTCAAAAACTATTAGACCAGAAAAGCTCAAATTGGAGTGGAATCATCCTCAGATAGTGTAGATTTAAGTTTGAATAAATCATGGTCCCCGGGGGTAGGGTGGGGCCACAATGGGGGGATGAATTTTTACAAAGGAATATATAGAGAAGATCTTTAAAAATCTGCTCAAAAACTTTTAGGCCAGAAAAGCTCAAATTGGAGTGGAAGCATCCTCAGATAGTGTAGATTCAAGTTTGTTCAAATCATGGTCCCCAGGGGTAGGGTGGGGTCACAATGGTGGATGAATTTTTACATAGGTATATATAGAGAAAATCTTTAAAAATCTTCTCAAAAACTATGAGGCCAGAAATGCTCCAATTTGAGCAGAGGCATCCTCAGATAGTGTAGATTCAAGTTTGTTTAAATCATGGCCCCTGGGGGTAGGGTGGGGCCACCATGGGGGGATGAATTTTTACATAAGAATATAAAGAGAAAATCTTTAAAGATCTTCTTCTCAAAAACTATTAGGCCAGAAAAGCTCAAATTGGAGTGGAATCATCCTTAGATAGTGTAGATTCAAGTTTGTTTAAATCATGGTCCCCGGGGGTAGAGTGGGGCCACAATGGGGGGATGAATTTTTACAAAGGAATATATAGAGAAGATCTTTAAAAATCTTCTTCTCAAAAACTTTTAGGCCAGAAAAGCTCAAATTGGAGTGGAATCATCCTCAGATAGTGTAGATTCAAGTTTGTTCAAATCATGGTCCCCGGGGGTGAGTGGGGTCACAATGGGGGATGAATTTTTACATAGGTATATATAGAGAAAATCTTTAAAAATCTTCTTCTCAAAAACTATTAGGCCAGAAATGCTCCAATTTGAGCAGAGGCATCCTCAGATAGTGTAGATTCAAGTTTATTTAAATCATGGTCCCCGGGGATAGGGTGGGGTCACAATAGGGGGAAGAAATTTTACAAACGAATATATAGAGAATTCTTTAAAAATCTTCTACTCAAAAAATATTAGGCCAGAAAAGCTCAAATTGGAGTGAAAGCATCCTCAGATAGTGTAGATTGAAGTTTGATGAAATCATGGTCCCCGGGGGTTGGGTGGGGCCACAAGGGGGGGGGGATGAATTTTTACATAGGAATATATATATAGAGAAAATCTTTAAAAATCTTCTTCTCAAAAACTATTAGGCCAGAGAAGCTCAAATTTGAGTGGAAGCATCCTCAGATAGTGTAGATTCAAGTTGTTTAAATCATGGTCCCCGGGGGTAGTGTGGGGCCACCATGGGGGGATGAATTTTTACATAGGAATATCTAGAGAAAATCTTTAAAAATCTTCTTCTCAAAAACTATTAGGCCAGAAAAGCTCAAATTTAAGTGGAAGCATCCTCAGATAGTGTAGATTCAAGTTTGATTAAATCATGGTCCCTGGGGGTAGGGTTGGGCCACAATGGGGGAATAGATTTTTACATAATATGTATAGAAAAAAATCTTTAAAAATCTTCTTCTCAAAAACTATTAGGCCAGAAATGCTCCAAAGTGAGCGGAAGCATCCTCAGATAGTGAGTTTATTTAAATTATGGTCCCCGGGGGTAGGGTGGGGCCACCATGGGGGGATGAATTTTTACAAAGGAATATATAGAGAAAATCTTTAAAAAATCTTGTCCTTAAAACCTAGTAGACCAGAAAAGATCAAACTTTTGTGGAGGCATCCTCAGATAGTGTAGATTCAAGTTTTTTTACATTATGGTCCCCGGGGGTAGGGTGGGGCCACAATGGGGGGATGAATTTTTACATAGGAATATATTGAGAAAATCTTTAAAAATATTCGGGGAAAGTTTTCAGTCCAAAAAGTAGTAACTTGCGTGAAAGCACGGGTTGTGCAGATTAAAGTTTGATCAAACCATGATTCCCTAGAGAAAAGTGGGGCCACAAAGTTGCGGGGGGGGGTATATAGGAATAGTGAAAAATCTTCTTACAGGTACAACAAAAGGGGCTATGTATTTACCATAAAAATATGTGGATAAAAATCGGCAGATGTTTTAAATTTTTTGAGCATGATCTACTGTACTTAGTTGTCAAGATATTTTGATTTTGATACTGTAATGCTAATTTGATCAGAATTAAGGCTATTGTTGCTCAGGTGAGCGATGTGGCCCCTGGGCCTCTTGTTTTTTTTTTTTTTCAAATCATGACCTACTATACAACATTGTCCAGACATTTTATATATGACTTCATTAAGCTGATTTATTCAGAGTTATGGCTATTGTTTCTCAGGTGAGCGTTGTGGTCATTGGATCTCATGTTTTCAATACCTTGATAAGTTTATATTTACTTCAATCTCACACCTTTCATATGTTGTTTTTTTTTTGTTTTTTTGCAGAACTGAGTCATTAGTTGGACGTTATCTTTGGGGATCAGTAGTATGTTTATTCCTTACAGTGTTATGTTTAATTTTACTTTGTATATATAAAAAGTACAGCTCAACTAAAGGAACGGAAAAAAAGCCAACAGCTAAACCAGCTGTTAGTGATCAAAAGAAAAAACGGGATCGTAAGAATAAGAAGAATAAGAAGTAAATCTACATATCCTTGTGCAGGCAGATAGCTAACCAACAAAAACAAATCTTAGAACCTATCAGAATCGGCTCATATTTATACGAGCTTTAAATAAACCTTCGGTATCCAGTTAAATATTTTGTAGCATGAGTAATGTCATTTTTTTACTTCACCAAACTTGCTGGGGTGGTGCATTGTTTTGTTTTTTATCAAAGTGGGTTTATTTTGGGAGCAAGTAAACGCACTTGAGAAAAAAAAATATTTCAAAGATTCGATATTAACGTACTTTGGAAAAAAAATTGTTCAGGGTTTAATAGAAAAGCCTTATACTTTTATATGAATGAAAAATATAATCATGATTAGCTCAATGTGATTCATATTTTTTACAAATTATTGAACAATTTCTTGATTAAAGAGGGTTTTTTTTCCCCTAAACTCACGTAGTTCAACAATATACACATTAAGAACAACTCGTGAAATGTGTATTATCCAAATAGGACATAAGCTGCATCGCTTAAAAACTGTCCGTCCTTTCTTTCATCTGGTGCCTTGTTAATATGTATGCAGCATATTTACGTCTTTAAAAGGATTTTTCGTATGGTACAAAACAATGAGCAATTGATCAATGTATAACATATTTTAAATGACTTACATCTGACATGAGGAAAAAAATATACGTGACTTATGTATATGAAACATCAAATTGTCTTTTAGAATATCAGTGCAAAAAATTATTGTTTTTTCAATATCTCTATACTTTCTATACATCAAAGTTATTAACTTTTACATTCTTTTATACGTTTACTCTAGTTTGTTGAATATTTGTTTGGCGAATGATATACGAGGGGCGGAGAGGGTAAATCGAGTTAAGGTATCTCACTCCTTGATGTTGTTGTATCAAGAATGTATTGAGAAGTATATCATTGGAATCTAAAGACAACATGCTTAAAATTTAGAAAGAAAAAAGATACTCTGAGTTATGACACATTTTTAAAAATTTGACCCTTTTGCACCTAAAATGCAATTTCAGCCCAATTTGGCATTTGTTGCCAGTATTTTTAATTAAGCAAAATTATTTCATCAAATATTGTTTTCACTTCTGCACAATGATTAGATTAAATGGAGAGAAAAAAACCCTTCCTTACGGAAAAATAGTTTCTCTTCTGTTTATTGAATTCAAATGGTTTGGTTTCCTTTATAAAATATAATATTTTTGTGCTGATTAAAAAAACAATCCTACTAAGCACCTGATCCTACCTCTTTTTTTTAAGAGGTCTGTGTTGCTCTGCTTTGAATTTGTATTTTGTTTTATGGATTTTTGAGATGGTTGAGAGTTTGTTATGGACATTTTTCATGTATATCAATGCTTTTATAACCAATTTAGATGATTAATTGTGATTTATTTTATCAATATTTGATGTCTTAATTTCTGATTCTCTTGTGCTTTTTTTATATCCGTAGTATATACTTATTTACTTACATTTTTCATAGTATATTTATGAAGGGATTGAGTTTACTACTTACAATTGATATCATCGTTATCTTAAAACAGCTTAAATACTGTACTGACAATATATTTTTTTTAGTTCTCCTGAACCGAAAAATTCAACCAAGCTTTCAGTCTCAATATGTTATATTCAAAAGTAGATCTTGGTAACTATTTTTATCTTTTTCCATTTATTTTTTTTAATTTTTTGGTTATCTTTGATTTGTTGAGACCAAGGATAATAAAATTTATCAGTTGATGCATCTTAGAACTCAGGATATGATGCCCCAAAAGTATGTCTCAATGATTTTTTAAATAAATATTAAGTAGTACCAAATCCTGTAATATGTAAGAATTTTTGCGCTTTTTACAGTGTTTCATTCAGAAACTTAGTAATTTTACTATTTTATGCGTATTATACATTATAACATATTATAGATATGTATTATACATAATCAAGTTTGATCATTCATTTAGTAATCTTTTTTATGTATGTATTTAGTGTCTGAATCCCTTATTTAATATCCATTGTATATTAAGATTTTAAATGAATCGAATGTATATTACGTGTTTTGCGATTTTTTAAAGCAATTGTTTGAAGGTATCACATCTCCCTATACGTGTATATCCGTAAACAACTGAACTCCCTTTGAAATAACACCAAAATGCGCTGACAATTATCAAGTAATTATAAGTATTGAATTTATTTATATGTTTTAATTATAAAACGGAACAATCAAGCCAAGGCTGATCTAGACCGTTTTAAACCTCTATAACTGTAAAAAGAATGTTATTATAAAAATTATATCAACTTAAAATAAAATTGCTGATTGTTATTCTTGGATTTGTAATAAAAATATATGTCTTAAAAATTTTTATTTGGTCATTCTGAGACTGTTAGCATACTGACTTCAGTCTTCCTAATTAAAAAAGATATCTGTAAATTAATGTTTAAAAAAAGTTGTTTTAATAAGTGATTGTTGGAAAACAAATGTTGAAATATTTAGATAAATTAAATATACTTGAAAAAAAGGTTATTAATAATTTAAGAAGAGGACTTAGTCACATGTATTATAATGGGCCATATGGAGCGTCGATATCGACATAAGTAGCTCAATGGTAAAGTTGGTGGGTATACGGCGTCGATTCCCGGTCCAGCAAGTTATTTTTATTGATTTACAGGTATATGTCCATCCTTCCGATGGCGCCGTTGCCTTCCTTGTTTAATAAATATTTAAGAAAGTTTGTAATTCCAGGCAAGGTGAATTTGTGCTGTGTTTTCGGCGTCAAAGACTATTTAAAGATGCATGGTCCGATTTTTCCGCTATTACAGTATCAAATAATTTTCCATACAAACCAATGATCTTAGAAAGTTACGACTTTTCTCCTATTTACACCAGCAGAATCGGTCTCTTTTCAAAGTTAGAAATATTCAAAGTAAATAAAAATAATTTTTATGGGAAAAAAAACCCCCAAAAACAAAATGCATCATGGGAATGTTTAGGAAAGGGAACCGTTTTTATTGAACCCGCATGTTATGCATCGATTGTAAACAAAACAAACTTCAAAAATAATAAAATGTACACAGGTTTATTTTTGATTTGCCAAAACATTCATATTTAGTATCTATTTAAAGCGTAAAAGTCGTAATGCAATCATCCTCGCATCGACGTCAGGGGCAAATTTTAACATGAGACGAAATAACGCGATACACTTTCTTTATGTTGTTTGTATTGTAAAAATATTGGACTTCATTTTTCATTAAAATATGGTTTAATTGACTAGGAAAGATACAACAATGTCTAATATTATACACTAACTTGGCATAATCATCGTTTAAACTGTTAAAAGCGTACACAAAGGATAACTGCACATTGCGCCGGGTTTTGGGCCATTTTCGGTCGCTTCTGTTGCGTTTATTTCTTAACCTAATATCTCTTTTGTCAATTTTTTTAAAGAGTCTAGTCAATTTCCAACATGAATTAAGATTTTAGACTGTGACACAACAAACTCATCCTTACAACTTTCGGAAAAAAAAGAAAATGTTCGCTTATCTGCCCTTGATCGAACAGATGTTGATATTAATATGCATGAGAGGTGGAGCTGACATTATCAGAATAGTACTAAAATTAGACTAGCATGAATAGCAATGCCATGTATAAAAATTTATGTGATCACTCTTTCACCATAACCCTATCTATTCTATATGGTACAAGTATACTATTTACTATGGTTTCAACAATTAGACCACGTCCATGTAAGTACAGAAGACTTTAAATCAATGCTTGACAACTTATCGTGTTCGAAAATATTGTCCTAGTTAGCACATAACATGCTACCTTACACGTCACGTGATAAAATATAGTATTCGCAAAGTTACCTGAAGTGAGTAATCGCGTGGTGAATTATAACATTCAATATGCATCAACCCTTACAACAGAAAAAGCAAAAGTAAGAAGAAGCAGTTTTTTCTCATTTAAACCATAAGCGTTGTTTTATGGAGGGTAATCGTGTTCAAAAATCCAGTCATGTTAACTTGTAAATTCGAATTTTCGTGTTGGTGTGTGTGCGTGAGTATGAATGTGTGTAATTATGATCGTGTAATCTATAAAAACACTCTAAAGTTGACTCCGCAGACCTTCAATGTAATTCTTCCCACAGATGTACATTTGCAACTTTAAAATGCACGTAACGTGTCACTATACAACACATTTTCCATCGGCAATCTCTGCATTTATATCTCCGTTTTCCGGAAAGAGCAGAGTTGACACGTTACAAATCGACAAGTAAAGTCTACAAGTTTGTCGAATTTTGACATGACCATATATGGAAACAGTGACGTCACAGATAGCTGCAAAAAAAGGCCTGCCGTAATCGCCGGAATGGGCACGGAATGAATAAAAAAATATTACATATATTATTTCTGGATAACAACTTTTTTTAGGAAGTACGATTTTTCGAACAATAGATTATAGGCTCGGTGTCGATTGTATCAAGAGAATCAAAAAAAGATGCGAGTGAAGAATTCAATCGCCATCGGATGTCTTGGATCTGGAAAATTTTAAATATCATGCTCTGTTTAAATGTATACACGCATTTCTATTGTCCTAAAGTACATTTAACATATCGTGTTAGTATACTTAGAGTTCGGCTGAATAAAGAAAATATCACCAAAAGCATCCTTATCGCTACTACAATGTTGAGACAAGAGCCCCCCCCCCCCCCCCCCCAGCCCCCCCCCCCCCCCACGAAGAAGAAAAAAATCACGGGGTGGGGGGTCGGCCTGCTGATTAATTAAAGAACTGAATTATCGATAAGAAAAACTATCTATCTGAAAACAGTAGTTTTAAGATTTTGATTTAGATGAGACATGAGTAGCGGCACCCCCTCTCCTTTAAATGAAAAAAAAAAATTCCAACCATAAGGTTGACTGTAATAGCAAAAATGTTTTGATATCAAGCAATTATTACGGGATATAAGTATGCCATCCTGAATCTCGATTCAATCCAGACACACTCGGTGAAGTTGGTTAATCAATATTTTCCGGAAAGCTTAACAGCTTTACAGCCACTTGTGAACATGTACTGATTACCATAAAGTAGCTACTTGGTTTTGTAAAATTACTGTCATTACAGTATATATGTATAAGATTTTAAAATGAAAACTCTACCATTTCATATAGAATCAAATCTGTTTTACCCACCTGTTTCTTAATTTCGGAAATTCGATTTTCGAAGAAAAAATATAATTATAAAAACATACTAGTATCCCTTATTTATTTTTTCAGAACCTTTCAATTTTTGACAACATTTTGTACTTTAATTAATGATTATAAAACTTCTTTTTTAACAGTTTCAGATTGTTTTATTATTTATCATGCACTTGCACAACAAAGTCATTTTGATGTTTGAAAAAAAATATATAGATACATACATTTTTCCGCGAAAAATTACCAAATTTTTTTGCAAGTCGTCTAATTTTAAAGAAATGAGGAATATAAAATTCACTCTCAAAATTCTTAGCATTTAGGTAAGCAATGAAGCTATATGGGCTTCACGGCGGTCGCCAAACCCCATGCTGCACAAAAGATATTCACCCCCTAGGAAATTTCTTGATCCGTCTCATTTCTAGAAAAGAGCACGTATTCAACTTTAATATATTTTTCAGTTTAAATTACATGTCAAATTATTTTAGTAATATTGGAATAGATTTTAGACATTTTTTTTTATTAAAAGTTAACCCTTATCGTATATACATGTACCAGTGTCCATGGGAATTATATTACAGAAACCAGCGCATTCGTCACACCGGCACCGATTTTTACAAACATTCACCTCTTCTTGTTTAGTCCAGTTTCAATCATACCTCAAAATCTTCTTTTGTAAAAATTAAAAAAAAAAAGATATTTTTGATCCAAAGAAAATAGTATCGTTCATCAGAACAGTTAACTGAATTTTATGTTTATTTTAGTCCATTCCGGCGATTATGGCATGCGTTTTCCCGCAGCGAGCATTTGCCATATAAGGTCATGTCAAAATTCGACAAACTTGTAGATTTTACATTTGTTGAATTGTAACATGTCAACTGTGCTATATCCGAGGGTAAAGATACAAATGCAGAAACTATATATGGATTTAAAATGTGCAAAGTTGAAGGTTAAATTAACTAACAAAAACAATTAAGCAGCAAAATGTGCATCATACAAAGGAATTGAGACAAATCTTAAAGTGAATAATTATGCTCGAGTTTTATAGCTTACACGATCAGAATCACATACATTCATACTCAGACTTACACACCAACACGATTGCATATTTGAATTTACAAGTTTACAGATCTGGATTTTTGAACACGATTACCCTCCATAATGTTTGTCTATGAATCTCCCTTTGACATAACTTTGATAATGTAAATTATATACAACTACTGTTAAACGGAGAACAGTAGACAAACATGCGCTGACTATGTATCAAGTCAGTCGACTAAAAGTGGGCGCCCTCATTGTATGGAGATAGAAGAAATCGTAACAACGTATTATATACTTTTATTTAACGCAATAACGTAAAGTTACAGTTTAGATGTTGACCATTTCTGCAATTGAAAGAAAAATTCTTCTTTTAAAAGTTTATTTTCTCGCAAATATCGCATGTCATTAAGTGCAGTCATCCTTTCATATAAAATCGGACTAAGCAGCTTTAAAAGGAGTGAGAATAATATGTTTTACGGTGCGACCGTTGGGGCGAGCGCAGCTAGCATGTGATCAAACAATGAATTATGATAAATCAATAAAAATAAAATTAACAACGTAAATAAATTTTATTGTAAATAAAACTTGAAATAAAACATACCTATTTTTCAGTAAATTTCCATTATCCATAGTTTATAAGATTTCATATGTTATAAGATTTGTTATTTATTTATTTATAAGTAGAACAATAGTTTAATCTCAGATACAATGTTGTTGAATAATAAAGATTTTAATATAAATGTTCATTGCACTGTATCTCCTCTTTTAAAGTAATTGTAACGTCAGTTCATCCCCTTTTTTGCAGTCGACATCTTTTCTTATTAATTATTTTTTTTTCAATTTACGCTTAAAAATATTTGCTTATCATATTAAAGGAACATGGAGTTGCCCCCCCCCCCCCCACTTCGGATTGGGAGCATGTAATAAATGGAAGTGAAAATAAAGAAACCATTGAACTGCTAAAGAGCTGAAGGATTAGAATTTTCAGAATTTTGAGAATTATCTTTTTTTTTCTTTTTGCTTGTAAAGATTTTTTGGATGAGGCTGTCATCCACCCCCCCCCTTATATGAAAAACCCAATGCTACGCGTACGTTCCTGGAAATTACCGTAATTATAGTGAATAAAATAAATGTGAGCATTCATCCGAATGAGTGCAAGTAACAACTGTTTCCTATATCTGAAGAAATGTCCTCATTCTTTAGCTTTGCAAGATTTTGAGAGGATTTTGGTAATAACTTCAGTTAGAGTAATTTCCCCTTATTGTGACGTCAACGTTCACGTTTAAGTGTCGTCTGACTTTTTACAACTCCCTGAGAAATAAAAGTAAGCGAAGTATACTGTTTTATTTACTTAAAAAGCATGATGTTCTTAAAATTACACATTTTATATGCTTCTCAAAAGTTTTACTTTGATTCTCGCGAGAACGTGAGGACTTGAAAACCATTGGTACTATGAATTGTGGGTCCAAATTTACTGACGCCGAAAAAATCTATCGGATCAATGTGCAAACCTTTGTGACGTCACTCGATTATTATTATTTTTTTTTTGATTGAGAGTGTACTGAGGTGAACTTTAGAGGTAACTGACTGTATGTCGTATACATCGTTATTGTTTTGATTGTCTTGCTGATTCTCGTGAGAGTGTGAAGTGATAAAAATTGCCATGATTACAGGGAACTACTGGGACGATTAAAACAATGCATTACTGGTCCGATTTACTGCCGCCAAAAAAATCCGTTGAATGAATGTGCAACTGATCCGAATTTTCTATTCACACACGCCTTGCCGTTAGAGCTCGCTTCGCACTGCGCGCCGGCGAGCTGCGCTCGCTATAATAGCCGGGACAGTATGAACCGTGGAAATCAGCCTTGGTATCGCGGTTGTAGATTTCCTGACAAGAGTTACAGGGGTCAGGGGTTTAATTCCCGCACTAACCATATAATGGAAATTTGTTACTGCAAAGCCCTATTTTTGATCAAATGTTCCATTGTTTTTGGGGCATTCAGAAGTTGGAGTTATATTCGCTTTTCGCTATTCACTATTCCAATAGCGAATAGAATTCTGTGGTCGGTTCGCTATTCAAATTACCATAAACATGCTAATAAACGTAAATTCAAAATACCATATAAACTTCATTTTTTATCGGAAAGAAACAAAAATATATTAAAAGCTATATCTTGCCAACCTGACCTGAACATGGACATAATTAGCTAGCCTGCCGAAAAGGTAAGAAATTCATCATATTCTATTGCAATGGGGATATCTTTCAAGAGGCTGACTAACCCCCTGTATCCTATATTTGGGCCTTCATATTTGGTGAGCATGGGGCCCCGGTAAAGCCCAGTCGACCCTCAAAAGGAATCGGGTTTACACGGCCATTAACGGGCTTAGCTAGCCTGGCGAAAATAGGAAATTTCGTATAAGACAGTTCCAATGGGATATCTTTCAAAGGGCAGGCTAGCCCCCTGTATCCCATATTTGGGCCTTAATATTTGGAGGAGGTGGGGCCCCGGGAAAGCCCAGTCCACTCTTAAAAGGAATTGGGTTTAAACGTCCATTAACGGACTTAGCTAGCCTGGCGAAAATAGGAAATTTCGTACAATACAGCTATAATGGGATATCTTTCAAGGGGCTCGCTAACCCCTGTATCCCATATTTTGGCTTTCATATTTGGGAAAAATTGGAAGTATTGTATTATACAGTTTCAATGGGATATCTTTCAAGAGGCAGAATACAATTGGGCCTTCATATTTGGAGGAGGTGGGGCCCCGGGAAAACCCAGTTGACCCTCAAAAGGAATTGGGTTTACGCGACCGTTAACAGGCTTAGCTAGCCTAGCGAGAATATGAAATTTCGTACAATACAGTTATAGTGAGATATCTTTCAAGGGGCTGGCTAACCCCCTGTATCCCATATTTGGGCCTTCATTTTGGAGGAGGTGGGGCCCCGGGAAAGCCCAGTCTGCCCTCAAAAGGAATTGGATTTACACGACCGTTAACAGGCTTAGCTAGCCTGGCGAGAAAAGGAAATTTCGTACAATACAGTTATACTGGGATATCTTTCAAGGGGCTGGTTAACCCCCTGTATCCCATATTTGGGCCTTCATATTTGGAGGAGGTGGGGCCCCGGGAAAACCCAGTTGACCCTCAAAAGGAATTGGGTTTACACGGCCATTAACGGGCTTAGTTAGCCTGGCGAAAATAGGAAATTTCGTACAATATAGTTATAATGGGATATCTTTCAAGGGGCTCGCTAACACCGTGTATCTTATATTTGGACCTTCATATTTGTGGAAAATAGGAAGTATTGTATTATACAGTTTCAATGGGATATCGTTCAAGGGGCTGGCTAACCCCCTGTATCCCATATTTGGGCCTTCATATTTGGAGGTGGTGGGGCCCGGAAAAGCCCAGTCTGCCCTCAAAAGGAATTGGATTTACACGACCGTTAACAGGCTTAGCTAGCCTGGCGAGAAAAGGAAATTTCGTACAATACAGTTATACTGGGATATCTTTCAAGGGGCTGGTTAACCCCCTGTATCCCATATTTGGGCCTTCATATTTGGAGGAGGTGGGGCCCCGGGAAAACCCAGTTGACCCTCAAAAGGAATTGGGTTTACGCGACCGTTAACAGGCTTAGCTAGCCTAGCGAGAATATGAAATTTCGTACAATACAGTTATAATGAGATATCTTTCAAGGGGCTGGCTAACCCCCTGTATCCCATATTTGGGCCTTCATTTTGGAGGAGGTGGGGCCCCGGGAAAGCCCAGTCGACCCTCAAAAGGAATTGGGTTTACACGGCCATTAACGGGCTTAGTTAGCCTGGCGAAAATAGAAAATTTCGTACAATATAGTTATAATGGGATATCTTTCAAGGGGCTCGCTAACCCCCTGTATCCTATATTTGGACCTTCATATTTGTGGAAAATAGGAAGTATTGTATTATACAGTTTCAATGGGATATCGTTCAAGGGGCTGGCTAACCCCCTGTATCCCATATTTTGGCCTTCATATTTGGAGGTGGTGGGGCCCCGAAAAGCCCAGTCGGCCCTCAAAGAAATTGGGTTTCCGCGACCGTTAACAGGCTTAGCTAGCCTGGCGAGAATAGGAAATTTCGTACAATACAGTTATAATGAGATATCTTTCAAGGGGCTGGCTTACCCCCTCTATTCCATATTTGGGCCTTTATATTTGGAGGAGGTGGGGCCCCAGGAAAACCCAGTCGACCCTCAAAAGGAATTGGGTTTACATGACCGTTAACAGGCTTAGCTAGCCTGTCGAGAATAGGAAATTTCGTACAATACAGTTATACTGGGATATCTTTCAAGGGCCTGGTTAACCCCCTTCATCCCATATCTGGGCCTTCATATTTGGAGGAGGTGGGGTACCGGGAAAGCCCAGTCGACCCTAAAAAGGAATTGGGTTTACACGACCGTTAACAGGCTTAGCTAGCCTGGCGAGAATAGGAAATTTCGTACAATACAGTTATAATGAGATATCTTTCAAGGGGCTGGCTAACCCCCTGTATGCTATATTTGGGCCTTCATTTTGGAGGAGGTGGGGCCCCGGGAAAGCCCAGTCGACCCTCAAAAGAAATTAGGTTTACACAACCGTTAACAGGCGTAGCTACCCGGGCGAGAATCGGAAAATTCGTACAATATAGTTTAAATGAGATATCTTTCAAGGGGCTGGCTAACCCCCTGTATCCTATATTTGGGCCTTCATTTTGGAGGAGGTGGGGCCCCGGGAAAGCCCAGTCAACCCTCAAAAGGAATTGGGTTTACACAACCGTTAACAGGCTTAGTTAGCCTGGCGAGAATAGGAAATTTCGTACAATATAGTTATAATGAGATATCTTTCAAGGGGCTCGCTAACCCCCCGTATCCTATATTTAGAAAATAGGAAGAATTGTATTATACAGTTTCAATGGAATATCTTTCAAGGGGCTGGCTAACCCCCCTGTATCCCATATTTGGGCCTTCATATTTGGAGGAGGTGGGGCCCCGGGGAAGCCCATTCGACCCTCAAAAGAAATTGGGTTTACACAACCGTTAACAGACTTAGCTAGCCTGGCGAGAATCGGAAATTTCGTACAATACAGTTATAGTGGGATATCTTTCAAGGGGCTGGCTTACCCCCTGTATGCCATATTTGGGCCTTCATATTTGGGTTTACAATACCGCTAACAGGCTTAGCTAGGATGGCGAGAATAGGAAATTTCGTACAATACATTTATAATGGTATATTTTTCAAGAGGCTGGCTAACCCCCTGTATCCCATATTTGGGCCTTCATATTTGGAGGAGGTGGGACCCCGGGAAAGCCCAGTCGACCCTAAAAAGGAATCTGGTTTACACGGCCGTTAACAGGCTTTTCTAGCCTGGCGAAAATAGGAAATTTCGTACAATACAGTTATAATGGGATATCTTTCAAGGGGCTGGCTAACCCTCTGTATCCTTGGGCCTTCATATTTGGAGGAGGTGGGGCCCCGGGAAAGCCCAGTCGACCCTAAAAAGGAATTGGGTTTACATGGCCGTTAATAGGCTTATCTAGCCTGGCCAGAATAGGAACTTTCGTACAATACAGTTATAATGGGATATCTTTCAAGGGGCTGGCTAACCCCCTGTATCCCATATTTGGGCCTTCATATTTGGAGGAGGTGGGGCCCCGGGAAAGCCCAGTCGAACCTCAAAAGGAATTGGGTTTACACGACCGTTAACAGGCGTAGCTACTCTGACGAGAATAGGAAATTTCGTACAATACAGTTATAATAGGATATCTTTCAAGGGGCTGGCTAACCCCCTGTATCCCATATTTGGGCCTTTATTTTGGAGAAGGTGGGGTCCCAGGAAAGCCTAGTCGACCCTAAAAAGGAATTGGGTTTACACGACGGTTAACAGCCTTAGTTAGCCTGGCTAGAATCGGAAATTTCGTACAATAGAGTTATAGTGGGATATCTTTCAAGAGGCTGGCTAACCCCCTGTATCCCATATTTGGGCCTTCATATTTGGAGGAGGTGGGTCCCCGGGAAAGCCCAGTTGACCCTCAAAAGGAATTGGGTTTACACGACCGTTAACAGGCTTAGCTAACCTGGCGAGACTTGGAAATTTCGTACAATACAGTTATAATGGGATATCTTTCAAGAGGCTGGCTTACCCCCTGTACCCCATATTTGGGCCTTCATATTTGGAGGAGGTGGGGCCCCGGGAGAGCACAGTCAACCCGTGAAAGGAATTGGGTTTACACGACCGTTAACAGGCTTAGTTAGCCTGGCGAGAATAGGAAATTTCGTACAATACAGTTATAATGGGATATCTTTCAAGAGGCTGGCTATCCCCTTTATCCCATATTTGGGCCTTCATATTTGGACGAGGTGGGACCCCGGGAAATCCCTGTCTTTTGTTGATGTAGCGATTAATAATCATTTGTAAATATACACCTTAATTCACACGTCACTTTTTTATCTTAATTTCTTTTTATATTTTTGTCTTATTATTTCTTCTGTCTTTGCTAAAATACGAGATGCAGTTTTTAGCTCACCTGAGCTGAAAGCTCAAGTGAGCTATTCTGATCACATTTTGTCTGTCGTCTGTCTATCCATTTGTCCGTCCGTCTGTCCGTCCGTCCGTCTGTCTGTCCGTCTGTCTGTCCGTCTGTAAACTTTTCACATTTTCAACATCTTCTC
Organism: Magallana ariakensis; assembly: GCA_020458035.1. Classification (NCBI taxonomy): domain Eukaryota; kingdom Metazoa; phylum Mollusca; class Bivalvia; order Ostreida; family Ostreidae; genus Magallana; species Magallana ariakensis. The sequence goes on along the minus strand of CM035812.1, from coordinate 76,127,511 downwards.
AAGAACCACTGGGCCAATTTCAACCAAACTTGGCGCAAAGCATCCTTAAGCTAAGGGGAGTCAAAGTTATGAAAACTAAGGACCACGCCATTTTACAAGGGGAGATAATTAGGAATTATTAAAAAATTTCAAGAATTTTTCAAAAATCTTCTTCTCAAGAACCATAAAGCTAGGAAAGCTGAAACTTGTGTGGAAGCATCCTCAGGTAGTGTAGATTCAAAGTTGTGAAAATCATGACCCCCGTGGGTAGGGTGGGGCCACAATGGGGGTCGAATTTTTACATAAGAATATATAGAGTATATCTTTAAAAATCTTCTTTTCAAGAACCATTTGGGCAGGAAAGCTGAACCTTATGTAAAAGCATTCTCAGATAGTGAAGATTCAAAGTTGTGAAAATCACGACCCTCGGGGGTAGGGTGGGGCCGCAATCGGGGTCGAATTTTTACATAAGAATATATAGAGTATATCTTTAAAATCTTCATCTCAATCACCATTTGGCCAGGAAAGCGGAAACTTATGTGGAACCAGTCTCAGATAGTGTAGATTCAAAGTTGTGAAAATCATGACCCCCGGGGGATGGGTGGGGCCACAATGGGGGTCGACATTTTACATAAGAATATATATAGAGTAAAGCTTTAAAAATCTTCTTCTCAGAAACCATTAGGCCAGGATAGCTAAAACTTGTGTAGAAGCATTCTCAGGTAGTGAAGATACACAGTTGTGAAAATCATGACCCTCGAGGGTAGGGTGGGGCCACCATGGGGGTTGAATTTTTACATAGGAATATATAGAGTAAATTTTTAAAAAATCTTATTTTCAGAAACTGTTAGGCCAGGATAGCTGAAACTTATGTGGAAGCAGTCTCAGATAGTGTAGATTCAAAGTTGTGAAAATCATGACCCCCGGGGGTTGGGTGGGGCCACAATGGGGGTCGACATTTTACATAAGAATATATATAGAGTAAAGCTTTAAAAATCATCTTCTCAGAAACCATTAGGCCAGGAAAGCTTAAACTTGTGTAGAAGCATTCTCAGGTAGTGAAGATACACAGTTGTGAAAATCATGACCCTCGAGGGTAGGGTGGGGCCACCATGGGGGGTTGAATTTTTACATATGAATATATACAGTAATTTTTTTTAAAATCTTATTTTCAGAAACTGTTAGGCCAGGATAGCTGAACTTATGTTGAAGCATCCTCAGGTAATGAAGATTCAAATGAAAATCATGACCCCCGGGGGTAGGATGGGGCCACAATGGGGGTCGACTTTTTACATAGGAATATATAGAGTAAATCTTTAAAATCCTTTTATTTAAAAAAAAAAAAAAACCATTTGCATAGAAAAGCTGTAACTTTAGTGAAAGCAAATTCAGATAGTGTAGATTTAAATTTGTTAAAAACAAAATCTTTAGGAGTAGAGTGGGGCCACGTTGGGGATCCAGTTGTACAAAGGAAAACATTTTAATTATTCACAAAAACTGAAATGTTATTATATATGCTTTTAATTATATGCAAGCATTTTTACATATTGCTGATTCTTTAAAATTGTTTAAACTTTTGCCCCTTGACGATTATTGGGCCTCACAAGGGGTTCAGAGTTTGATGTAGGTTTATATCCTGTATATAAACAATTTGTTAGGGTCTTTTTGAGAACTGCAATGCTGAATGTGATATGACTATAAAATCATCAGGTTAGAAAATGGACTTGATTATAAATATAAGAATATTCAGGAAGGAACTAATTTTTTTTATACAGGATCAACATGTATTATACCACATTGTCCAGATATTTTGTATTATGGCTCCATGAAGCTGATTTTATCATGCCTATTGTTGCTCAGGTGAGCGACGTGGCCCATGGGCCTCTTGTTTAAAAATTTATATAAACTGGTTTACATGTATCGGAACCATCGATCACGTTCCCTTCGAGTGGAATTTCATGTTTTGTCTACCCCTTTCCATTATAAAATCGAAAGAGAAAATTTAGGCCATAGTTTTGAATGTTTTATCCATATCTGATAACAAGGGCTGATTGTCTCCAAAAAATGAATGAAATAAATATTATAGCATTTATGCCCCTCAAGTAACCACCCAAACCTCACATTTACCCCTTTTTGTAAAATTTGACAGGGTCTTTCCTGCGAAACTATCCCATGCCACCAAAATAACGTATCTGTTTGTTGACATGAAAGTCAAGTTAGCCTTCAATATTTAAAAATAACCGCGCAATACAAAAAATTCACTAGTCTCGTTTATTTTTTAACAGGTTAATCAACACTAAGCATCCAAATAGTTTATAATCAGCAATGATCTCCACCCCACCCCACCCCACCACACACACACCTGAAATATGCCTTTGCTTCGACCAATTGCTCAATATTTTACAACTTTTCCATGTAAAGAAGGCGATGTGTATCAAACTTTGTCATTTTACATTATATTTATATCTGTATAGATACCAAATAAAAAACCCAGCGTACCTAGAGAGGGCAACTATATGCGTAGATCTGGATGGAATCGGGTCGGACCCCTCCCCCAGGCAAACACAATTATATTTCAGCCCCCCTTCCTTTTGGGTGAATTTTTCTTGATTTTCTTGATGAAGGCACCCTCTCTCTCTCTTTCTCTGTCTGACTGTCTGTCTCTTCTCTCTCTCTCTCTCTCTCTCTCTCTCTCTCTCTCTCTCTCTCTGTTATACCAACATATTGACCATGGATACACAGGTGTGAAATGTCCACTTAGTTTACAGGACGATGCCCGGATTCAGAACATTTCTCTCGCGAGGGTTGGGGGGGGGGTTCTGAGAGATAATTTTGTTTGGCGGGGGGGGGGGGGGAGGGGGAGGGTTGTTGACTCTCTCCTCTAGATCCGCGAATGGAGATGTAAATTCTAGGGTAACGTAGGTTTGTTCTTTGGTATCTTTGATAGAAAAATTCGCGCTTCGCCAGAAGAAATACTGTCACTCTTTATCAAGTTGCAGAATTGTGATATATTTGGAGAATTGAACATATTCTGGCAGCAACATATGTCAGATATTGTATAAATATCAAAGACTAGTACATATATGCATTTATTTGTATATAACAATTTATCGTTTGAAGGAGACAGACAATCCAAAAAAGGAGAGGCTTGATTAATGCCCCCCCCCCTCCTCCTCGTAGTCTACATCATTGCCAGATTCGATAGTCTAAATTACTCTAAATTAGTCTTTAAAATCAATTAATTTATTTGTTCAACATATAGTAAATTCGTCAGAATTTAAAATATTTTTTTTCATTTGGTTCTTGGCTTTTTCACACCGCCGTACATACCAAAGCTTTTAAGCATATTGTGTTTAAAAGAAAAAAATTGTGGTTTGCCAATATCTATTTCATGATTTTAATTGATATTGCACTATTTGTTTAAATCAATTTCGTTCGATGTTATAAAATTAAGTTTTGTTCTACAACCACTACCACCACACTGCTTGCGAATCCATTTGAGTCACCACTGGTGCGCTGCCCTACCTAAATACAGTATATTCCTACCAAATATGAAGGCCCAAATATGGAAACAGGGGATTAGCCAGCCCCTTGAAAGATATACCATTATAACTATATTATTCAAAATTTCCTATTCTCGCCAGGCTAGCTAAGCCTGTAAACGGTCGTGTAAACCCAATTCCTTTTGAGGGTCGACTGGGCTTTCCCGGGGCCACACCTCCTCCAAATATGAAGGACAAAATATGATACAGGGGGTTACCCAGCCCCTTTAAAGATTTTCGCCAGGCTAGCTAAGCCTGTTAGCGGACGTGTAAACCGAATTCCTTTTAAGGGTCAACTGGGATTTCCCGGGGTCCCAACTCCTCCAAATATGAAGCCCCAAATATGGGATACAGGGGGCTACCTAGCCCCTTTAAAGATGTCCCATTATAACTGTATTATACGAAATTTCCTATTTTCGCCAGGCTAGCTAAGCCTGTTAACGGTCGTATAAACCCAATTCCTTTTGAGGGTCGACTGAACTTACCCGGGCCCCACCTCCTTTAAATATGAAGCCCCAAATATGGGATACAGGGGGTTAGCCAGTCACATGAAAGATATCCCATTATGACTGTATCATTCGAAATTTCCTATTTTCGCCAGGTTAGCTAAGCCTGTTAACAGACGTGTAAACCCAATTCCTTTTAAAGGTTGACTGCACTTACCCGGCCTCATCTCCTCCAAATATGAAAGCCCAAATATGGGATACAGGGGGTTTACCAGTCCCTTGAAAGATATCATATTATAACTGTATTATTCGAAATTTCCTATTTTCGCCAGGCTAGCTAAGCCTGTTAACGGACGTATAAACCCAATTCCTTTTGAGGGTCGACTGGACTTACCCGGGCCCCACCTCTTTTAAATATGAAGGCCCAAATATGGGATACAGGGGGTTAGCCAGTCCCATGAAAGATATCCCATTATGACTGTATTATTCGAAATTTCCTATTTTCGCCAGGTTAGCTAAGCCTGTTAACGGACGTTTAAACATAATTCCTTTTAAAGGTTGACTGGACTTACCCGGGCCCCATCTCCTCCAAATATGAAGGCCCAAATATGGGATACAGGGGGTTTATCAGTCCCTTGAAAGATATCCCATTATAACTGTATTATTCGAAATTTCCTATTTTCGCCAGGTTAGCAAAGCCTGTTAACGGTCGTATCAACCCAATTCCTTTTGAGGGTCCACTGGGCGTTCCCGGGGTCCAACATCCTCCAAAAATGAAGGTACAAATATGGGATACAGGGGGCTACCCAGCCCCTTTAAAGATATCCCATTATAACTGTATTATACAAAATTTCCTATTTTTGCCAGCCTTGCTAAGCCTGTTAACGGACGTGTAAACCAAATTCCTTTTGAGGGTCAACTGGGCTTTCATGGGGTCCAACCTCCTCCAAATATGAAATCCCAAAAATGGGATACAGTGGGTTAGCCAGCACCTTGAAAGATATCCCATAATAACTGTATTATTGGAAATTTCCTATTTTTGCCAGGTTAGCAAAGCCTGTTAACGGTCGTATAAACCCAATTCCTTTTGAGGGTCGACTGGGATTTCCCGGGATCAAACCTCCTCCAAATATGAAGGCCTAAATATGGGATAGAGTGGGTTCGCCAGCCCCTTGAAAGATATCACATTATGACTGTATTGTACGAAATTTCCTATTTTCGCCAGGCTAGCTAAGCCTGTTAACGGTCGTATAAACCCAATTCCTTTTGAGGGTTGACTTGGCTTTTTCGGGGTCCCACCTCCTGCAAATATGAAGGCCCAAATATGGGATAAAGGGGGTTACCCAGCCCATTGAAAGATATCCCATTATAACTGTATTGTACGAAATTTCCTATTTTCGCCAGGCTAGCTATGCCTGTTAACGGGCGTGTAAACCCAATTCCCTTTAAATGTTGATTGGACTTACCCGGGGCCCCACCTCCTCCAAATCTGAAGGCCCAAATCTGGAAAACAGGGGGCTAGCCAGTCCGTTGAAATATATCCCATTATAACTGTATTATTCAAAATTTCCTATTTTCGCCAGGTTAGCTAAGCCTGTTAACGGACGTATAAACCCAATTCTTTTTGAGGGTCGACTGGGCTTTCCCGGGGTCCAACCTCCTCAAAATATGAAGAACCAAATATGGGACACAGGGGGTTACTCAGCCCCTTTAAAGATATCCCATTATAACTGTATTATACGAAATTTCCTATTTTCGCCAGGCTAGCTAAGCCTGTTAACGGACGTGTAAACCCAATTCCTTTTGAGGGTCGACTGGGATTTCCTGGGGTCCAACCTCCTCCAAATATGAAGCCCCAAATATGGGATACAGGGGGTTAGCCAGCCCCTTGAAAGATATCCCATTATGAGTGTATTGTAAAAAATTTCCTCTTTTCGCCAGGCTATCTTAGCCTTTTAACGGACGTGTAAACCCAATTCCTTTTAAAGGTTGACTGGACTTACCCGGGCCCCACCTCCTCCAAATATGAAGGCCCAAATATGGGATACAGGGGGTTAGCTAGTCCCTTGAAAGATATCCCATTATAACTGTATTATACGAAATTTTCTATTTTCGCCAGGCTAGCTAAGCCTGTTAACGGTCGTATAAACCCAATTCCTTTTGAGGGTCGACTGGGATTTCCCGGGGTTCAACCTCCTCCAAATATGAAGGCCCCAATATGGGATACAGGGGGTTAGCCAGCCCCTTGAAAGATATCCCATTATGACTGTATTGTACTAAATTTCCTATTTTCGCCAGGCTAGCATTGCCTGTTAACGGACGTGTATACCCAATTCCTTTTAAAGATTGATTGGACCTACCCGGGGCCCCACCTCCTCCAAATATGAAGGCCCAAATATGGGATACAGGGGGTTAGCCAGTCCCTTGAAAGATATCCCATTATAACTGTATTATTCGAAATTTCCTATTTTCGCCAGGTTAGCTAAGCCTGTTAACGGTCGTATAAACCCAATTCCTTTTGAGGGTCGACTGGGATTTCCCAGGGTCCAACCTCCTCCAAATATGAAGGCCCAAATATGGGATATAGGGGGTTAGCAAGCACTTGAAAGATGTCCCATTATGACTCTTTTGTACGAAATTTCCTATTTTCGCAAGGCTAGCTAAGCCTGTTAATGGACGTGTTAACCCAATTCCTTTTAAAGATTGACTGAACTTACCCGGGGCCTCACCTCCACCAAATATGAAGGCCCAAATATGGGATACAGGGGGCTACCCAGCCCCTTTAAAGATATCCCATTATAACTGTATTATACGAAATTTCCTATTTTCGCCAGGTTAGCTAAGCCTGTTAACGGTCGTATAAACCCAATTCCTTTTGAGGGTCGACTGTGATTTCCAGGGGTCTAACCTCCTCCAAATATGAAGTCCCAAATATGGGATACAGTGGGTTAGCCAGCCCCTTGAAAGATATCCCATTATAACTGTATTGTACGAAATTTCCTATTCTCGCCAGGCTAGCTAAGCATGTTAACGGTCGTATAAACCCAATTCTTTTGAGGGTTGACTCGGCTTGTTCGGGGTCCCATCTCTTGCAAATATGAAGGCCCAAATATGGGATACAGGGGGTTACCAAGCTCCTTGAAAGATATCCCAATATAACTGTATTGTACGAACTTTCCTATTTTCGCCAGGTTAGCTAAGCCTGTTAACGGACGTGTAAACCTAATTCCTTTTGAGGGTCAACTGGGCTTTCATGGGGTCCCACCTCCTCCAAATATGAAGTCCCAAATATGGGATACAGGGGGTTAGCCAGCCCCTTGAAAGATAACTAATTATAACTGTATTATACGAAAATTCTTATTTTCGCCAGGTTAGCTAAGCCTGTTCACGGTCGTATAAACCCAATTCCTTTTGAGGGTCGACTGGGCTTTCCCGGGGTCCAACGTCCTCCAAATATGAAGGCCCAAATATGGGATACAGTGGGCTAGCCAGCACCTTGAAAGATATCCCATTATAACTGTATTATACGAATTTTCCTATTTTCGCCAGGCTAGCTAAGCCTGTTAACGGTCGTATAAACCCAATTTCTTTTCAGGGTCGACTGGGCTTTCCCGGGGTCCAACCTCCTCCAAATATGTAGACCCAAATATGGGATACAGGGGGTTAGCCAGCCCCTTGAAAGATATCCCATTATGACTGTATTGTACGAAATTTCCTATTTTCGCCAGGCTAGCTACGCCTGTTAACGGTCGTATAAACCCAATTCCTTTTGAGGGTCGACCGGGATTTCCTGGGGTCCAACCTCCTCCAAATATAAAGGTCCAAATATGGGATACAGGGGGTTAGCCAGCCCCTTGAAAGATATCTCATTATGAGTGTATTGTACGAAATTTCCTATTTTCGCCCGGCTATCTTAGCCCGTTAACAGACGTGTTAACCCAATTCCTTTTAAAGGTTGACTGGACTTATCCGGGCCCCACCTCCTCCAAATATGAAGGCCCAAATATGGGATACAGGGGGTTTGCCAGTCCCTTGAAAGATATCCCATTAAAACTGCATTATTCGAAAAGTCCTATTTTTGCCAGGTTAGCTAAGCCTGTTAACGGTCATATAAACCCATTCCTTTTGAGGGTCGACTGGGCTTTACCGGTGTCCAACCTCCTGCAAATATGAAGGCCCAAATATGGGATACAGGGGGTTTACCCAGCCCCTTTAAAGATATCCCATTATAACTTTATTATGCGAAATTTCCTATTTTCGCCAGGCTAGCTAAGCCTGTTAACGTACGTGTAAACCACATTCCTTTTGAGGGTCAACTTGGCTTTCATGGGGTCCCACCTCCTCCAAATATGAAAACCCAAATATGGGATACAGGGGGTTAGCCAGCCCCTTGAAAGATATCCCATTATAACTGTATTATTCGAAATTTCCTATTTTCGCCAGGCTAGCTAGGCTGTTAACGGTCGTATAAACCCAATTCTTTTGAGGGTCGACTGGGCTTTCCAGAGGTCCAACCTCCTCCAAATATGAAGGCCCAAATATGGGATACAGGGAGCTACCCAGCCCCTTTAAAGATATCCCATTATAACTGTATTATACGAAATTTCCTATTTTTGCCAGGCTAGCTAAGCCTGTTAACGGACGTGTAAACCAAATTCCTTTTGAGGGTCGACTGGGCTTTCATGGGGTCCCACCTCCTCCAAATATGAAGGCCAAAATATGGGATACAGTGGGTTACCCAGCCCCTTGAAAGATATCCCATTATAACTGTATTATACGAAATTTCCTATTTTCGCTAGGTTAGCTAAGCCTGTTAACGGTCGTATAAACCCAATTCCTTTTGAGGGCCGACTGGGCTTTCCCGGGGTCCAACCTCCTTCAAATATGTAGGCCCAAATATGGGATACAGGGGGTTAGCCTGCCCCTTGAAAGATATCCTATTATAACTGTATTATACGAAATTTCCTATTTTCGCCAGGCTAGCTAAGCCTGTTAACGGTCGTATAAACCCGATTTCTTTTGAGGGTCGACTGGGATTTCCCGGGGCCCCACCTCCTCCAAATATGAAGGCCCAAATATGGGATACAGGGAGCTACCCAGCCCCTTTAAACATATACCATTATAACTGTTTTATACGAAATTTCCTATTTTCGCCAGGCTAGCTAAGCCTGTTAACGGCCGTGTAAACCCAATTCCTTTCAAGGGTTAACTGGGCTTTCCCGGGGCACCATCCGCACTAAATATGAAGGCCCAAATATGGGATACAGGGGGTTAGCCAGCCCCTTGAAAGATATCCCATTATAACTGTATTATTCAAAATTTCTTATTTCGCCAGGCTAGCTAAACCTGTTAACGGTCGTGTAAACCCAATTCCTTTTGAGGGTCAATTGGGCTTTCCCGGGGCCCCACCTCCTCCAAATATAAAGGCCCCAATATGGGATACAGGGGGTTAGCCAGCCCCTTGAAAGATATCCCATTTGACTGTATTATACTAAATTTCCTATTTTCGCCAGGCTAGCTAAGCCTGTAAACGGTCGTGTTAACCCAATTCCTTTTGAGGGTCGACCGAGCTTTCCCGGGGCTCCACTTCCTCCAAATATGAAGGCCCAAATATGGGATACAGAGGGTTAGCCAGCCCCTTGAAAGATATCCCCATTGGAATAGAATATGATGAATTTTTTACCTTTTCGCCAGGTTAGCTAATTATGGTTATGTTCAGGTCAGGACAGCAAGATATAATTTTTAATATTTTATTGGGGTTTTTTTCGTTAAAAAATGAAGTTTATATGGAATTTTGAATTTACGTTTACTAGCATGTTTACGGTAATTTGAATAGCGAAACAACCACAGAATTCTATTCGCTATTCGAATAGTGAATAGCGAAAAGCGAATATAACTCCAATTTCTGAATGCCGTTGTGAATCACAATCGGTTTTCTTTAGAAATGGGGTAGAAAATACTCGGCAGATATAAATGTAAAGAAATGATATGAACTGTTATCCGTTGTGTTTCCATGGATCCAGTCAATAATAGATATAAACATTGATGCATATTTTATCTTAAAAAATCTTAATTCTATAACATGTTCACGCAAATAAAACCCGTTTTAAACATTTTAAACAATTAGATATGTTTTTCAAACTGATATGCAAGTTGTTCGCCCCAATGGCTGGTCAACGCTTTTAACGGTTATCCTGCAGTGGCGTCGGAAGCAAATTGAAAGTGGGGGGGGGGGGGCTAGACTTATCAGAACTCTTGACAAGCAAAAAAAAAAAAAAGCAACATCCTGTTGACATTTCACATGGAGTTTCTAGCATATCTTCCACAAGTTAAAGCTCTATTTAATAGCGACTTTTGATTTTTTATACCTTTATGCGACAAAATGCACATAATAATTAATAAGGCATTGAAAAGGTAAGGTGAAATACAAGAGATATTTGTTTGATCAAAGACAATTCAATATGAGTTTGTTTTTTTATTTATTAACCATCATATGATAGCAATTTGATAAAGTGTACATAACTTTTTTTAAAAGATGCAATATTTTCCCTTGATACAAGTGACCTACCACTTATGAACGGATTTGGTGATTTGGCTATATGGTAACGATCGACCGGTTTTTTCAATCTGTGTTCCAGGTTTTTTTTTAAATATCTATCTTAAGAACAAAATAAAGTTTCTCTTCCGACAGTGTCCCACTGGAAATTGCGTTCTATTGTCACCTGTGGGCCGTCATACGTCCCTCGCTGTGGCGGTCTGTCCAGTCCGAATTTCTTCAGATAGGCACCATTTACATCCCTGACCAGTGACAGCTGTTTGTAGGCCTAAAGATCGGTAAAAATATATAGGCGTTAATGTCAAAAAAACAATATCTATGAACGGTAAGTAAAGGTTTGATACGGGTAGTTGTATCCGAGTAAAACATTTAAATAGGAAATATTTAAAAGCAAAAATATACATTTTAGATATTTCTTAGATACATGCATTTTTAAATGTAAATGTCCCATGCACATATATATTAATCAAACCTTTTTTGAGACTTTAATTGGACACCTCATATTGATCCACGTGACCGTTTCGAAACACGGGGGAGTGGTCAGTGAACCTTGGTACGTGAAGTAGCTCCAGTCATAGGGTAATACGTCACTGGGGGTAATGCCTTCCGTGACGTCAACCCATTCACGATCCTCTTTAAATCAGATCAATGAAAAAATATAAATTAATACATAACAGTGTGGAGAGAAAAAGAGATAAGGAAGAATGTTTGATATAACAATCATTTGTAGACTTTTTATATCAGCTGGGTTTTTTTTCGATCTTTTATCAAACACTATAAATTAAACTTATCATCTTCATTTGTTTTGACACACATCGATGTTATTACTAGAGGTTTCTTTGTACTTTACCTAATCCGTCGGCAACGTTGTTATAATAGCGAATTTTCTTATAGTATTTTTCCATTAAATAGCTAAGCTTCCTGGCATATCGAACGCGGCATTTTTTCGGCTTTCCGCAATATCTTCCTGGTATGACGTCATTACGCCGGCATTTGCTCGGTCCTGGACAATCGTTGTCGTTATCACATTTACACTGATCAGATGATTTACAGGAGTAGGCGGAGTAAGGGTCGATGTCGTTACACACACAGCTACTGTAGGGACGGTGACGTCTCTCCCCGCAATCCTTAAGCAAACGTGTGATAACAACAAATTCATTTAGATTTTTTAAATATTCTAAGAAAGTTTGATATATGCTCAATATAAAAAGAATTATGTATCTATCTTATGTCGACGTTTAATCTGTTAAAAGTACACCTACATGGTTGAATTTATATAGATTTACTCGAATTGTTCAACATTAAATATTAGGAAATCGCTTATTCACAATGTTATTGAAAATATTCTTTTTCTTTTCTTTTTTTAGAAAATGCATTTCTCGTTCTCTCTAATGTTTTAAAATGATTATAAAATTAAATCAGATTCAAGATTGTCACACCTTTAAGTTAGATCCCCCAAATTGTCTTCTGTATCAAAATTTATTGATGATGCAGTTTAAAAACGTTTCATGAAGCGATCATGTTTAGTTAAAACACTATTTTCTGAAACAGAATCTCAAAATCTTTTACTATTACCCGTGATATTCCTAATTTACCTTATCTTTTCTCTCTTCATAATCATCGCCCGATTCATCGTCGTCGTCATCGCCGGCCACCTGTAACAGACAGACACATCTATGTGAGTTTTCATAATAGGAAACGATTTAAAACTTGGTAATCACGTTTAATTTGCTAATTGTTGTTCAACAAAAGTTTTACATGTTTGTGTAAAATACTTAATTTACATGTAGTAACAATTCTATTCTATGTTTTTTATTGTTCATACAAAAATATATCTTGATGACCACTGACTTATAGTTCCTCATGCAAACCATTAAACATTCGTGCTGTATACTGGGTTATTGTTGTTTATACAAAATACGGATCGTTCGAAATGAAAGGTCCTCCTTATTTGAGAAGTGAACAAACTGTAATAAGACCCCTGACCTGAATCATGACCCCAATAACCGCCAGACCCCGGGGACTCCGCTTGGCCGTGACGGCGTCTCCATACCGGGCGTTGTAAAACACCAGGTGAGCCTGTAAAGGTAAGAAAAGTTATAGGACTAGACGCATTCATCACCTGTCTAATAAATACTGCCATAAACATTTCATTAGCTGTTATATTCTTCTTTTAAATGTATATAAGGTGTATTTTATATCTTTTTCATAGTGTTTAGATCTTTAACCTTTATCTTATTTCGTATTTTGATTAATGAGTTCCCTATAATGTGAACAATGTAAATGATTGTTCTTGATTTTTTTACCGATTTTATAAGAACTATTTTGAAAAAATACGATGCCTTGGGGGAAAGACATCGGGAGAAAACAAAAATGAAAAGATAATACCAGTGAAGATAAGCGAAGTATATGTACTGTGCGCCGCACAATGGTAAAATGGAAAATGACAGAAATAATTTAAAAGTACAATCATGTGTTTCTGCAATTATTACAACACTTCATTCACTTAGAGAAATAGATTTTTTTTTTAAATCGTTTTAGTAGATGAGCTCACAGAATCTACAATCGACCCACCGTAAATTATTTTGAATGCGAAGAAACTGACCATTTCATAGACAAGTCAGTTTAATCAAAGCAATTAGGTCGATCTGCAAATTCTGCATTTATATAAAAGAATAGAATATATAGATTATAATTTAAACATACGACATTTAATTCTTCAAATTGATGTTTGAGGGCAAACAAACCTCCATAGGAAATTTATTTCCGTCTATAAGATGTTCGGATCCATGGGAAAAACTTCTTCCGAGATGGACGTGAAATTCATTAAATATAAATTTCTGACCGGGGAGACCCGGCACGTTGTACAAGCCTACAGCCTCGCTCTCGGTCTCAAAATGCGGGGAATGCCCTAGTATAAAAACATTAATATATAATCGTAGTGTTTTTCTGTCCTCTTAAGAAAAATAACAGAAAAAATTAGATTAAGCTTACATACGTGAATATACCATTTATTAAAATTTTTAATTATCTATATATTTTTTTAATGTTACTAAAATGATAGTGACACGAGTGTGAAATGGATACACTTTTTCTTCAGTATACCGTTATTTCGAATACGTGCTGGAATACGAAGACACAGGTTCTCAAATTGGAGCGGGTATTCTTCTAAGTCCTCCCGGTAGGTGGAGACACTGGTCCTTATATTGATCGGTGATTGGGTGGATCCGCCACAGTAGTGCCAATCAGACGTGATCTCGCACCAATGTGTGGGGCCTGTAAGGTACATTACATGTACGGAATGTTTCTTTTACCAGTCTAGGCGGACTCCGAAAACAGAGTAAACTCCGAAAAAGGAGTATTTGGCACCGTCATGCATTACGATTTTCTCAACTTCCGTTTTGTAGCTAATGTAAATAATGGAGAGTTACCTCCCTTCTCCGTGAAAACGTGATTGAAAAATAGATTAAAATCCCCCAGAAGCGTAAAAATAATTAAAAACGATACAGAAATGGTTAATTTTAAAATTATACTTCAAAAGAAATGTGAAAATGTTTCGGTAAACAGCAGGAAAATAAATACAAAAATTTTAATTCACACGTGGTCGACCAGGACTTGTAAGATTAAAAAATCGGACTTCAAATTAAAACTTGGAAGTATGGAGATGGAAATTTAAATGTTGCACTTATGTAAGTATTCAAGTCTTTAATAAAGGTAATGTTTTTGAAAAAAATACGACTAATTACGATGTATACATTGGTATACAAGGTTTTAAGAAGTGCCGACTGAGCGAGACATCGCGTGTTCAACAGAACGGTGTAATGACTACAAACGGGATATAAAACTCACGGTAATAGTTTCTTTCACACCCTAGCCCATAAATAATCTTTAATCATAGTGAAATCATGAAAAAAAAACATAAGTTTATTCACTTTTAATGACATCGTCATCGGAAACAGAATTGACCAACTTTGACAGCAAATAAAATTTGATTTGCCAAACGAACGTATATTTTTGCCAAATACATTCTGTTGAAATATGTCTTATAAAGCATTTAAACGTATTTTCAGACCTGCATATGAATAATCCGCTTTGCACGATCAATTTTCCTGAGTGCCCTGTGTTCACGTAAAAATGTGATATTTTGATTAACTGCGCATGCGCCGAACTCCTTTTTCGGAGTATTTTTACTTTTTAGAAATCACTTCCGTTTACTCCGTTTTCGGAGTCCGCCCAGACTGTTTACATATGTCTGTTATCATTTCTGTGGTAAAAATGTACAGTTCGATTTGCGGAAATAACTGCTGTTAAATAGGTGTTTTCCCGGTCGCTTAAGTATTTTAAAATACTTATTCTAAGTAAAGTAACGTCATTTTTTACTATTTGAATGGAAACGCACAAAACACTTTGTCAACTTTGTATACATCATGTTTTCTCATTCGTAAGTTATTACCACGCCTAGGAGGTTTTTTATGAACTAGTCTTCCGTGAGGGTTAATTAGTTTATCTTGCCTTCAGCTTACCACAATGCTTAAACAACTTCGGTTTTTTATACATGTCAATGTACATTACTTTATTGGCAAATTATTTAGCAAACGTAAGAATGTAAGAAAGATGATTTTACACAATAGTTTTCAAACTATTGCAAACAAAGTGTATATTAAAGATAATGAATATTTTTTTTCCCTTATTTTGCATATAAAATCAATCCGAATCAAAATATCTACCTTGATTAAAATAATGTGATTATTAAAAATGAAATTAAACTGTTTGATGAACCACGGATTCAAACCGAAAATACTATAGCGGAAACTCTAGCGTTAGATATTTTATTGAAATATTTTTATGACCATGGCAACGAATTTTATTGAATAATTTTGTATTTTAATTGATCGTACAGTATCAAACATCCACAGTTCCGAATCTTTAGAAGATTTTGAAGTTTTGAGAATATAATAATGTTATTTCGAAATCACAAATTCATTAGTGCAACATGTATACTTTTGAAGCCTTACCAAAAATATGTTAAAGAGGCTGGGTGGTCAAATTAACCATCAAATCTGCCTAAAATGTTTAGGTATGATTTGTTTAACTATATATAATCTATTATTTAGCAAAGAAACAAAGAATCCATATATTTTGCCTTTTCAATTTTGGTATTTTCCAGTATATTTGATATAGAACTCTTCCTCCAAAGGAGCTCTTTACAGTCTAAAATAGCCACACCCATCGAGCCAACCGTTAAAAGGGATAACAGAACACATGTTATATTTGAACTATCATTTAAATCCGAATTCTCTACTCCAAACTGGCTTACCGTGACACGTGGCGTCCGTGTAACCAAAGTAAGCCTCGGAGGTGTCACACCCCGAACAACAGTCGTTAATCGGCCGGCGATCATTGGAGTACAGGGAAGTCCCGCGCGCTGGATCCAAGATGGCGACCAGGATGATAAACGCTATCAAACCGTGTGCCCCGACCATTGCTCTGTCACAGTCTAACCCCCACCACGCGTAAGCACGCTTGATAAAGGGCAAGCTATGAATGCTGCCTTGTCCTGGATGTATGGTCGATCTTTGGCCGCCGATACACTGCCCCCTTTTAGAAAGTTTTATACGCTTACATTTATTACAATCACACGCATTGTAACAGAAAGGTCATAATTAACAAAAATATACGTGTTTGGCATTTAGGCATATACTATAATTAATAGAATGGCAAGGGCATGACCTGAAGCAATGACACAAACGTTGCCTCATGTCATTTTCCTCTTACAGTCTGTCCCAAGATATTTATGCAGCACATTTGGCCGATTTTTACTTAAAATAGACATACCTGTAAAGAAGTGCAATTGAAATCGATGAAAGGGAAACTTTCCAAGATATCTTCATTGACACATTATCATTTTTCTCTAGAAAAAATTCCCAGGAACGAAAACAGATTTCTTACAGAGATTTATAATGGGGAATGATTACATCTTTTCTTCAGAGTATAGTTATATACTCTACCTGAAGATCTTAAATGTGGCTAGATGATTGTGTATCTATGAAAATCTCTTGAGAAAACAAATAATTTCCAACACGACATGAATTTACAAGACGTTCCCTTAACCACATACCATGTAGTACACAAGCTCGTATTATTTTGTTATCCTAAAGATTTTCAGATAAATATTACTCTTGAATCTCTGAATTTGTGATGTCTGCATTAAGGTATAATATTTAACCATGCAGTCTAATCGCGCCTAACATATATGTTTTGCTAATTAATTCAGTAATTCTTTATCTTATTTTGCCTATCACATTCAACACTTTATGTATTTAAAACATCTGTATTTGATACTTAAATTCAAAATAAAAAAAAAATACAAATATAGACTAAATTAATTTTTGTAACTCAATCAATTTCATTTTTCCCAGCGTGTGTTTTTTTCTCCATTCAGTGCACGATGACACTAAGTATGTCTGCAAATCCCCTTTATCTACAATATAAAATTTGCCGAAATTAAAAAAAAAACTTAATGAAGAAGAAAGAAAGAAATTTTGTTGCAATAAATTAATGAATGCTCGTCAAACGGGATGATGAATACTACAGTTAGCCTCACAAATGAATGGGTAACTTTAAGTAAAAACAATTACATGTATATTATAAATCGTCTTGGCTGAACATTTACCACTTTAGAGTTTAAATTTCGGTGTGAATAAATGCATAATATTATTATTCGGCCGAAATTGAAAATTAGCAACATTTCTAAAATTTTGCCAATTCGATTCAATTTCTTTTTTTCAAATGACTGCTTTAACTTTCTTTTCTATGAGACAAAATCACTGGACATGGTTTATGAGATAATAATATTATGCATTTATTCCCACCAAATTTTAAACTCTACAGTGTGTTACTTGCAGCAAAATCAGATTTTCTATGTAAAAAAATACCCTAAAAAATCGTATAAATAATTTAGAGCATAAATCCTGATTTGAACAACGAAATCATGTTTTAGAAATGATACCTAATTGATCCATAAAATAAAATGTTGGTGTAACATTCCATCTAAACTGCATTGAAACCGAGTCACCTGAAGCATGACTGTCATTATGGTCGGTCTCTTTGAACATGTTTTGCCATGACGGCTTCTCCATACCGAGGGTTATAAAATGCTGTGTTAACCTGTAAATTGTTAGAGTACTAAGGCTAAACATATTAATCATTCTCATATGTAAATGTAACAACCTTAAAAGGCTTTCCCATATTTAAGATAAGATATATAATTTATGTCGCGTATTTTTCATAACTGCTTGTGCTTTGTAAAATAACTTATTTGAAAAAACTAGTTTTGCTGTAAATTAGAAAAAAAATCAATTTAAATCTACTTATTGACCTTATCAAAAGAAAAGAATATTTTGAAAATTTCAACGAAGACAAATGAATTCAACAACAAATAGCGGAAAAGAAAGAAATAAAATACAGGATAATAAGATTTCATAATGTAAACACCTTAACTATCCAATATATTTTGCGATGATTCATAAAAAAAAAACAATTGCAAGCATTGCATAAAAACAACAAGGCAGTAACCTCGCCAGCTATAAATACAACCATTTCATGTTTTTGGGCAAATAAAGAATGTATTTTATCCCAACAAACATCCATGTATTATCAAGTGATTGAAACAACACATCATCCATTACATGTACTTTGATACATATATGGTGGAGTTATTGCAAATGTTTGACCTGTGTAGTTGGGTTTCTTTTTAAATTTTATTTGGAGCTCTTGTAAAGAAGATCAATATAGTCTAAACATGGCAATGAACGTCAATCCTTTTAAACGGATTCTATCCAGTGACAGTATGCACGTCATCCACAGAACTCTAGTGTATAAGTCCCTTTGACATTATGCATGCAACTGTGTTTTCAAAGTATTTTCATTCCAATCGATTTGGTATAATGACACAAAGCACTTGGATGTAAACTTTTGTACAGGTTTGAAGAAAAAAAGTTGATAGAAAATAATTTTTTTTTTTGTTTACATTATTCAGTTAATTCCTGGGAAGAATAAAACTCCGTGAATTTTTATACCCCCGCTCCGAAGGAGAAAGGGGTATACTGTTTTGACCCTGTGTCTGTCCGTCCTCCTTCTGTCTGACCGTAACAAAACATTTTCGCATTTTTCTCAGCAATTATTCATTGCAGATGCTTAAAATTTCAACACACTATTTATTTACGCATGCCATATTGTGGGTAATATTTTGTACTAATTGGACGCCAAATTCCCGTTAAATGACGACTTTGTTTATTTTAAGCCTAAATTTTCAAACAAATTTTCGTCAAAAATTCTCAGCAACTATTCATCGCAGATGCCTCAAATTTTAATACACCATTTTTTTAGTCATTCCATATGGTGGGATATATTTGTGTACCAATCGGACGTCAACTTCCTGTTAAATGAAGACTTTGTTTATTTTTAGCCTGAATTTTAATCAAATTTTCGTCAAAGATTTCCCAGGAACTATAAATTGCAGATGCTTGAAATTTTAACACACTATTTGTTTAGGCATGCCATATGGTGAGATGTTTTTGTACCCATCGGATGCCAACTTCCTGTTAAATGTCGACTTCGCTTATTTTGCATATTGACATCAGAGCGGGGGTATTACTAGTGAGCATTGGCTCACAGATATCTTGTTATTTTATTGATCGGGATTAGCTTTTAATATTATGTTTGATATAACAGTGATAAATAATGATGTAAAATATCTAATTCATTTTTTTAATTAAAGATCGCAAATCGTGTATTTTGCTTACCAATATAATGGCTAATATTCCCATAGTTTATATAATTATTTGTGCAATTAATGTTTGAGCTATATTTTTTTTTTTTGGCAATTGAATAATTTTTCAGCATACAGTAATCTGATATTTTAGCAAAAGCATCTTTTTAAAAGATGCACCATTTTGCTTATCGAAAAAATGTTTAATATATATAATATTTGATCAGATATTTAAAAAAACCATTTGTAATTAAATATTTTTAACAAAATATTCTCCGCATACATCATGCAAATACTTAGAAATTGTGATTACTTGATTGCATGGTTCAGTGATAAATATTCACATTGTTCCTTTCCAAGAAACAAATCGTTAGAGCTTCTCAACCTTCTCAGTTCTTTTTGGAAATATTTTCCTAAATGCACTTTTTTACAATTTAATATTTACATTTGGTGTATCTTTGCCTTATGTTTGCATTGGTAATCTGCGACGTTCAATTTTCTATATTTACATTTGCAAATATGTTTCCTTATATTTACCTTCCACATATTTTTTGTTTGATAAGTATGTTGAAAGCTACGACAGTTATAACACTATATTTACATTTGCAAATATGTTTCCTTATATGAACCTATGGAATAGCGAAAACGTTCAATTCTGTATGAACTTTTTCGTGACGTCACAATGATCATTGCACGCGCTTATCGCTTGTCGCTTGGATTATTGTAAACATAAAATCTCGGTAATTTTAACAGTTCTGAACGATTTGTCTTTTTCAAACGTAAATATAAGTAATAAAAAGCAATGTTAAAAAGTTCACCTTCGGGCTTCACAGGATTTGATCACGTGACCAACCAACTTCATATCCCGGTGAACTTTTTAAATTGCTGTTAATTTCTTAAATAGCACACGTCGAATCTGATCACGGCGTATTAGCCCAAGTAAACGTCAATTTTTATTGATTTCAACACTTCGTATGAGATTAACAAAATACTTGGTATTAAGTTTATTCGAAAGACATTGTTGAGTCATGTCACTAGATGGAATTATCTTTCTTATAACATACTTGAAAGTTTAGAGTTTATATTATAAAACTTGTATATAACAACCAATTTAGTATTAACAACCAACATTCAAACGGAATCTAGCCATGTGTATCCAAAAACAAAACTGATAAAGAAAGACAAACCAGTACCAAATTTAGGGATCAGAAAATTTGTAATTTCTAAAGATTGTTCCCTTTGAACATGATTAAATGAAAACAAAAAAATGGTTCTTTTACACATATACAAGAGACCTATCATGAACACTTTATCCAAAAAACACTTAGTGCTCTTCAACTGTAATAAAACCTTTACACATACAAAATCTCTATGAAATACCTGTAAAAAAAATGAGAGTTTAAATTACCTCCTTGTTGGAATTGTCAGCAATTCAACAAATATTGAAAATTCATGAAATACTTACCCAGTACTCCGCAAGCATATTTTGAGAAAAGGTTGTAGTATCTGTGTAACAAAAATGGTGTCCACGAAAACATAACATATAGTACGTATAATGATATGATTCAACTCAATAGTTGGAAAAAATTACAAATTGGACATCTTTGTTCTGGAAATGGGTGTTTTAAACGAGAGAAAACTTTGTTTTATGACATGCAAATATTATTTCCAACATTTACTTTTACATTTACTTACGTACACATATCTATCACGAAGGGATCGCCATTTACACCGTTTGAGTTTGAAATACCTTTTTTTGGTGTTTAAATCATACTTCAGCTAACTATTCAATCTGTTTTAGTTCGCATTATCAGATGCATTTTTGAATGCAAATGCGATGCAAAACCTGTTTAAATTTTGAGATGTCGGTTGTCAAGACTTTTAAAAAAAAGATTCTAGTAAGCAGATTTCTTCTAGATGCTGTCGGCTTAGAGTGGCTATGTTCTTGTTTAAGTGTGCAATCCGAGCAAGACAAAGAACCTAAAACTGACCAGCTTTAAGAAGGGTTATTTAATTTGAAAAAAGTCACCAAAATAAGTCACCAAAATAGGGATATTCTTTCTAGTTAAAAGCAGCCTTAGCATCTGTATGGGGAATCGGCGCATACCAGGCGCAATATTAGCTATAGACAGTAAGGTGTGTTTTCTTCTACGTAGCAGTCCTACGTAGAGGTAACACCGTGATATTTGCTGAAGCTGTATCTCAAAGAATATTAAACAATAAACAAAACTTTAAGTACCATGACACCAAGTTGTTTGGTTAGTAGAGGCACTCGAGGCAAATAGATTAGCCATTTTAAAGTTAGAATTACTTATTACGCGCCTGGGTTCTTTTCGAAGAACCTCACAATAGCATTAATACTAAATTCCAATTATATATTGAAAATGGTTTGCAGGCTTATTAATATTATATTGAAGTTTACATTAGATCACACGGTTTCCTATTGAAAAATGTAAAGATATTTTTGTTTTATTCCCCGATACTAAATAAAGAATTTGTGCCGATTTTAATTTTGTGAACAATTTCCTGTATGTAGTTTTGGTGTTTTTAATAGACTGAGTATTAAGTGTGTTCATTTACTAAAAAAATATTTTTAAAAAATTAGAAGTACTAGACCCATATAACTGATATGGAGTATTGTTTTTACCATAATAGTTCCTGTAAAAATCTAAAAAAAAAAATAAATAAATAAATAATGTGCAAAAATATGAATATTTAATGTTAAAAGGTTTGGAAACTGCCAATAAGACTAATAAAGGAAATTGTGTACTCTTTAATTAGAAACAAATCACAAAACGAGAATTCGAGAGTACGATTGCAATAATATAAAAACATTATGTTTACGCACCACATGGAAATACAACGTCCTTGCTGCTTGTTCTCTGATACTTTGAAGTTTCTAAAAAACATATTCATTTTATTTGCAAAGCGTTTAATACATTACAATTGGAGAAAACTCAACATATGTTTCTTTTTAATAAATTATACTGTTGTGATTAAGTGTACATGTTGTGGGTCATATCAAAATTTTAATCTTTTACAGTAATTCTAATTTATTTGATATTCACATTTTAATGGATACGCTCTTTTTAAACATATTTGAATGATAAGCTCAATTTTTTTTCTGAAGTAAAACTCAATTACCGTGCATAAACACGTGATAGAAAATGCCAAATTTGTTTGTGAGTATATAAACAATTAATAGACTAAAGAAAAGTGGAATATAAAATGTGCTTAACATTGAGATAATAGGTTTATTAACAAATTTTAAAACATTTACCTTTTGTACTGGTGACTTTACACCCAGACACAAAGTCACACAGCTCAGGGTAACATTCACACGTCATGAAGCAGCCATCTCCGTAGGTTGGATAGTGACATCTGTAAACACAGTCCCTCCCCGTGTATCCAGGTGGACATTCTGTATCATAGGGTATAATAAGGAGACTATTTTTAAGCGGTTGGCGTATCTAATAGACTAAACGCTGTGTCTCATGTAACCCAAACTATTACGCAACCGGATGCTTGGTCAAAGCGCTACAATCAAAGTATTGAGAATACAGAAAGCTTGGCCAATCTTATGTACGGTTAACCTTTAATCACGAATGATAAATTATCTAGTTTAAACTAATATAATGGTTGGGGTTTTTTAAATAAATCAAGCGATGAATTTTACTGAGTTTTTATCCAGAGCTGGGCAAAGAAACAACATACAGTATTAAAAATAACAAGTGAAGCATTTTGAAAGAAAAAAAAATAGAAAATAGTATTGTAGTACATTACGTCATACAATGCGTCGTCCTATGATGTTGTATGCTTCAGAGTTAGGTTTGTAATGAAAATAGTGTGTAATTGTGTGATGAAATATGCAAACCCGATGTTACATACTATATTTCATAGTAAAGATCCTTATAATAATTTATTGATTAAGCAAAAGTGAAATCGCAAGTTGTAGACACTGCCTTCCTTCATTTTTATAAAATGCAATTAGATGTGTATTGAGCGCGTTAAAATGAATGTGATTGCATATGAATTGTGTATAATTGACTCTGGTTTTCTTTCTTTTAAATTTAAATTAAAATCGTAAGAATTGACTTGAAAGATGATTGATTCATTTGAAATGCAGTCCTATACTTGGTTCTATAATTATAAGTTTAAGAAGGACCGGGCCTCCTAATTTTTATGTGTATAAGGGTGTCCAAGTAGCGCAGCGGACAATGCACTCACTTATCACCGCTGCGACCCGAGTTCGATTCCCGTGATCGACAGTGGTTGCACATCGCAGGGTATGGCGGTCGCCCGCTTGGACACGTTGGTTTTCTCCGACAATGACCCCCTCGCGCTAACATCCGTGCCAACGAGAGGTATTAATATGAGTTGTAGAACTTGCTTATCAATCGTTGAAAAATAAAAAAAAGTTCAGTTTAATTTTTATGTTATCCGAAAGGTGATTTGATTGATTTAAAATGAAGTCCTATACTCAGCACAATATGAGCAAAAAATTGAAGCACTTGTTTTTATAAATCATAAATGCTTATCATAGCAGACATTAAAAATAATGATGTTTAATTTGTTATTTTTAAAGTCCGTTTAGAAATAAAACACATTGGTATTCCGATAGAATATTTGCTTGTCTTACTCTAAAATGTTGATATTTTCTTTCTTTTGTACAGGAACTCTCTACAGGACCCACAAAATGAAGTTTTAATGTAAATATTCCAAACACTTGACTACAAGCTTGCTAAATACTGTTTAGTACTTAAATTAAAATTCAGTTGTTTTTCAACACAGAGCTTTTCTTTTTATCCTAAACATATAAAACTACTGTTTAAACAAAAACACTGTGCCGGATTATTATGCCAGTGCCAAAGTGGCATTTATGCACCGGTCTTAGCTGCATGTATCGAAAAATTCAAATATGCCATATGATAGACCATTACTTAAAGAATTTAAAACTGTCAGGTGATAAATTTACCTTTAAAAAAATTTCAACAGGAAAATATTTTTCCTATAGGAAAAACAATTTTCCTATAGGATATTTGGAATTTCTTACCGGAACAAAAGGACTTACAATAGGAATTTGAATTCCGATAGGATTTAAACAAAAATTCCATAGAATTTTAAAATCCGATAGGAAATCTTAATTTCCAGTAGGAATACTACCTGTCCGATTTAAATTCCTGCAGGAAATTTGATTCCTATAGGATTTTTAATATTTCCTGTAGGAAACTTGATTCTTCTATGGGAATTATTGTTTTCCTATGCTCTAAATTTCCGTATGTGATCATATCAGCCTTTTACGTAAAAGACTGATATGATCACATACGGGAATTTAAAGCGTAAAGACTTTATAATAAATTATGTATAATAATACGCACTGTCACATTGTCCAGACGTCGTGTTAAATTTATATCCAGAACAACAAAATTGTTTGCCATTTCTGTAATAAATATAAAAGATTGAAACCTGATTTATCCAACTATTGATAACAATATCACTTTAATGTAAAACTTTCTTGTAAAAATGTTAGAAAGCAAGCATATAAATATGATATAAAAATGATTTTATTCAAAGATTTTCATTTATGTTTTATTATGTTTAACTTATATTTTTTTACAGTTACTTCCTCTTTGAAATATTTGTTTCAATGTTTAAACAGTGAAATATTTACAACAACAATGTATCCAGTTATCAAATGTTGGGTTTTAAAGGGGCATGGTCACGATTTTGGTCAAATTCTATTTTTCTGTTTTTATTATTTACAATGCTTTAGGAATGCATTTCCAGTGACCAAATTAATTTGGAAAGTCAGTAGTGAAGTTATAAGCAAGATACAGGGCTCACAAGTCTTTGTCATGTAAACAAAGCTCGTGCCCTGTTTTTGTTTACATTAGTTCAATATACCGGTAAAAATTCTTTTTCGAGCTGATTTTTCTAACTTCAAAATCATTGTAAGCATAAATAAACAGATCTTAACGTTTACAACTTTCATTTTCGGTCTAAAACTGGAGTTTTTACTTCAACGTTCGAAATGTAAACAACAGCTTTGTTTACATAGCAAAGAATTGTAAGCTCTGTATCTCGCTTATAACTCAAAAAATGACACTTAAATTTTGGTTGCCTATTAAAAATGCCTTACTGAAGCATTGTAAACATTAAAATCGGGAAAATAATTCTTGACCAAAATCGTGACCATGCCCCTTTAAAAAGAAAAATTATTCAGGTATTGGAAGATGTCACAGTAGATGAAGGCTTCAAAGTATTAATGAATATCAATCCTGAAAACTATTTTCTCGTGTTTTATTCAATGTTCTACGTTTTCTTTCTTCATAAAACACCTGTATTACATCTTAATCAACATAATATACTTGTACATGTATAGGAAATTACATACCTGATACAAATGCTTGCTCTTGTTATATATATTGGACCTATGACAACTAACACGACATAAATGATGTAATAACCCATGCTGGGGAAAAATTCTGGTATCAAAAATTAAATGTTATCATACGAATACATTTTTGTTAACCGGACGGACGGATTTTTCCTCTTCTAAGTACAATTTTAAATGCTCCAATCGCTGGAGTTGTAATTATCATAATAATGACTTATTAGTGTGAAACATAAATACGATCAAATACAATGATTTCAATTCTTAAATATTAGACACCTTTTAAATGAAAAAATGACAATAACAATCCGTCAACCATCTCAAAAATCCATAAAACGAAATACAAATTCAAAGCAGAGCAACACGGACCTCCAAAATGATGGAGATAGGATCAGGTGCCTAGGAGGAGTGAGCATCCTCTGCTGACCGGTCACACCCGCCGTGTGCTCCTTGTCTTTGCTTTGTTT
This sequence comes from Magallana ariakensis, assembly GCA_020458035.1. Classification (NCBI taxonomy): domain Eukaryota; kingdom Metazoa; phylum Mollusca; class Bivalvia; order Ostreida; family Ostreidae; genus Magallana; species Magallana ariakensis. The sequence continues at coordinate 76,101,357 of CM035812.1, read as the reverse complement.
GTGATGGTCAAAATACAAACTTCGAGCAAACACGGACTTCCATTACATTGGAGGTAGGATCAGGTGCCTAGGAGGAGCGAGCATTTCTAGATAGCTGAATTTTTTTAATTTCTTTAGGAAAATTATCATATTAATCAACATGTATATCGATTACCATTTTTTTCTGGCATGACATATTGCTATTTTCTTTCGTTAAAAACGATGTACATTATTTACAGTTTGCAGATGCATAATTATAGAAACAGTAATAGTGAATTATGTTGATGGATTTTTTTCAAAAGTAATTTGATTAAATATAGATTGATATGATAATGTTGGTAATTGATATGGTCATAATGTATCATGAACTAATAAACAATGTTTTTATGACAAAAGATAAAATGTCATTATTGGGTTTTAACGTTCTGGTCACTAAACAATCAAAGTAAATAAAGATGTTTTAAATTTTATAGTATCAACAAGCGTTTTGCGAATTTCATTTTAAAGTTTTACGCTCTTAATTCAATAATTTAAGTTTTAGAGAGGTTAATAATTTCCGAGTCTTGCGCGCGGAAATCAAAATAATTTTAAAGTTTATGCTTAAACTCAAACAATTATGCAGTTACATGTGATAAAATCATTTAATAAAATTGTAATAATGATATAATAATTTTATATAATTAAGAGGATGATGTAATCGTATATCTTTCTATAAACCAACATTTTTATAACCGGAAGCAGTTACACACTCAACATATACATGCAATTCAAATTTTAATGGTATTTGAACATTATGTCATCTTATCATCCACTTTAAAAGTACGGCCGTTGGTCACGCTGGGACCGCGATACATTTCAGTGCCAATTTGTCAAGTCCAAACGTCTTCAGTGAGAACCATTCCCTTCCCTTACTTTTGCCAAGAAAGATTATCGTTGAAGTGTTATCATACGTCTATTGAGTATTGTTTTATCTATTTCACAAGAAAACCGATTGCGATTCATAACTCTACGGAAACTGACAGGACTGAAATCTTAACAAGTTTACTGATCAGTCGAATCCTTCAAAATCACGGACTATACGAAACAATCATGATGATGTGAGACTCATATTCCCATATGAAACGACTTGGCTTTTTTTTTTATCTAATGTACATTAACAATAGTTTTGAAACTTTTACATACCCTTTTACAATCAATTCATTAATCTATTAGAAGAAAGATGTAAATAAAATAAAATATTTACATCCACTAATCAAAATTCTTAATATTTCTTATGGAAATTGATTGTTTTTCATAGCTTTATAGAAATTGACATGACTGAAATCAACACGATCACGTTTTAGACAGTCAAAACCTTCAGTAACCTAAAAAAAAAATTAGGGAGTGTTCGAAATAATCATAATGATGGTATTCTCAAATTCCCATATAAATCAAAATGCCTTTTTTTTATCTAACAAACCGATGTACATTAACAATAATTTAGTGTTTTTTTCCTCTCTATGATTAAATCCATAATTTAGAGCAAATTTAAGTAAATATAAAAAATAAAATGCTATCGTTGATGAATCATAAGGACCATAATGGTATTCTGCATCATTGCAGAAAAAAATTATGAATATCCGCTAACGCTTTACCTTTTGAATAGAACCTATTAACTGGTGTGTGTATTGGAAAGAAATAGAAAGAGAAGATACCTTCGAAATTGAGAAAAAATAAAAATATCACCACAATAGTTTCTGCAAAACTCTGTAAAAGAAAACAATATAAACATATATATGGTTATTTGGTACGGAGAGAAACAAACACAATAAAAAAGTGCTGTTTTTTGGTTTTTTTTACTTACATAATTCGATAGATCATGAATCATGGCAAAAGTTTATTAATTAGATTAGAACAATACTATCGAACATTGTCTTTACGCACCAAATGGAAATGAATTGTCCTTGACGCTGGTTGTCTGAAGCTCCGAAGAAGTTTTAGGGTGGTATGGGTCACCTCCATATTGTGACGTACCTACTATTGAAATAAACAACCAAATCATATATGCTTTTATATTTTTTTTCCAAATTGTTACTTACATCGTAGAGCAATAAATTAAAGCGTTCATTACAAATTTGTGAGTTATGAATTCAAATTCCGCTGGTGCTTTTATAATTTTTACCTTTCAAAAAAATTTTGAAGTATCTTTTTGGGTCACATATTGAAAAATTTGAAAATTCTTAACCGGTGTAAGTATTTTGATTAAAAAGTACTTTTACCTACATAAATATTGACAGGTGTTCCATACCATCTTAATTTCATTTTTTATATTACATATGCAATTTGCAATATCCTTCTGTGCATAGTAAAATCATTTACTTACTTGGTCATGGAAGATTGATTAGAATTTGTGGATGGTATAAAATTGTCTATGTAGTGTTCTGATGTGATATGTTTATAGAACGATTACCTTAAAAGCATGTGATTCAGGGAGGGGGGCAATATCATTCTCAATTGCTTTTCAAATATTATTATCTTATTTGAAAGATCAATATTTCGCTTCATATAAAAAAGGAATAATGAAGCATAATGAAATTGGTCAAGATAGATTGAAATACCGTATAACGGGTAATTTTTACTGCTGTGATTTTTTACGAATTTGTCTTAAAAAAGGGCGATTTGAATTTTTACGCGTAATTGTTTTACGAACTGGACATGTCCGTAAAAATTAAAATCATCTGTGGTAAAAGGGGAGAAAATTTCACCGTGACTTTGTTACAGTTAACACACATACAAATCAGAAAATCGTTTTTCTGTTAACGAGTCCTTAATTATTATGATTGTGTTTATTCATTTACCTTCATTTTATATGTGATATACACTTTACTTATTCCTATTAATCTGGGTATCATCATTGATGTACACCATGTGCTTGTAACAGTTCGATTTACCGGGAAAAAAAGAAAGACAACTCCATTTCAAAATTTTTCTCTCTCTCTTTTTTTCTTCCTCTCCCAACCAATAGAGAGAACTCCATCTCAAAAATCAAAGTTTTTATTCACATGACATAAAACACCGATTTATTTAAAGCAGTTATAACTTTCTTTGGAATCATTTCACTAAGCGATCCATTTGGATTTAGCATTGTAGATGCTGGTTTAAAATAGCTTCGTATCCCCGCCATAGTTATTGACTGAGTGATTGAAATCTAGCTAGTAACGTGGCATTATAGTTTTAAAAAATACTAGAGACTGAATAGAAAGATCTGAACTGTTATCACCACGTGACTAAAAACGCTCAAATATACCTAAATATACAGCCGTCAGGGACTGAGCTGAAGGTCATGAACATTACTCTCATACGTATGAGGTAGAAAATTTACGTGCGGTGATTTTTTTACTTCTGTGAAAATTAAAAAATACGTAAAGAATACCCGTTATACGGTAATTATATGCAATGTCAAAATGTTAACCTGCTGTCGTGGTAAGTTTACACCCAGACACAAAGTCGCACATCTCAGGGGAACATTTACACATCTGGTAACAGTCCTCTCCGTAATATGGATAGGGACAGCTGTATGTACAGCCATCCCTGTGTATCCAGTTGGACATTCTGAAGAAATGTAAAAATATATTTAGAACAAAAACTAATTATTCGTAAACGGCATATATCTATCTATCTATCTATCTATCTATCTATCTATCTATCTATCTATCGGCCTGTATACTATATAGTAATTTTTATATCATATATCTACCAGTTGGACATTCTGTACGTGGAACAATGAAAAAATGACAATAACAAACCGTCAACCATCTCAAAAATCCAGAAAACGAAATACAAATTCAAAGCAGAGCAACACGGACCTCCACACCCGCCGTGTCCTCTTTGTCGTAATCGGGAAAAAAACCGGAAAAGTCCGTAGACAATTACGAATCAAATCAAACTAATATATTAAAATCAGTCGGATATATTAAAAAATGGATATATTTTGCTATTTCTCGTATCAGGAAACACATAAATCGTGTTATTACAAAGCTTCATTATAGTCTAAAACAAATAAACCCCTTACTTTTTACCTCTGTTTTCATCATTATACAAACTGAATCATTAGGTGGAACTAGGGTTTGTGGATTAAAATATTAATGCATTCAAGGTCAAACAGTTGCATTGCAAGAGTATCTGAAGCTCTTATTCTACTTATCTGTGTCCTTTTTTTAAGTATACTCACTGTCACATTCCCCGGTTGTTGTATTTAGTTTATATCCAGAGCAACATTCACCTCTAGGAGGAAAATAAAACATAGTTAAATTCTGTTTTATCATTTGCAAAAAATATTTTCAAAACAAGAAAAACTTACTCTTTAAATTTCTTTGATAGAGATATTTCAAAGTTTAGAAATAATATAACCAGCGCTGCAGTATCCATTTCTTAATTCATTATTTACAATATTCACTAAGCGGCAATTTTGTGTCAGTTGACTGAATCCGGAAGGATGTTTCTCATCAAAACAGGATATCATTAATGGCTTTAAGTATAAAAAAAATAATTAGCGGATTAATAAAATAGAGCTGGTTTAAGTATTATAATTGTTCCATACTTTCTTCACCTTCCTTTTCTGTCATCATTCAATTCAACTGTGTGTCAATACGGATATAACACTGCAAATATAGCACAGGTCACAAACATTTTAATCTCTATCACATAGAAATATATCATGTATTGTGGCGTTTGAATCCAAAATTCCTTATATATCAATTTTATAAGAAATTTCTCAATATATTCCTGTACTAAAAACACAATGTCAAAATGAATAAAAATTTATATTATTTTTAACAAGTTTTCAGTGTATGTAATCCTCTGTAGACTTTGCGTCTTTAATGGAGATTCCATCTTTGGTTTAATTAATACTGAAGCTATTTATTTTGATGCTAGAATAGTATAATTCATAAAATGAGTTATATTATCTCTTGCAAATGTTTCAAATTTGGTACCTCTATATTCCTTTACTACGTGTAGCATATGACTATATCAAAATTGAATATGTATTATATTAGAGGGATTGCTTAATGTTATCACAAGTTCTAGCATTAGTCGGATCTTGTAAGATTTAATTCAAAATTTCCCCTATACCGTTACAAGTAGAACTTTCATCCTATAAATAGTTTTAAAAACTGTTTATAAACATTACCCTGCATGATGATTAATTATAGAATAGTAATATCACAAATTGTCGCATTGTAAGACTTTAGAAACGGATTGTTCAACAGGCGTTTGTTTCTGAGATTAAGTTAAATTCACGGAAGGCGGTACTCCACGTAATTTAGAGAAAGATACCTTGTGTTATTATTATGCTATGACCTAAATTTTAATGACAAAAACAAGCACCTGTGGATTGTTCTATATATATTCCTTAGAGACAATTTCGTAGAAATTATCATATATATTTCATAGCATAGTTACACTTTAACACATTATTTCAAGAAAGATAAAGTTGTTTAACTTCCTCAAGATCTTTTTCAGGTTGACAAGAGATTGTCAACTATTAGAACTTCATATGATTTGATTTCTTTGCATCCTTCAACATATTGTTTGAAGAAAGATTCAACAGCCTAACAAAATATTGTTTTCATATTTAGACAAATTGAAATACGCTACTGAGAGGTTAAAAAGATAATAAAAATTTATGAACTTATACTTATTGTTACACACAATTAGTGGTTTTCAAAAAATAAATAAATTCATTATTCAATATAAATCTCGTTCTATTTTTTAAGTGTTTCTGTTAATGCATGGCAACATTTTTGAGTTTTCAATACAAGTGGATTATATTTATTATTATTTTTTTGTTCAACTAAGATTTTAAAGTTAAGAAAATATATTGTTGTTTAAGGGGAAGAAACTGTGACATCTTAACATTTTTCAGTGCCATATTTTATTATTCTTCATACCATATAAATTGCTCTTTATGTTATAAGTTGTTTGAATTCCTTTATTTGTTGCAATATACATCCGTAACAAGAGTTGTTCTTGTTGTGGTAAATATTATTAAAGTACAACAAAGTAATCGTATTTGTATTTTACACATTTAAAAATAGGCTTTGGTTGTTACAATTTATCTGCTCTAGTGTTAGCTTCATTCATTTATGAAATGACAGAAAAATGTTTTTTTAGAATTAGAAAACGTTAATAAGAGGTTTTTCCAAGCGGATCAGAATGCTGACTAACTGTATTTTGACACACACACATTGGTCTCTGGTACCGACTCTATCTGGTATCTCTTTCTGTCAATTTTGTGGAATGAGTTACTAATCACATTATCTATTCTATTAATGTCACACAAACCATTGGTAAGTTTTGAGAGTATGAGTGCTTTTTATGGAAAATTCTCTTTCATTTCTAACCAAAATAAACAGAGGTATAGTTCAATCTGCAGAATGAATCTTCTAGATACCCTTTCTTCTACGCCAGAAATTTCAAACAAACATTTCATGTGAGGATTTTCGGTATTTGTGTTTAGTCATACAAACAGTAGATTTATATTTATTTACTCATTAATCATTAATTATTTGTTTGTTTTGAGAGAGAGAGAGAGAGAGAGAGAGAGAGAGAGAGAGAGATCATAAAACACTATATAAACAGTATGATTTCTTTCTTCCATATGATATCTTACTTTTCCGTTTCAAAATTCTAATCAGAAATGTATTTATTTGTATCATAGTAGACTTTGAAGGTAAATGATTCGAGGACCTTTCATGACATCTTGCAATATAAACAAAGTATCTAAAGCTGCTTGGTCCTATGTTATATCAAATCTTATGTACGCTTTCAAATTATGATTGTGCTTAGTAAGACATATCAGTAGATTTTTTTTGGTCAATTAAGCCATCTTTTTTTAAATAAGAAAATAATGTAGATATTTTTTTACAATACAGAAATTTACTTTGAAAGTGTTTTAGATAATAACAAAATAACCTGTGTCCATTATTTAATTATATTTCTAAAGTTTGTTTTGTTTACAATTACAATTGATGCATAATATGTGGGTTTAAATCACATACACACATGTTTTACTTACTTTGAATATTTATACCTTTAAAAGAAAATTAATTCTCCTTGACGTGTAAATTGATTTGAATGGAAAGTTCTAATTGAAACATTATAATGTTAAATATTTTAAAATTTAGAGCTAAAATGATCTCTTATTGAAATTGAACCTTAAAAAATCAGTTTTGAAATATAAGAAAACATGAAAATTGCTCAAGCATATTTGTTTTCAAAATAATGACACATGGATTATAACAAATGATTTATAAATGATTGATGTAGGAAAGTAAAAATATTTGAGTCATAATTGCAAAACAGTCAGAAAAATATACATTTTATATTTAATGATTAACAATGCAACAGGATCAAAACCTATTGTCATTTAGATCAACCCTGCTTTCACAAAGGCTATTTGTGCTTTGATATAATCAATCAATTATGTATATACTTTCTTCTCGTCGAACAAGATGAAAGAAAATGTCTGCATCTAGACATTAGGTCTGGCATAAATTCCACTCGTTTAGATTTGAAAATTGTCTCCTACGTGTTGCAAATGACTTTAACTCATGTATTTTCATCTCAATTAATTGTAATAATACAATTTGTATATTTGGCAAAATAAATTGCAATGTAAATTGATATTTTTGAATGTGCATTTTCATCAACAAACATTTTAGTTCATGGCTATTTAAAAACAATGTAATTTAATTTCTACTGAATGTTTTGCAGCAGGCTTAAAACCTGTGTTATTTAAATGTTACTATATCTTAATCGTAATTTTTAAGAAAGAAACATTCTATGTTGTAAGAAAAATTAAGATGAACTGCAAATTTAATCATTTCATTTTATTTTTTAGGACCGACTGATTTCTCATATTCTGAAAAGGAAACATATTTTAACATTTATTATCAGGATATGTAATTGTGTAATAAATTTCAGTTGTATTGATACAATGGATCATCAATTTGAAGTAGATTTACGATAATATATATTTTGATTTTAATTGTTAAATCGAAGAGACAAGTTAACAAGAGGCCCATGGGCCACATCCTCACCTGAGGAACAATAGGTATGATGAAATCAGCTTAAAGGAGTCATAATACAACTATCTGGACAATGTAGTATAATACATGTAGATCCTGTATAAATGAAAATCCATTTTCCCCCTGGATATTCTTATTTTCATTATCATTAGTCCCTTTTCTAACAGGATGATTTTATAGCCATAACACATGTTGAACATTGCAGTTCTCAAAAAGATCCTAAACAATTGTTTATGTATGGGATATAAACCTACATCAAACTCTGAACCCCTTGTGAGGCCCAAGAATCATCAAGGGGCCCAAAGTCTAAACAATTTTAAAGAATCACCTCGCTGATTAGTTTCTGAGAAGAAGATTTTTAAAGATTTACTCTATATATTCCTATTTAGAAATTCAATCCCCAATTGTGGCCCTACCCTACCCCGGGGGTCATGATTTTCACAACTTTGAATCTACACTACCAGAGGATGCTTCCACACAAGTTTCAGCTTTCCATGCTGATTAGTTTCTGAGAAGATTTTTGAAGATTTACTCTATATATTCCTATGTAAAAATTTGACCCCCAATTGTGGCCCCATCCTACTCATGGGGGTCATGATTTTCATAACTTTGAATCTACACTACCTGAAGATGCTTCCACACAAGTTTCAGCTTTCCTGGGTGATTAGTTTCTGAGAAGAAGATTTTTAAAGACTTACTCTTTATATTCCTATGTAAAAATTTGACCCAAATTGTGGCCCCACCCTAACCCCCAGGGTCATGATTTTCACAACTTTGAATCTACACAACCTAAGGATGCTTCCAGACAAGTTTCAGCTTTCCATGCTGATTAGTTTCTGAGAAGAAGATTTTTAAAGATATACTCTATATATTCCTATGTAAAAATTCGACCCCCCCATTGTGGCCCCACCCTTCCCTCCGGGGTCATGATTTTCAAAACTTTGAATCTACACTACTTGAGGATGCTTCCATACAAGTTTCAGCTTTTCATGCTAATTAGTTTCTGAGAAGAAGATTTTTAAAGATATACTCTATATATTCATACGTAAAAATTTGACCCCCCATTGTGGGCCCACCCTACCCCCGGGGGTCATGATTTTCACAACTTTGAATTTACACTACCTGAGGATGCTTCCACACAAGTTTCAGGTTTCCTGGCTAATTAGTTTCTGAGAAGAAGATTTTTAAAGATTTACTCTATATATTCCTATTTAGAAATTCAATCCCCAATTGTGGCCCCACCCTACCCCGGGGGTCATGATTTTCACAACTTTGAATCTACTCTACCTGAGGATGCTTCCACACAAGTTTCAGCTTTCCTGGCTAATTAGTTTATGAGAAGAAAATTTTTAAAGATTTACTCTATATATTCATACGTAAAAATTCAACTCCCCATTGTGGCCCCACCCTACCCTCCGGGGGTCATGATTTTCACAACTTTAAATCTACACTACCGGAGAATGCTTCCACTTAAGTTTCAGGTTTCCTGGCTAATTAATTTCTGAGAAGAAGATTTTTAAAGATTTACTCTATATATTCATTCGTAAAAATTCAACCCCCCCCATTGTGACCCCACCCTACCCCCGGGGGTCATGATTTTCACAACTTTGAATCTACACTACCTGAGGATGCTTCCACACAAGTTTCAGGTTTCCTGGCTAATTAGTTTCTGAGAAGAAGATTTTTAAAGATTTACTCTATATATTCATACGTAAAAATTTGACCCCCCCCCCATTGTGGGCCCACCCTACCCCCGGGGGTCATGATTTTCACAACTTTGAATTTACACTACCTGAGGATGCTATCACACAAGTTTCAGGTTTCCTGGCTAATTAGTTTCTGAGAAGAAGATTTTTAAAGATTTACTCTATATATTCCTATTTAGAAATTCAATCCCCAACTGTGGCCCCACCCTACCCCGGGGGTCATGATTTTTACAACTTTGAATTTACACTACCTGAGGATGCTTCAACACAAGTTTCAGGTTTCCTGGCTAATTAGTTTCTGAGAAGAAGATTTTTAAAGATTTACTCTATATATTCATACGTAAAAATTCAACCCCCCATTGTGGCCCCACCCTACCCCCGGGGGTCATGATTTTCACAACTTTAAATCTACACTACCTGAGGATGCTTCAACACAAGTTTCAGCTTTCCTGGCTTTATGGTTCTTGAGAAGAAGATTTTTTAAAAATTCTTGAAAATTTTTAATAATTCCTAATTATCTCCCCTTGTAAAAGGGCGTGGTCCTTTATTTTCACAACTTTGAATCCCCCCAGCTTAAGGATGCTTTGTGCCAAGTTTAGTTGAAATTGGGCCAGTGGTTCTTGAGAAGATGTTGAAAATGTGAAAAGTTTACAGACGGACAGACAGACAGACGGACGGACAGACGGACAGACAGACGACAGACAGACGACAGACAAAATGTGATCAGAGTAGCTCACTTGAGCTTTCAGCTCAGGTGAGCTAAAAAATTTTAACTCTACCAAGGTAGACACTAGAATTAATAAGACCTTTAAAAAGAAAACTCTTTAAATATATTTGGAATGGAAAACCAGATGCAATTAAAGAAACACTTTAATCAAAGGATATGAAAATGATGCATTAAAATGATAAGATATTTAAAACTTTATGATGGCACTTTAAGTTGAATGAGAAAGATTATTATTTTTCAAAATGGACAAAATTGTTTATTTTGGATTTACAGGATATGCAAGCATTGATAAAAATGTGTTACTGTTACTGATTTTATTACAGTTGTTATAAGATATTCAAACAATAGATTTAGACAGATGAATTACATTGTTAAGAAACAATTTTTGACGTTCAGAAAGAGAACAGCGAAAGAATGTTTAATAAACAACTGGTATAATCCAAATATTAAAATTGACAATATATCGGTTTTCAAAGTATTTATTTCAAAAGGGTTCCAGGTACATTTTGGGATTTGTATGAAAAAGACAAATAGATGTTTAATTCTAATGACAAGAAAAGCAGATTTAACTTAAAACAAGTTTTGTTCAATATCTTATTTTAACAAAAGCATCACTAAAATATGTGAAACTATTAAAAAAACCACTTAATTAAAATTTATGATTTTGTTACCAAATTAAAATATAAATAAACTGTAGATCTAAGAAAGGTTCTAAAGACATGTACAACTTTTTGATATCAGAGAAACATCTTAATATTCTGAATCTGAAACAAAATTAATGACAGAAAATGAAATTACTCAAAAGTAATTGGGGGAATTTAAAAGTCTGCCCCTTTTTATACACGAAGAATTCAAAATTATTCTGGCTTCAGAACCAATTATTACATAGGATCTAACTGATTATTATTTACAGTAGGAATAGTAAATAAGAAAAAAGAAAATAGTAAATAGTAAATACATCAGAAATAGCAAAATTCTTCTTCAGTATGTTTCTTTTGTCAACAGACCCCTGAAACAATAAAGCATATTTTTATTGACTGTTGTGTAGTGAAAAGAAATTAAGATTACATAAGAGAAATGAATACTAGTAAATAAATAAACATTTTTGATTTACAAATAAAAATTGATAAATATTTAATTCTTTTTATAAAGTATGATAAAAAATATATCCATAGGCTTGAAATTTGATCATTTTATTTACAAAACTGGAACCATCAAGACTTAATGCAATTATTCATTAAGAAATTTTTAACGAAAAGACTGTTTATAAAAAAAAATCCGTCTGAAAAATTGCCATTATAATCTGTTTGATACTTATTGGGAATTATTATTTCATGTTTTTAACATCCATCACCATATGTGTTCTCTCATTTATATCCCTGTACTTTTTTGCATCTTTATTTTTTGTTTTCTCTTTATCTGATAAAAACAATTTCACATATACCACACCTTTTTGAAACTACATATAAACTTTTATAGAGTAATATGTAAATCTACTTTATATCTTAATATCGAATAAAGAAACCAATAAATGTATATGTATGCATTTGTAAATTATATACTCATATGTCCTGCTTACTCCACTATGAAAACATTCGATGAAAAATATGTTTTATGTGAATTTTAAAAACTGACAAATTCTTTAATTTAATAAAATAATGACGGATACATATTTTTTAACTCGGGAAATCTATGTACAAAAAGACGGTCAAACATTGCACAAAATTATAAAAAAAAAACCCTGATCAAAAACAGATAGAGATGAGTCCTTGTCTGTTAATTTTAATTCACATCTTTAACTAAAAACATATTTTTTTCTGATTTTAGGGTTGTGATGTTTTTTTAAATACGAATCGATAAAGCTACATGTATATTGACATTTGAGATTGTTATAATGCATTAAAAAATAACAATTGTTTGTATAACACAAGATTAACTGATTACCATACAGTCCTTGCATGCTCTAGTTACTACACTGTCATAATAAAGATTAATAAGTAAACTTAATAAACTATAATCGAGACACATTACAAACAGAACTTATAATCAATATAGGAATCGGAGCCAGATACACTCCCTGTCCATGAAAGTATTTTTAGGATAAATCTAATTGTTATAAAATATAATGGTACGTGTTTTCCAAAAAATAAAATGAAGTGTTTCCGATCTAAATTTAGTAATAACATTCTAAAGTGGTTATGATTATTAGATTTTGGCGGACAACATAAATATACATTAGGTGTATCATTATCAAATTAATGCGCATGAACTCGAATAATCATGTAGACACATCATACCAAAAGCATCTTATATGATAAAAAAATATGCAATTTTGTATATTTATCTATATTAGCATTTAAGCAACGAGAAGAGATAATTCATTACATTTTATAATTTATTACTAAATTGAAATTACATATCTCATCTGAGAGGGTCCCAATGGACATAACGGTCGATTGGCAAACTTGGGCCGCTATACATCTCGCTGTTGCAGTTTCTCCAATCTGAATGTTTTCATTCCATTCTCAGCAAGACCAACAAATCAGCAAAAGAGACCAATGTCTGTAGACGTAGTTTATGGGTTTTTTCCTAGCTAACTTTGTGTATACATTCATATTTTTCAGATACGTTGTAATAGGTACTCGAATGTAATTTTTATCTGTAAAAATTTCATTCCGCGATTAACGTAAAATATTGTTTATAGCATTTTTTTTTTCATAGACCACATTTTTATTACTTTCACATTTGAGACACAATAATAGGACACTGACGAGGTTTTTGGAAACGTCGCTAACACTTTTTCTTCGGAAAAAGTTTTCATAGTAGTAAATAAACAGATCACGTCTTTTTACAATATTAACCCAGTAATATTTTTGTCAATTTTCTGCTGACTACAAAAAGAAGTTGACGATCAAAAATCATTCTTTCAATCTTTAATAGTACTTAAAGACAGGTATGATTACATATATTTAAGGAAAAAATCACACAAAAAGGAGTTTTCTAATCTGAGAAAGAGTGATGATCTTACCACAATGGTTTTTGCAAATATCTATGAAAGAAAAAAAATGACCATATAATAACTGTTAAATGGAATAGAGTTAAATCAAAAGAGGTTATGCGTTTATATTTCTTCACTCACATAATTTAAAAGATCGAGACAAATATTTATTATTAAGATAATTGCATTACCATCAAACGCACCACATTGAAATAGATTGTCCTTGATGGCAGTTGCCTGATGCTCTGAGAGAGTGACTACAAAAACATATGCATTTCATTGGTTGAATTGTTATTACCCACAAAACTACAAAACTAAAACAATTTCTAAAAATCAACATTTTCCGTGTATGGTTATGTCCTTGATTATCTCGCTTATCAATCATGTCAGTTTGATGACACGTTGTATATTGTATAAAATTGTTTAATAATGCCATACTGTGACTTCTTCAAAATACAATAATCTAACAGCATATGGCTCGGTCCATTTCTCTATATCAGTTGCATATGTTAAATAATATTAAAGATCAATTTATTTAATGTGTGAAAAACAAAACACAGAAATAAGTTTTTAATAATTTTAAAGATTTGAAAAAATTACCTGCTTGAGTAAATCTGATCAGATCAATGTTTTTTGGTTTTTTTTTTAACTTTTATCCGTATTAATTTTATAGCGCGATTGACGTAGGGAATCATTTCAGGGACAAAACATGTTTACGCTAACAAATGCGAAACACAGATTGGAGAATGACTAGGTTTTTGAAGGGGAATTTAATTTTATATTTTTAATAGTAAATCAACAGATCATATCTTTTTACAATATAAACCGGTTAATATTTTTATCAATATTCTTTTGCTGAGAAAAGGACGATGCTAAATCTTTAATATTACCTAAAAAGATATGTGTTGAAAATCACAGAAAAGGAGTTTTTTTGTAAATAAGAAAGAGTAAATATCTTACCACAATAGTTTCCTCATGTGCTTTTCTTTTTTTTCACATGCATAATTTGATATGTATATCAAAGATCGATTTATTGTGTAAAACAGGAAAATACAGAGATATGATTTAATCTATTCAAAGAGTTGATAAAATTAAATTGAGTAAATCTTATCAGAACAAATGGGTAATTTTACAATTTTTCTGAAGGGCATTTCAGAATAGTGACCTGTTGTAGTGGTAAGTTTACATCCAGACACAAAGTCACACAGATCAGCAGAACAGTCACACTTCATGAAGCAGTCCTCCCCGTAATATGGATAGATACATGTGTAAACACAGTCAGGTCCTGTATATCCAGGTGGACATTCTGTAAGTTAATTTATTTAATTTTATACTGAAATTGAGTTTTAACAGCAGAAATCTCACAACATATTAGATAAAGCAATGTTTCCGGAAAAAAAAATTATGTTATGATTTTATTCATTTTATTACTTATTACTGGGGTTTTATTAATGTATTTATAAGGTGTAATATCTATTCATACTGGCACATTGTCCTGAAGTCTTGTTTTTAATCTATACCCAGAACAGCAAACATCCATACCATTTCTGCAAGACATATAAAAATAAACCCAGCCACACCTGCATATTTCAAATTATTGATATTGATATCAATTTAACGTTAAAAAAGTAAATAAACTTGAATTTCAAGATGGAATACAAGTTAAAAATCGGCCAAAGAGCACAGAAATGTGATATATAATTGAGTTTTTTTCAATGGGTTTGAATTAGTTTTGATTAAGTTTTACAATTAATAATTCTAACCATTGCTTTGGATTTGAAATATCTGTTTCAACACGTTAGCATTTAAGTGCAAATGTTAAGAGATCTACATTGCTCTTAACTATCAATTATTGGATAATATAATCTAATATAATCTAAATAAAAGTATATTAAAATGACTTACTCATCGCATATAGCTGCTTGTGCTTTTGAATTTATGACAATGCATATGGCAACGATGATATATTTGTCCATTTTATGAAAATAGAGCAATCTTACACTGAACCGCAAATTTAATAATTCTAACTTTTTTCTAGCAGGGCGGACGGATTTCGACTCTTCTAAAGAGAAATAATGATATATAAGCACTAATTTAAACATCTTTCAAGTATATCTCTAATAGTTTAATATTTTTTTTTTTATAATATTTGAAGGATCGATGAAATGAATAGGAAATGCTTAATGATGAATGTAAATATGTGTCAGCTAGATTTGTAAATGTTTCAAAAGAGTTCAAGATGTTTTGACAATGGGAATTTTTTTTCAATTTTTATGATATCTTAACTGATTGGCCACAAAAATAATATCAAACACACTTTTGCGATTGAAATTATAAGAGTTGAGGAATAAGTTTGATGCTTATATAATTATAAATTATGTTTAAGAATATGTTTACAAAGCATCTACTTCCTTGTATATACTCTAATCTTACTGTTTTGTTAAGAAAAATATCGACTACTAAAAGTATCTTTATAAACATAAAATAAATGTATCGGAAATTACATACATGTACTCCTTGCATATAGCTGCTTGTCTTGTTGAACAAATGAGAACGCATACAGTGAAGATTATATAGAAGTCCCATGTGTTAGAGATTGTTTGATGAAATGACACATTTAAATCAGTTAAGTATATTTTTTTTCAAACAGAACAGACGGATTTCTTCTCTTCTTAATGGGAATCAATGATGTTGTATCTGACCATCTCTAAGCTAAATATTTTATTATTAGTAAAATGGAAATTAATTATTAAATTTTCTAAATGTTGTATCTATCTTTTGTATAAAACACTGCTATTTAAAAATAATTGATGTACTATATGTAAACAAATCGTATCAAATTACATAACTCATATAATAGAAATTATAATAACCCGATTGTGGATATTGCCTTCTGCATAATGTAATTTTTGCGATATGTAATGGATATATATGCCGAAAATAGTTTGTATGAAAAACTATCAGAGAGTTTTGAGGCCCGTTAGGATATTTTTTTCATACAGAAGTGTTTGAGGCATATATCGTACTTAAAACACTGCCATTGAATTTCATTGTTGATTTACCTGAGACAGTCCGATTTTGAAGGATATCAGTACTGAAGTCACTGGTAACAGTCTAATATTAGGAAGTTCACTTATATCGGACTATTTTAGACTGCAATGTTGTAAGTCAATGATAAAAGATTCTGACATTCTATACCCTGTCCCGAGATATTTATGCAGCACATTTTCTTAAATTACTCGATGTTTATAAATCTGCGAGGGTTTAAACGATGTTCATTTGATAGTATGAAAAATCCTAAGATTTCTCCTTTGAAACACCCCCTCTAGCTTGTCAGGTTTCAATACATGGTTAAAAATTAAAAAAAAAAAACTAGGGAATTTTGCAATATTGCCGACTGTCACGCTTGGACCGCCATACATCTCTTGCTGTGGTGGTCTATCCAGTCCGAATGTCCTCAGTGGCGGACCATTCACGTTCCTGACCAAGGCCAGTCAATCAGAAGAAATGTAGATCAGAGTCAGTAGACTTAGCTTTATGGTTTTTTTTAGCAAGCTTATTTAATTCATTACAAGCGAACAAAATATATTTTTTCTTTTATGTGATATCATTTACACATTTTAAGGTTTTTGAAGGTAATCAAACGAAATTAAACTTTTATTCCAACAATTCCATTGCGCAATAAACGTTAGGAGGTTGCGGCATCTAACTTAGAAAAACATCTTTTTTTCTTTACTCTAACTTTTGCGGCACATAGCCAGAAGAACGACAGGGTTCTTTCGAACTTTGCAAGCATTATTTTCGCATGAATAAAGTTTTTATTGTTTTAAATAAACAGAACACCGTTTTCAAAATATAAACCCTGTAATATTTTTCTTTTTTCTTCAATTTTCTGTTAAGAAGGCTCGATGGTCGTGGCCATTTTTAGACTGTATTGATTATCTTCAGAAGAAGAGCTCTATATAAAAGTATAGGAAAATACCCAATTTTAAAGGAAAAAATTGTTGACCATCCAGCCTCCTTAACTGGAACAGGATGATGATCGATTAAAATCTTTTGCTATATATTTCTTTGAAATAGTATCTACTGATTAGTGTGTTTATTTTTCTAATAAAAATCTCAAAACAGAAATTGTCTGAAAATGAGAAGGAATGAAGATCTTACCACAATAGCTCCTGTAAAAAGATATGTAAACATTAAAATAAAGTGTATGTATAAAGGTAATAAGTACAATCCATATCAAACACATATGAAAAAAGAACGATTTTGGTTTCTTTACAGATGAAATCAATTAGATCACGGATCTTGACAAGAACTCACAATATTGATGATTGCAATACTATCAAACATTGCGTTTACCCACTACATGGAAATACAACATCTTTGTTGGTAGTTTTCTGACGCTGTGATGAAGTGACTACAAGGAAAAACACACATGATTTCCATTTGTCAAAATTTTATATTTCATTTAAACAAAGAAAACACTTTATGAATCATATTGGACAACATTTTAATGGAATTGTTCTAAGATAACGACAATCAAAAATATATAGAGCATGAGTCATGTCTGTTAATTCAAAAGCCCAGCTTCAACTAGAGATATTGTAATATCATTGAAATATGAATTGATATAGTGATGTTGGCGATTGATATTGGCTTAATGTATTGTAAAAGAGCACATGTAATCAAACATTATCTGTTCTATTTACTGTATTATGAAGCTTAATGAATAAAATATATCACCAAAGTACATTACAAACAGAACATCAAAAACAAATTGAATCTAGAACTAAATACACTCATTGCAAGAACAGATCGGATAAACCAGTATGATGGTGAAAGTGTTTCCGCTCTATATTATTAACATTTTAAAATGGGCATTACTGCTAATAACTGTTAAATGCCTAAATATATATGTAAAATTATTAAATTATTTATATCAAATTCAAATAATCATGCAAATACATGTGACAAAAATCATTTATGATGTTAATGGTTTTACATATGTGTTGATAACGAACAGTGTTCAAAATCAAAAGTCAAAAGGAAAAATACAAAACAGGAGCAATACCCCCCACGTTATCTCTGTATTTTGTTTTCAACAAAATAAACCGATTTTTTTTATAATATAATCTACTTAAAGAGTTGATAAATTAAAATTTCTTCAGTAAATCTTATCAGATCAATTGAGAAATTTTACGATTTTTCTAAATGACATTTCAGAATAGTAACCCGTTTTACTGGTATCCTGACATCCAGACACAAAGTCACACATCTCAGCAGAACATTCACACTTCATGATGCAGTCCTCTCCGTTATCTGGATAGAGACATCTGTACACACAGTCAGGTCCTGTGTATCCAGGTAGACATTTTTAAATTTAATTTATTCATTCTTACTTTGAAATTGAGTTTTAGCCCCATGCTATGTTACATTTTTATCTAACAACATATTAAATAAAGTAATGTTTTCACACAATAAAATCATTTTATGATTTTATTCATCTCATCACACAATGGATGTGCATATGAAGTGTAACATCTGTTATACATACTGTCACACTGTCCAGAAGTCTTGTTCAATTTATATCCAGAACAACAAACAGCTTTAGCATCTCTTAAAGAAAGAAAAATAAATCCAGGCACATCTTAACATTTCAAATTATAGTTTACGGAATAAAAGGTAAAATAGAAATTAAAGTTCCAGATGGAATACAACCGATCAAAGACCAAAAAAAACGTGAAATATAATTGGTGGGTTTTTTTTTCAATGGGTTTGAATTATGTTTGATTAAATTTAATTTATATTTCTTGCTTTGTACTTGAACTGTGTTCCAACATGTATGTTAACATGTAAGTGTAAATGTAATATATCTTTTAGCTTAGAATTTATAACAACTCATTAATGAAATTTTGGGTATCTAAAAAATTTCAAGTAATTAAAATAGAAAAAAATCATTAGACAGTAGTTTGGTAATATAATCAATTATGATTAAACCTTTGCTTATATATTAACTAATAACTCTTCTTTAATGGTGTGTGTGTGTGTGTGTGTGTGTGTGTGTGTGTGTGTGTGTGTGTGTGTGTAGTATGCTGTTTCACAAAAAACAAAAAAACATAACAAATAAAATATAAATCAAAGTATATTTTAAGAATATTACTCATAAGAAATCAATAATATATTTACAATAACATGTAGTCTTTAATGTTGATACAGTACTTAATCGTCGTGCAACGTATGTGTAGAAACGGATTTGTTCATAATACTTTTCCATGATTTAACTTTAATTCCTAGCAAATCGAACGCAGCATGTTTTCGGTTTTGTTCAATATCACCCTGGTTTTACGTCATCACGCCGGCATTTGCTCGATCCTCGACAGTCGTTGTCGTCTTTACATTTCTCAAAACAGTGCTGGTCCAAATATGTTCGTGATCAAATCTACTGAGAAGCCCTTCGGGCTTCACAGGAATTGATCACGTGACCAACCAACTTCATATCCCAGTGAACTTTTTAAATTGCTGTTTATTTCTTAAATGCTAACCGCTTAAAAAGCGAGAGATTTATATTTTCGGTGATGCATAAACTGTAAACCAACGTTTATTCGCGTGCGATATATTTTCTTGAGGTCATGAGAGCTTCGTAATCGCGAATATTTGAAGCCACGAACGATTCCTTGTCGTGTGATTGTTACATGTATAACAACAGAGGTAAGGATAAGGCTTGGACGCGAACAGTAGTCGTCGCGAAACAGTTTATCGATAAATAAAGTCCCCGCGTCCATGATCACGTGGAGTCGCAAAGCCTGAAACGAGACGCGAAGCGAAGCAAAGTTACTTGTATTACCACCAATCTCTAAAGCTAATAACGTGGTACACAATAATATTATTACTTGCGTTTTTAAAGTGTTTATTTGGAATAATTTGTGTTCAATAAATATAATGGTTTTGTTTGTTTTTGTGTGGAAAAAAAAATATTTTGATAGAGGATCATGATGTAAAGAATCAGAATGCGTCACGTTGCATGGCAAAGATCATTACATCAAACTCCATGCTACGCATTACTTCTGATCTGATGATCTGCACCTGGTAACTCCAAGTAATCCGGCCCTTTTGAACAAGTTACCGAAAATTAAAAAATAAATAATTAGTTTGATTTTAGTTATTAAAAAAAGTGTTTGGTATTAAAAAAGAAAATACCTCTTTTATATACATGATTATATTACGGCGGCATTGAAGGGCCAGATGAAAAAAAAATATTTTGTTCGGATAGGCCAGATGAATTAGTACGGCGGTGTGGATGGCCAAATAAAATTATAAATAATCTTATTTTTTCGGACGCATAACGATTTGTTTGGAAGAATTAAGATTTGTTCGACGAATTAGGATTTGTTCGGGCGAACAAATTATTTGCTTATATATATGAGAAGTGATTTAGACATTGGCAATGATGTAGATGAAG
This sequence comes from Magallana ariakensis, assembly GCA_020458035.1. Lineage (NCBI taxonomy): Eukaryota > Metazoa > Mollusca > Bivalvia > Ostreida > Ostreidae > Magallana > Magallana ariakensis. Next base: position 76,080,419 of record CM035812.1, on the reverse strand, counting down.
AGAAGGTGGGGGGGGGGGTCTCTGATCAAGCAACTCCTTTTCTTCAAATAATAAATTGCTACTCGTAAATGTTATATTGAATGACATTTATACCTTACTGCCATATTTTGCTGCAATGCTCAATTCTCAAAATCTATCATAATTTTGTATTTTTTTTTATCGAAAGTAATATCATTATTACAGAGCTTGACGTGCAGAAACATTACAGATACATGTAGAAAATTAAGATATTTTGTCTATAAATATAAAAAATTGGTGGTTATACATAATCACAGATTTTCCTTATGTTCTTATTTTTATACCTTAGTATTGGAATAATTATATAAAGATGCAAGACAACCTTGAACTGTTGCCATGGAGACCGGTTGTCATGGTAACAGAGGCACAAGATTGAAAATAGCCGTTTTAAGCTCTTTTTGAGACAAATAGCATTGATGATTTGAATGATTAAACATGTTCTCAACTTTCATGTAATATCAGTTGAAGCTGCATTTTAGCAAAATAAATGGCCGTTGCAATGACGTTTTGAACAATTAAATATTTCTGCATTGTTTTTTTTACTTTATACATATTTCCTTAGCAAGGTCAATTTTACGATGCTCAATGATGCTTGAATATATTTGATAAATAAGTAAACGTTTCCCACAAATGGCAACAAAGAATGGTTAGTAACATGTTTTAATTTTTATATGACGTGCATATTTTAATTACAGCTATTCATCTATGAGTTTGGTTCAACAATCACTTCTTTGGTATTTAAAACACAGGAAAATATATTTTCAAAATAATGGAAACATTCTTTAGAAGTTGATTTGCCCACCAATTTTTTTCTATAATTTGAAAATTGATCGATAGTTAATTCAAAATTTTATATTTCATAACTTTGATAAGCTGAAATTACTTTCTATATTGTTTTAAAGTTGATAAGATTTGCCATTCCTGTATCTTTGGTTTCCGGTTCCATGGCAACGGTAGTCCTTAGCAAAACAAATTTTAAGTTATCAGCTACTGATTACATCAATATGTATCAATGTATGCAATATAAAGATAATTAGTGACTATGCGTGCCGGAACTCCTATATACAATTTTGATTTTTACATAGAATTGATCTTTAAAACTAAAATTAGGTTTTAAACTAAAACTAGGATTTTTGAGCTAATTGAAAAAAATGAAAAGATTTAATTTCATTCATTTTTACAATTTTGTATCATTAACGGTTGCGACTGCAACGCTTAATGATATAAAATTTGTATCATTAGCAGTTGAGGGTGTCGATGTTTGCTTGTTTCATTAAGCGTTAAGGCTGCTGTGCATTTGTGCCGCTTAAAGAGGTTCGATCCTCTGATTTTGGGTAGCCATTTTGGGTCACCTCTAGTCTGGAAATTCTGTGTCATATATTAATTCTACTTGTAAATTCCTATTTTACAATGCCAAATAAACTATTTTGAATAAAATAGTTAAGGGAAAATTACATATTTACAGAGTTAAATAAGGGACTATATTTTGTGGCGGAAGGTTTTTAAGAAGAAAATGAACATTTTTCATAACTCAGTTGTTTTAGAGTACTGTAATTTTAGCTTCCTTATTTTCAGTGCAAACCAAATTTCGAGCTAGTTTATGCAATGGATTATCTTCGTGTTGTTTCAAAAGACACATTTTAACAACATTTCAATATTTCTATCGACATATATTGGCACATTTAACTAATATTTTATAAAAGTCAAGAAAAAATGAACTCCATTTTTTGCCTAAAATTGGCTTATTTCATGCTATATCTCAAAATTTACATCATAGACCCATACTTTTAGATTTATTTTCTGAATTTGTAAGATATTTTGATAAGTCTATTTAAATTTGAGAAAAAGTTTGAGACTTTTAAATAATTTTATTGCATGTTGAATCGTTAATGGATACAAACAGCGTTTTATCAGTGCAAAAAGGTCAAAATATCAATAAGGTGGAGAAATTGCAAACTTTTTCTTTATGATTATTTTAATTTTATTAATTTTAAATAATATAAATTTGTATTTGATGCCATGGTTTATTCCGATTAAAACTTATTGGGGAAAAAGCGATTTATGTGCAATTTGCACTTTCAGTGCAGAAAGGTCATATTAAATACACTGTAGCACCGAAAGGAGCATATAGACCCCAAAATTTTGTTTTGAATTTTGGTTTAGCTATGTATGTAGATTTTTAAAAAATACTTCAGAAAAAAACTTAGAGACTTATGATCGCAGGATCCAACCTCCTTAATGATACAATTCTATCATTATCATTAACAGTTGAACATGTGAACTGTTAATGCAAGAATTTATTGCATTAAGCGTTGCAATTACAACGCTTAATGCTATTTATATCATTAAGCGGCATTGTATCATTAACGGTTGTTACAATGCCCTAATTTATATAGCTGTGAAAAAAACGAATTTCTTGAATTTTTTTAAAAAATTCATGATCGTCCATACGCGGATCCAGAAAATCTTTGAGTAGGAGGAGGAGAGGGGAGGGGGTCCGAGGGATAATTTCGTTTCTAGGGGAGAGGCCTATTTTTAGGAAATTTACTATGTGAAATTAATAAATTTGAATTTTTCGAGGGGGGGTCGGATTTTCTCACAGGCGCCTGACGATACTATAATAATGGTATTATATTACAGGGAATAATCTTGTTATGAAAAGAAATAGTATTATAGTACAAGGAATAACCTTGTTAAAAAAAAAGAAATATTTTTAACGTCAGGCGCCTGTGGATTTTCTTTCTCGCAAAAACACATACATTAGAATAGGGTATTGAAGGGAAGAAAGTAATTCTAATATATATGCCTATGCTCAAAGGCACTCAAAAATTCCGAAAAGGTAAATGCGCGAAAATACAGCATGACGTCATTTCTCTGAAATGCCTACTGCGCATGAGCATTGTCGGTAACCAATAACTAAGACGCACTTACGGCTGTAATAGACGTACGACAACGTCATTATCTTACGACAGATTTAGTGAATAGCCCCCTTAACGTAAACCAACTTTTGGTGTAATCGTAGACGTACGATTTTTTGTTAATAGGTCTCCTGGTCTTTGCGCTCGATCGTCTCGTCGCCATTCTCTGCCACCTGTTGCAATGAGAATGATGTTGATGATGAAAGATGACTTAATCTTATTTTCATAAATAATCAACCATTGGTAAATCAAAATGGCAGCTTACATACAGTTAGGTTGACTTTGGTCAATCAGCGTATGCAACACTGACCGTTTGTTTCTGAAGATGGAATGTACCAAAGTGTCACTCTGAGGTATGTAATGTTGAGTGATTATATACATTAGCACATCATCAGTACCCATTTAGGGTGCCACACATACGTACTGTCATACTGTTCAGAAGTCTTGTTCAATTTATATCCAGAACAGCAGACTAGTTTGCCATTTCTGCTAGATATATATGAAAAATACATGAAGGTAAACAAATATATTCCCTGCACGATAATTCGATTACAAACGAGTTGTAAACTAGAGATATGATTGGTCGGCTCTTTGACTGGTCAAAGCGTTTTATCGATTATCATGATTGACAGGTCTGTTAGTTAGACAAGACCCCGCGTTTCAGGGTCTGCTTCTGAAATCAGGGTCTGCTCTGTGTGTCTGCTCTAGGTCTGCTCTTGGTCAGTCTGGGATCTTCTCGGGGTCAGCTCTGGGTCTGCCCTAGCAGACCCGAAGCGGACCCTGAGCGGACACAGAAAGCAGACCCAGAGTTTGGTTAAGGTCTGCTTTCTGCTAGGTTGTGTCTGATTGGTATTTTAGTTTATTAAACGTCATGTTTTCCATACATCGATTATTAAAAAAGCCGGACGTTCTTAACCACAAACCGGACATCAGAGCCAAATACTCTCCCTGTCTCCCTTTACTCATCGGATAACAATACTAATCTTAATGAAAAAGTCATTGAAAGCGTTTTATGTGTTATATTATGCAGATATCAGTTTTACAAAAAAAATTTCAATTTTCAGTTAATTTCACACATCTTTATTCATGCCAGCTTTACTTCCTAAGTGGTCAATCCTCATCCAACTAATGAATAATAATAATTAATATATTATATTTCAATTAAAGGTAAAAAGAAATTTTATGTTCGAGTACTCTCAGTACTTTAATGATTTTCTCTATTGGCTGCTAGCTTCTACTGGACATTATTGGTTAATAAAACACAACGTAAAAACAATTCAGAAACTGGGACAACATACACTTCCTTTTTCAATGCAAGAATTATCGGATAATAACAAAATAAGATGACGTGTGTTTTCCCAATTTTATTGTAAAGTGTTTCCGCTCAAAATTCAATAATTAACATTCTAAAGTGGTCATTGGTGTAGATTACTGTGGAAAACATAAATATACATTTCCTCCATAATTATCAAGTAAATGCTAATGAACTCAAACAACCATACAGGTACATGTGACCAAAATCACTTTAAAAGATAATAAACAGAATAGTGTAATTTACGAAATCCTAGAAAGCTCATTCGAGATTCTCGATTCGAAATTCAATATCTAAATTGACCACTCAAACTATTCATAATAAATCCTTTATCCTAGAGACATCAAAATGGTCTAAATAAAGATCATCCGTACAGTTTCTTACAAACAAATGTCTAGGTATCTCTTATATAATGTTAATATAACTGTATACTCAGTATAAATAATTAAATTAGTGATAATAATGTGCTTTGCGAATCTTAGTCATTTTGCTCGGCCCGTGTGTATTCTTCCCGTATACGTTTTAACCCAGAGTGCATTCGCCCGGATTGTGTAAAATCATTTTGCGAAGAAGTATATATATTTTTTTAAATCTGTTTTAATCTAAGTAGTGAAAATTGTCAGTGTGGTTTAAGTGAATCGAGATTTAATCATAGAACCAACTTATCAAAAGAGAGGTTATGATGAAGTTCAGACACAATGATTTAAATTACAAGTTCTAAAACCATAAAACAATGCCACAAGTTTGACTCATTATTAGGTGTTTATTTTGGAAGAGGAGTCTTAAAATTCTGAAATTGTCGTATAAATTATATATGATGTGATAAAATCTCTAAAATTAGATTATAATCATATTGTCTACAAAACACAAAAACAATTATATTTATCGCTGAAACCGGACTGATAATCATTTTATTTTTAGATTAAAACATATTTTAAACAATAATGTCCTTTTGTGGATATGGGGATAGAAGGGAGGTGGTCGGGAGACCAGATCTCCTGAAAAATTCAAACTTATTAAAATTCATATAGTCAAATTACTGAGAATAGACTTCGGAACACAACACCCCCCCCCCCCCTTGAAAAAAGGAAATAATTTTTCGGATCCGCAAACAACTTAGAAAACATTTCTGAATCCGTGCATGAATCTCTCTAAACTAACCACATGATAACACAGTAGTAGTGAATAAACCTCTGGTCTAAACTTATAAGGGTGATATACATGTATACTCCGGGTTAAAACGCATCAAGAGGGAATACACACAGGGCGAGCAAAATCATTTGTATTCGCGAAACACACTGCATTCTTACTAATTTAATTATATATTCTGTACATGTGTAAACTAAATCAGACCAATACTTTTTTAGCTAGGAACCATTTTTTGTAGGTAAGAGCATGTACGGATGATCTTTATTTTTAATAATCTCTTATTTCGAATCTCGTATTTCGAATCTCGATTCTCGAATGAGCCTTCTGGGTTTTCGTGGTAATTTTATCTATATTATTATCTATATTAATATCTTTATAACGGAGAGCAGTTTTTCACACACATACAATTTACCAGTTTACTACATCATTTGAATAATGTATGTCAACTGGAAAAAATGCCGATTTTCACGCATGTGTTGCCATGCATACATCACTCTCTTTGGTGGTGTGACCAGTCCGAACGTCCTCAATGGCGGATAAATCACATCCCTGACCAAGGCAAGGTAATCAGCCAAAATGGAGATCGATATCTGTAGACATAGCTTATATTTTTGTTTTTTTAACTGGCTAAATCAATTAATAAAAAACCCGAACTTAATATGTGTTTTCCCTATTGAGTGTTTTTTATCACACATTCAAAGATGAGTCGCATCCTAATAAATTAGTCAAAAGTAAGCACCACACTTTATTTACACGACTAAATTTATATGTACATGTATCCTACATGTATATATGCATAGAGATGTTTTTTGCCTTATTCGTTTTGTTTTTCTCAATTTACCCACACCATTAAGCCCCTGTCACACTGTCACGATTTATACTACGATTGCCCACGAATTACTTAAAATTAAAAATCGCCATTATTCGTCAGGTCATTTTTGCGATAATTCTTTAGACGGTGCTTTTTCGAATCTAGTACGACTCGACTGTCCTTGGACAGACTTGATGGCTGCTCGACAATGTACGATGTTTGTGCGATAACAGGACAATTTGTGGAGATTCATTTACAAATCTCGGCGATAAAGTAACGATCGCGTTTAGATCTTCCTACGAGATGGTAAGATGGAAGACGATTTTTATACGATACTCTTACGAATGATTGGCGATTATCTGCAATGAAGGAAGATAGCCTACGACTATCTCTACAATAAACTCCGAATAAGTGTGATTATTGAATTCGTACACTATCGTAGCTCAAAATCATGACAGTGTGATAAGGGCCTAATGGTCGACCTTCCCCCAACTTATTATAAACTCAATATTGAAATTTTGCTTTGTCATCTGTTAAATATTAAATAAAAAGTGAAGGGCAAAAACTCATACAATTTTTGCAACTTTTATTCGCAAAAAAATCAATGCATGATTAAAGGTCTTCAATATCTTTTGAAAAAGTGTCGCATATCAGCCCAAACTTTTATATTTCTTAGAGAAATGTATTTCTAGCTTGCGTTCGAATTAAAAATGACAAGAATGACTGAAAAAAATGTTCAATTGTGGGGAGAATATCAACTTTCATAAATGTATCGTTATTCATTAAAACCGGGTTGAAATCACATCGTTGGGACGTACCGTCATAAAAAGTAAATTTCACGTGTCGAGCACCTTAACTTAAAAAATAACAATTATTTGCGGCACCTTATTTTAGTGATCAAACTTTTCGTAACTTTAACAATTGCGATAGTTCGGTTCAGTTTCAGTTCGATTTGCGATAATAATTATTTCCGACGACGAGGTTTTGGCAAACTCCGCGAAAACTTTTGCAGGTAAATGACTTTCGAATTGTAGTAACTAACTAGAAACGAGCTCGTTGCAAAGCAACGAATAGGTCTTCCGTTGCAGCTTCCTGTCGGAAAAGGATTGTCAATCAGTCTGATTAAAAGCACCCTCTTCTCCTTACAGGGTCTGACAGGTATTGATAGGGGGTCATCTTCACCCGACCTAAAATTCTGACCAATCATGGCTTTAGAAAATGTATTGGAATTTTTAAAATGGAGACAGGCAAATTATTTTAATCCTGCTTTCTATGTAACCCCCAGACTGAGTATTGAAGAGTTGCACCTCTCATTAACAGATAAAGTCACGTATTTGGTAAATGAGATATATATTTAGGTAGTGTGCAAATATAGAGGTCATGTGAAGATGAATTGTTATCGATACCTATCAGACCCTGATGGGTGTAGGCAGAAGGGTGGTGATTTTAATCAGACAGGATTGTCAATATGATAAATGTAAGTTCAGAAAATCAAAAATAAATGATGACGGCTTCTCCAACCTGAGGGTGCGCTGTACGAGAGGTGCTCAGTGGGAGGGACAACTCCCCGTATAACGTTTGGCCATGCAAGCACTCAGCATCGTTTTTGCTTCGGGGAACAATTTTATCCGAAATGTATTAACAAGCCAATAAAATAAAACATTAATCTTCAAAATCTAATCCGTGGTAGTGGTAGGGGAGGCGGGGGAAGTTGTGAGGCAGCTATAACTTATTAAGGTCTTCCGTTTCAAACGGAAGACCTTACTATTATTGTGCTTGTAAGATTATTAGGGTCTTCCGTTTCCAACGGAAGACCCTATTGTTATTCTACGGTTTCTTTTTCTTTATTAAGGTCTTCCGTTTCCAACGGAAGACCTTATTGTTATTGCTTTGTTTCTTTTTCCCTATTATTATTTTTCTTTTTTTTTCTTACAAATTTTGTCCGCGCGAGTTCTCGAAAATGGCTCGACCGATTTTCGTGAAACTTTCAGATCTGATAAATATTGGTCTGAACCTTATTGGAAATTTTTTATATTGATGACGTCATTTCCGTTTCAGAGATATTAATGTTTTAGCGATTTTTTAAGGGTTATTTTGTCCATGTAACTCCTCCTAAACTATTAAAGATATTGAGTTCAAATTTTCAGGGATGGTAGACAAAAGATTGTAGATGTGTATAATGTCAATCATATATGCCTAATTAAAAAGGCGCAGAAGCTCGCCTGGACCTGAAAATTGAGATTAAAAAACGCCATAATTTTTCCTGGTTTTCTTTGTTTATCTTTTTTCTTAAAAACATTTTGTTAAAACATGTAAGGCAAAAAAAGTTTGTATTTACCAGAGCTTTCAATTGATACAAAGAAAAAGGGGCTGGCCCCTTAAATTAGGGGACCAGAGGGCTCTAAAGTCTTTTATCTGTAGCCCTTTACTGAGGGATATTTTGTGAAAGGTTATAGAAGCAAATATGTTTATCTCACAGTTATATATCCAAGCAATGTAATGATTTTATCATGTGTTACGTAATAAGGGGTTTTTAGGGGCCACAAGTCCAAAAATTTGATCACCCATATCTCAGAAAGGAAAAGTATTCTGAAATGCAGTATAGAAGGAAAGATGCTCAAAATGATGTACTAAACAATATGCAACCTTCAAAATTTCGTTAAACGACCCCTATAAGGAGATAAGGGATCGGCCCCTAAAACGATCTTAGCCATATATCTTAAAAACGGTAACGAATTTCTAAACACTTGCTGAACAAAATGTGTTTCGATTTAAATGACCTTTTATTTGATATCAAGAAAAAGGGGCTGGCCCCTCAAATTAGGGGACCAGAGGGCCCTGAAGTCTTTTATCTGTAGCTGTTTACTGAGGGATATTTTATGAGGGTTATAAAAGCAAAATTATGTATAATACGTTTATATATCCTAAGAATATAATGATTTACTTATTCATTACCTAATTAGGGGTTTTGGGGGCCAGAAGTAAAAAGTTTAATTGTGTCTATCTCAATTGGAAGAAATGCAAGTATTTAAAAAAGCAACGTAAGAGAACTTATAAAAAGCGACGCAGAAAAGCAGTAGTACTCCACTTCTTTTTAAAGATCATGTTTTCTTGACGAAAATCAAAGTCGATGATGTCATACATGTATCACCTTCTTAAAATCGGACGGAAGACCTCCTCGTTGCTCGCAACGAGATCGTGTCTAGTTATTCTTTTTTTTCTTTTTCTGACTTTTTTGGAGCGTTATTTCTCAAAAACTATCCAATCGATTTACATGAAATTTTCAGGACTGATAGAGCATCATCGGCGCTACATATTATTAAATTTTTGAATGATGACGTCACTTCCGGTCTCAAATATTGACGATTTTGTAAATTTTTAAGGGTCATTTTGTCCACGCATCTCCTCCGAAACTAATCAAGATAGAAGCTTGAAATTTTTCCAGGATTGTAGATTAAAGTCTGAAGTTGTACCCCCCTGCTTCTAATTATTAAATATGCGCAAGGCCTCAAAGCTCGCCTGAACCTGAAAATTAGGACCAAATTTTTTCACGAAATTTTCGAACATTTTCTCTAATATCTTTTGATGTATAAATAATTTGTTAAAACATGTAATGCAAAAGTTGTTTCAATTTCCACGGGCTTTCATTTGATATCAAGAAAAAAGGGCTGGCCCCTCAAATTAGGGGCCAAGAGGGCTCTAAAGTCTTTTTGCAATAACTCTTTACTGAACAATAATTGGTTATCAATTATAGAAGCAACTAGAGCCGAGCTCGTTGCAAGCAACGAGAAGGTCTTCCGTTACAGCTTCAAGTCGAGACAATCTGATTAAAATCATATCCTTGATCCCCTCCTTGTTTTTCTATTTTCGCTACAAGAGGATCTGAAGAAACCCCTCTTGAGATCACCCCCTGTTGAACGTTTGTTTATAAATATACATGAGTTATTCTAGCAATCAGAGCAAGTGTTAGAAACGGTAATTTTGGGTTACAAACATAAATGGAGTTGTACGACGAAATGATGTCACATGTTCGTGAATCTTTCGGTATCAGCAAGTAAGAGATGGCGCATAAGTTGATATTAGACGCCCTTAGGGAATCTAAAGAATGTATTGGCATAACTTCCAAATCATGTAACTGAGGAATGGAACCGACGATTCCATTGGTCAAAGCAAAGTTATCCAGGAGGTGACCTCAAGTGGGGTTTCTTCAAATCATCGTATAGCGACTATAGAAATTTTAATCAGATTGCAAGTCAAGAAAGGATTGTCATTCAGTCTTAATAAAACCACCCCTCTTTTTCTTACACTTGTCAGGGTCTGACTGTTATTGATATGAAGTCATCTTCACACTACCTTAACTTCTGACCAATCAGGGCTTTAGAAAATCAATCTGAACTCTTCAAAAGGAGACAGAAAAATTAATTCATGCCTATTTTCTATATATTACTGCAACCTCCAGACTGCATAGTATTGAAGAGTTACACTTCTCATAAAACAGATAAAGGCATGTCTGTAATAAGTTAGGGGTATATATTTAGATTGTATGCAAATTTAAAGGTCATAGAAAGGTGACCTCTTATTGATACCTATCCGACCCCGTTGAGTGTAAGGAGAAAAGGGTGGGCTGTCATTAAACTGGATTGTCAATATGATAATAGTAAGTTCAGAAAACGAGGCTCACTTACAAAGTATTATTTTCCTACCAGACAAACTCTCCTTTTAACTCATTTCACGGTTATATCAATTTATGATAACTTAAAACACATCACTTATATGTAAATGTATTTAATTATTCCAACCAGAAAATCGATAAATACGTTTACATGTATGTACAACTGATGACAGGATTCAAACTACTGGTATGCCTATATCATAGTGTAAAAACACAAAATCCACTGCGCTGATGCATGGAAAAAAGTGTTATGTTTCATAAACATTTTGAATACCTATATTCATACTTAAACCACTACCGCTAAAACATGGAATAGTTTATGTAAAGTGCAGTGTTAAAAGAACACCAATTGTAAATAAACAATAATGCCTTCTCCCATCTGAGGGTGCGCTATTAGTATACGAGACTGAGGTGCTCAGTGGTAGGGATAACTATCCGTATAATGTTTGGCCATACAGGTCTCAGTTTTGTATTTTAAAGGATGAGTATATTTATCTGAAATCTTCAGAAGCAAGTAAAAGAAATTCATAAATCTTCAAAATCATAATCCGCGGCAGTGGTAGGGGTTGTGAGGCATCTCTAACTTCATTTTTTTTCAAATAGGATTTTGTTTTAAATATCCCAATATTTTTTTTTTTGCCTTGAGCGCTCATCTAGAAAGTGTGTGGGGGTGGGGGTGTCAATACCCCAAAATTTAATTTTCTAAATATAAATTTCAGAAAATGTTGGCAGGGGTGGGGGCAGAACTCCAACTGAATCAAAAATCCTTTTTGTCACTTTTGTGTGACAGTAAGAGAGACCTCTGGTTTACAATTATTCTATCATGTCACATATACATGTTTTAGTTATAATATTTTGGAATTTTTTAAAGATACAATGTCATTTATTTGCTAAAATTCATATATTTATGCATACATGTATTAACATGTGACGTGTAAACCTAAAAGTAATCAATTTTGTTCAGTTTTTTACTTGAGTAACAGAAAGGCATAAACCAGCGTTTTGTTCAGAGCACTGTGTACATTGTATATTTAAACCAAACCAAAAGAGATGGTGTGACGTCAAAGCAATTTGTTTTTGTTTTTTAAACAAAAGAGTTCTACATAATGTCAACCTCCAGAAAATACGATTTCTCTAACTTTAACATTTACAACACATGCGCGGATCCAGAAATTTTTTCCAGGGGGGGGGTCCGAATTGAACGTAGGGGGGGGGGGGGGGGGCTACACTATTCATCAGAAATGTTGACAAGCAAAAATTTAAAAAAAAACAAAAAAAACTTATTTCCCAAATTCATGAAATTCCTAATTCGTGGAGGTAACGTAGTATGCCTTTAACTTGAAAAAATTGTACCTGTCAAAATTTTTTTCTCCCATATTCATGATATGCCTAATCCGATTCATGATATGCCTATTCCGTGGGGAGGTGGGGGTGCGAATATGCTTATAACTGCATTTTTTTCAATATCACACTTAATATTTCCGCTTCCGACGCCTTTCCAAAACATATATGTGTTTTCCAGGGGGGGGGGTCCGAGTCGTATTTGCGATAATTTCACTATATAAATTTAATAACTTCTCATTTTTCGGGGGGGGGGGGCGGACCGCATGCAACAATTAATAAAATCCGTTGAACAACACATATCTATACCATTTAATTGTAACTTTAAGAAGTGCATACATTTTTGGGAGGCAACTGTGTCGCTAGTCTGTAAGTCAAGTGAATTATGTCCTAAGGTCTTTTAAAGAAATAAGAAACTGTCAACACTTGCAGTACTCTGATGATTTCTATGGCGACCGACTGCATTGAATAACGTATTTCATAACTTCTAAACGTGAGAACAAATAATTATTATTTAACATCTTTGACTTAAAACTTTAAACTTATATTCAACAATTGACCACTACAGTGATAGCTCACTTCCAAGTGTATTTTAATTACATAACAATTGATGATCTGCATCCATAAATTACCTATGGCTATCTGTGTCCAGGGTTGTGTGCACTTAAAAGGCCGAGGTTTTTAACCGGTCTGTTTACCTTTGGTAAGTTTAGGTGGGGGTGGAGCCTATATTAAAAGAGTTGTGAAACCCCGAGGGAAACACGCTCGCTTGTGTATACATGTCTATATACACGGAGTATTAAAGTGCTCTCAAAAGAGTTTTTCCGTTTATTTAAAAAGAATATCGTATTTACATGTATATGTACTTATAAAACAAATTGTTCTTCGTTGAAATGAATATAAACGCATGAAAAACCGCGTGCGACATGTGCAAAATCTTTCGTTTGATTGAACAAGTTTCTGTTATGGATTAACTGAGAATATATCCTGATGTTTTGTGAATTATACAATTACCCCACCGTACTCAAATACTAATGCAACTTTGCAACCAATGCTTGTAAATCTTTTCCGATCAGCTGCTAAATTAAAGTGCACAATAATTATACCAGCTGCGCATGCACCAGAGCTGTCTGTACTTGTTTCTATTCCGGTTTCAGCTCGTGAAATTTCTCAAAGAAATGTGATAACTAACGATATAAATCGTGAACGCAATATTTGATTTCATTTAATTATTTATTCTCAATTATTCACAAACATCTTTATTGATAAACGACGTCTTTCATGGATACATGATCGGCACCACATGATTGGTGATCAGCGCATTTAGTGTGGTACATAACCAAGTACGAGTAAAATTTTAATTCATATCTTTTAATATTTCTTTTGTTTAAAGTGCTAAAAGATAGCGATTTATCGTCACGGTATGCATCAAATCAAAAGAAAAAAGTTTATTGCACCGTCGTCGCGAGCGCTGGGCATGGTATACACAGGACGAGTAAACAAATGCCAATCATTTTCTAACATCCAAACTGGGGCCTCGATTTAGTTGATTAACAAGGGTTACACTGACCAGGTAAATTTGAAGGCGGTGCTTATTTTTCGGTCGCACGGGGTGATTGAATTAACAGGCAGACTGGCCGAATAAACACACAGATTGCAAAGTGAAACACATTAGGAAGTACGTTAACAAATAAGGAGTCACCAAAAATTGATTTTCGCCAATCACTGGGGGGGGGGGGGGGGGGCGGGTGGAGCAGCACAGAGATGACTGTTTTTAAACTTCCTAGAACGCTTCGAAAATTAATGATTTTTTTTACTATGTCAACCCTCTTAAAATTTGGTACAACTCTTAAGAAAACTTATTTTACTTTCTACACTATTTAATTTTTGTGTTGGTCGAATATTAATTCTTACACCAGTATATGTGCATATATGACTCGATGGCCAGGAAAGTTTGAATATTGTCTTAAAAGTTAAAGTCTGTAAAAAGTAAAAAAAAAAAGCAATAATTAACGGAAATGATCATGAGTAACTACAGTCTATTCATCGTCGGACCCCACGGGTTTTCCATCCGTTAAATTGCTTGAAATCAGTGTAACGGGTAGAAAACCCGTGGGTTCCGACGATGCAGTATATTAATCTTACATGTAAGTTAAACACACATCAATTTTACATATGCCGGTAAATATCTCGGAATTTCATTATATTTAATCTTTTATTTATACAATCGGCCTTGCATATTTAGAATCGAATTGATAGATTACTTTTATTCAATTAATGATAGGTTTTTATAAGATTTTTCGCCCTGACGTTTAAATCAACGCTAAATGAACTGAATAATAGAGATAAATTCATCTTTCATCTAAAACCAATATAAATGAAAATAAAATAAACAAATAGTTTTGTGTTCGTACAAAATATCAATAAACATACACGTGTGATAAGGTACATGTAGATGTCCCCTCTCGCGCGATCTTCTGGGCCATGTGCGAGCGTGCGAGGGATGATCATCATTTAAAGGGGTAATTTTTGTGGGTTTTTGTTGTTGATCTAAAACATTATTAGTACAGTTCTTATACAAACCCACCATTGATTTATGTCTGACGATGTTTTGGATTAGGAATAATATCGGATTTTATAATTTTCAGAATGACTTCTTAATTTTCATTTTAAATAAAACATTAATAACTTAAAATTAAAACAGTTCCTGTATTTGCGGCTATATAAACTCAAAACAAGTACATGAAAGACGCGAATCTGGTGTATTAGGTAACCGCTGACCGCTTGGTAGTGCACCCGCGGCCGAGGAGCCCGCGATCTCCTCGGCCGCGGGCGAGGAATAGGTTACGTAAAGTTACAACACACACAGCTCAGAACCCAGCAGATTTGAAATGTTTGCAGTATAATAATGACTAAAATCTACCAAATAGAAGTTGTTATTTTTTTTTTACTTAAAATCCACAATTGATCTATGCCTGATATTACTTCCGATTGATAATGACATTTCTTTTATTAATTAACAGAACGTTTTCTTATTTGACACTCTATCATTTAATTCAATTTGAGAAGAATAAACGTCTATGTGTGATCAAAATTAAAACAATTCTTGTTTTCGGCTAAATGAACTCATAAATTGAGATACGTGACTCCGGTGTATTAGATAACCGCTGACCGCTAGGTAGTCCAGCCGCGACCATGGCGACCGACTTTCTCGGCCGCAAGCGAGGGATAGCTTACGTAATGGTTCACACACACAGCTCTGATTCCAGATATATTTTAAATGCACGCAGCATGATAACTAAAATGTATCACATAGATTTATTTTTTTTCCGTTAGTCTGTGTGATTTACTAGAAAAGAAAAAGAATGTTTATATTTTCTGTTTCTCGTTTTTTAGGATTGTGCAGAATTTACGAAGATGACTTAAACTCCTCACATAAAAGCATGTATCCTAAAATTTTTTTTTTTTTTTTTTTTTTTTTTTTTTGTGAATTAAAGCCTCCTTTTTAAACAGGCATACTGTCTGTCGTAACTTAATGTCAGTTGTACGCACAATGACTTTCATTAACTTGCCAAATAAACACAGGTACATGTTAACATGTAAAGCTTTTCACACTCATACTACACAACTCACCAACAAAATAACATTGTAACGACATTTATAGGATCCCAACAAACAACTTTTCCAGCGACAGCTATATCAAAATCCTAGCCGTTTTTTAGTTATTTAGCAAAAACTTTCAAGGGCCCTTGGCCCTTAATTTAAGGGACCAGCCCTTTTTTATTGGTGTCAAATGAAAGTCCTTGACATTCTGCACAACTTTTATTCTACATGTCTTAACAAAATATTTTTTGTTATAAAGATACAAAGGAAAATATGTCTTAATTTTCGCACTTTTTGAAACCCTGTTTTTTGACCCCCTACCTTTTTCTAAATAAAGAAAGTAATCCAAAAACAAAAACCGATGTGCAAAACTTCAATGTCTCTGTTATTCAAATTCGTTGGATTCCCATTCCCTGCTATCATAGTCTCGGAGCCTTTGTCTGGAAAAGAAAGGCCCTAAATTTTTTAAAAAGGGGAATAACTCGTTAACGGAAGAGGATTTTTAAAATTTATGAAATGGTTTAGATAGTGTTTTGTAAAGTCTATAAGCCCTGAAAATTTGAGCAAAAACCGTTTAGAAATGAGCAAGATATGAAGCCTCAAAGTTCGCGTCTAGGAAGAAAAAAAAAAAAAGAAAAATAAGAACTAGAGCAAAGCTCGTTGCAAAGCAACGAGTGGGTCTTCCGTTAATGTCGGGAGTAAAGTTAGAAGTTCCTGTAAGAAGCAGCGTTCTTAAACCAATAACTGGAATAACTAATCAAAAAGATAAAAAAAAATGTAAATACTTATCGGTACGACTTAGCAAAATCCGAATGATTCTGAGTACGAATTAACAAAAACCTTAACGATTTCTAGAACGACCTAGCCCCAAAAAATCCGAATGTGTTCAAATATGACTTAGCAATTACCGAATCATTTGAGGTACAAGTTACTTTATCTTTGAACTTAACACTATTTTTTGAACCAAGAACGCGGAATCAAAAATTTTCTGAAAAATCAATTTTTTAACCCTAATATCTATGTAATGCATCGTCCGATTTTAAAACGGATTTCAGTGTTAGGTTCAGCTAAATAAGCTCATTTTTTGCTTCTATGATTAATAAAAAAATTATCGCTTAGTAAAGAGATATTATAAAAGAGACTTTGAAGCCTTCCTGGCCCCTAATTTGAGATTGCAGCCCCTTTTTCATATTAAATAGAAGGACTCGTAAATATAAACATATTTTGTTAAACAATTGTTCAAAATTTGTTTACTGTTCTAGAGATATCTGAACAACTGTGTATTAGGAGCCGACCCTTAAAACCCCCAACCGGGGCCATCAACTAAAAATTCTTTGGTAGGATATCGTTTAAAACATTTTTCTGAGCAACTTTTGTTCTACACTGGTTTTCAAAATATTTCTCCTTTTCTAGATATGACTGATCAAAGTTTCGGATTTATGGCCCCTTGAAACTCCTAATTACGTAACATATGATTTAAGTATGGCACTGTATAGATAAACAGCTGTACAATGAACATTTTTGCTTCTATAATGAATAACAAATTATTGTTCAATAAAAAGTCCCTTTTTCTTGATATCAAATGAAAGGTCTTGTAAATATAAACATATTAACATATTCAACAAGTGCTCAAGAATTGTTGATTGTTCTTGAGATATCTAAACAGCCAACCCTTAAACTCCTTACTGGGGCCAAAAACCAATAATTTAAAGGTAGCGTGTTGTTGACAACATTATTCTGAGCAACTTTTCTTCCACACTGCTTTTCAAAATATTTCTCCTTTTTCAGATATAAATGATCAAAGTTTTGAACTTCTGGCCCCTAAAACCCCTAATTACATCACATGTGATTTCAGTATGGTACTGTTTAGGCCTAAACAGCTGTACAATGAACATGTTTGCTTCTATAATTACCTGGTAATAACAAACTATTGCTCAGTAAAGAGTTATTATAAAAAGACTTTAGACCCTTCTTAGCCTCATATTTGAGGGGCAACACCCTTTTGGCTGCTATCAAATGAAAAATCATGTAAATCTTAACAACTTTTGCGTTACATGTTTTAAAAGAAATTTACACATTCAAAACTATTTCAGAAAATGGGCAAAAATTTCGTAAAAAAATTTGCTGCAAATTTTCGAGCTCGAGCAAGCTTCGGCGCCTTGCGCATTTTTCAAATTATCAAATAAAAAGGATCATCTACAGACATTTATCTACTATCCCTGAAAGTTTCACGTTTTTATCGTAATTAGTTTTGGAGGAATAAAGATAAAGTGGACAAAATAGTCCTTAAAAATTCACTAAATCCTCAAGATCTCAAACCGGAAGTGACGTCATCAGCCCAAAATTTTTTAACATCAAGATCTTTTAATGTTCTCTCAGTCCTGGAAATTTCATGCAAATTGGTCTAGTAGTTCACAAGTAATAGAGATGCACGACACATGACGATGGATGAAGACCAATTGCAATAGGTCACCTGAGTGACTCAGGTGACCTAAAACCTTTTATTTAGCATTTTGTTTAAAACATTATTCTGAGCAACTTTTCCTCTACACTGCTTTTCAAAGGGTTTACCTTCCTACTGTGTGCTTGTTGCACCATCACATGTCAGAAACTTACTGATGTATAAATTACTTTATTACACCTCTGTGAATACTTTCTATGTAAAATTACAATGAATAAACATGCTATTCTATCTAACCGTGAAATTGTTTCCGTGCTATCTGCCCATGGTGAATAGTCATCAAAACTATTCACCGTCGACATTTGATTTCCCTCCTTTTTAAACTCGGAACACCTCTGACGTAATCCAATCGCTGCATTAAATTCAAAGTCCAATAACTTTTATTTGTTTATCATCAAGAAATTCTGCATCGCCGACAAATAAAGTTTTCTTTGGTATAATAAAATACCTATTTACTCAAAGCCAGTAAATAGGTATATAATGTCCCATCCACCTAAATTTCGAGTTATATAATGTCCCGTTTGTATCCTGTAATTTCAAAATGTACAGTCAACACAACAGTCATAGTCGCAAGTTTCACAATTTACTTCTGCTTCTCATGTACTTAACATTAGGGGCCTTCATATCGCATACCAATTCCAACAAGAGACATCCCTCTAACTAATGATAATCATCAAAATTCATTTTATGAATCTTAGCAACACTCATAATCCTTCAAATACAGCAACTCTCAATTTTACAAAAATATTAACGGGTACTTTATCCGAAACTGTTCCTTGCTACTTTTACCTTAGTACACTAACATTTTATGAAAAGATGTTTTGTCTTAGAATTAGAAAGCTAATACAATTCTTAGAAAAAGTATACCACATATTGCCAATTCCATTGAGGTTTAATAAAAATATGGCCATTTAAGTGAACCCACCATTTCCACTTTCCTCTATTTAAAACAGATTCATAGGGTTCTCCATAGTAAAACATCTTTACCCAACCTTTTAGAGGTCAATTGTTGGTCAACCTCCTTTAATAAGAAACCTTATTTAATATAACATACATCTACATGATATTATCATGATTAAAGCATTATATCACTTAGAAATGCCCTTACATGTATACCCTCCCCCTATCTTTTGATTTTCATAAACAGTCATGGTTTGAAATCTTTTACCTAATTTTATGAAACTTGTGGCTATTTCTTTGAGTCATTTCTCACACATATTTGGAAGCAATCATCAATGCTAATAAAATTTGATCTTTTTTTTTTCTTTATTGAATGATTTGTAGCATTTTAATTAATAAATAGACATGCCGTCCTGCATGTGATTTCTTGTTTCCATGAAAAAGAGTAAGCTAACAGTCACTTTTAGTGAATATCTAATCTATTCAGGTTTCTAGTCTCCTTTTAACCATGCTAAAACAGTAAGACCTACAAGTTAGACATCTGCCTTAAATTAAAATTAAATTTAAACACACCCAGGTAGCTGAAGACGGAGGAGAATTCCATGAAAAATGTTCAAATTTGACATGTTTTCCTACATTTTTTTTTAAGCATATATACATTAAAAAGGTAAAAATATATATGTTGTTTCTGTTCAAAAGTAATTATCATAGGCATTAGCAGATATTATTTTAAGGTCAAATGTACAATTACATATCCTACATGTAATCTTAATGGTAACAATTGAAAAGGAGGGGGGTGATTTTTCAATTATGTAAACACATCTAAATATTATCATAAAATACAAAATAAATGAAACATAATTGCATACTTTTATTGAAAAATTTTTTTTCACAACTAAAAATTGTAGATTTCTTTAAACAGCCTTAATTTTGATTGTCATAATTTCTTATCAAACACAAACCACAACAAGGCATGGTGCTTTCTTAAAGTTCCATTATTGTTCATGCATTATCCGATTTTATTTGAATTACCAGTAAATAGTCTGTAGAACACTGGGAATATGCATGTGGGTAGAGGTGACAGGTTAACCTTAAGAGCTGAAACCACAAGAATCAACAGGTGCCTTGTGGCTGCCATGTTGTAACAAGAGTCCGTTTTGAGCTGAAATAAAAAAAAAATCAATTAGCTGTGTTAACATACATGTACTAATAATAGCTGTGTTTACATTAACATATGCATAGTATTTCTGGAAAAAATACACTGACCATGCAGTTTAATAAGTATGAGATATCCTCACATGTACATGACATTAACATTTAGGCAGTACAAAAACAAAAATTTGGATATTAAGTCATAATATAACATTAAAATTTTTAATCCTTTTTTTCAGGTATAGACACATATCAAATCAACAGAGAGAGAGAGAGAGAGAGAGAGAGAGTTTTACTCGTGCGACAGTCAATATTTCTATTTGTAAACTACAAAGGAATATATTTTACCCATCCGAACAGCGTCAAAGTATAAGCTATACCATGTTTTATCAATTCTACTGGGTTTTGTTTTTTGCGAATAAATTTAGTGAGTTTTTTTTTCTTATTAATTTCATGTTTTAAACACAATACTATGCATAATGCGAATAAAAATCCATGAACAATTTTACAAAGCTTTGCATTTTGGTTGCACATTCAAAAAATAAGGGATTGATAACATGCTCATTTTAAAATTCAATGCACTGTTGATTTCATTTACTAGACAGAGATATTTTTGTTACAAAATTTAGTTGCTCTATGATGCTTTGCCAAGACGAAAAGCACGAGAGAGAGAGAGAGAGAGAGAGAGAGAGAGAGAGAGAGAGAGAGAGAGAGATCTGAGGCACATGCAGTAAAAATTATTACATTTGTCTTACTTTAAAAATTGTTTACATACAATGTAGATTTTATATGCATTGTATGTAAACAATTTTTAAAGTGAAATAATTAAATCTTGAGAAGAATATTTTATAGATATCAGGGAACATTATCATTACATTAACCTAAAATCTGAGCTTGATATAATGTGATTGCACTCTGTTTTACATGCTCTTTCCCCAGCTATAACAATATATAACAGAGCCAGACGAAAGGTCTAATTTTAGTTAAATGTTAAATTGTTAAATGTTAAATTAGATTGAATGTTTACCATGTCAAATATCTTTATTTAATTAAGCATAAGCCTGTCCATCTTCGCTAGCCAAGGGTTTTTGGTCCACATCGCTCCCCGTTTATGGGGAACGGAGTGGACCGAAAACCCTTGGCTAGCAAAGATGAAGCCTGTCTGAGTTTTTTAATTTATAAATTAAGTGAAAGGCGATATGGTAAAGATCTGCTATATTCAAATATTTAAGGTAAAGTTATCATGCAAACATGCACTCTAATTACAGCATTCTACTCTTGTGTACCTTAGGACCCCCAGCCATTTTAATTGCACTGTTTTACAGTGTATATGGTGTGTTGGTCAATAAACAATAAGACATACATAAACATAGGAAAATAATAAATAGAAATTCGAAAGAGTGATGTGCAAAACATACACGTGAAAATATACGGGACAGAAAATATTCCGAGATTCCTCTGACTCTAATATCCGCTTTAATATTGGGACGCACGTCAAAAGCGAAGTTTAGGGTCAGAGGAATCTCGGATTAGATTGAAAATACAAATACTGAAAAGAAAAAGTCAACACGACATATCCTATATTGAAACATACCTTTATAATCTCTCATACGATAGTTGAGCTGAATTTCCCACTATCGACGTCTTGCAGGCCATGCTTCTTTTAAAAATGTTGAGACACCGCTATCAGCTGTTGTTCGCAGTCAAAACACGGCGAGTTGACATGGTGAATCGTACGATTATTATTTCGATTAAAACTAATAAGTTTGTGTTTAATATGCAGAACACAAATTATCATGCATTACATTAATGCATTTATTTTTCAAGTACATAATTACAATAAATATTGGTATATATTCATATTTGAAATTTTTACAAACTCAATATTCTGTGATCCAATCTACATTAATTGTACGTGTTGCGACGATTAAGCTAGGCTTAATATTGCGATTTACATAACACTTTTACCAAATTTTAGAAAAGACTTTCGATCGCTTTTCGCTGTTAGAATCGGGATCTGTGTCTTCAATTCCAGCTGCTTTGTTTTTGTTATGATTCGTGTTGACAAAATTTTCTCTTTTTCCAAACGAAGTTTACACATTCAACGTAATTATCAAACGAAATTGTTTCAATAAACACTCAGATATTAACTATTTAAAAAACAGAGTTCGGTTTTATGACCTGTACGAATTGTTTTCAGCAGGAATTACTTTCAGTGTGAATTTTGCACTATTTTCTAAATCTTGACTGCGAAATCAAAATTTCCGGAAAAATCAATATTTAAACCCCGATATCTCTGCAATGCTACGTCCGATTTTAAAACCAATTTCAGTTTTGAATTTAACTTTGCAAACTCTACAATATGCATATAAATTTATGTTTTCTTAAATAATTTTATGACCAGTACGAATTGTTTTCAGTAGAAGTTACTTTCAGTGTGAATCTTGCACTATTTTCTTAATCTTGACTGAGGAATCAAAATTTCCGGAAAAATCAATTTTTGAACCCAAATATCTCTGATATGCGTGGTCCGATTTTAAAACGGATTTCACTGTTAGATTCAACGGATTGTGCTTTACAAAACCCATATACTTTTTGGATTTGATCAAAAAATTAATTTTTTCGAAAAATTTGATTCACTTCCGGTTTCGACCGGAAGTAACGGATTTCCATTTCCAGCCTAATTGCACATGTAAATTGACAAATTCATAACCATGGAAAATTTCAAGCCTCTCTCTTTGAGCGTTTTTGAGAAATGCCCCGGACAAAATGACTTTTTTAAAATTTTAAAAATGACGTAACGTCAAAACGGAAGTGACGTTGTACATGAAACTTTAATATCTTTGAGGGACGCTAACTTGCAAGAATCGCTGAAAGTTTTATTGAAATTGGTTAAAGACTTTTTGAGTTATGAAGCCGAAAAGGAGTCAGAAAAAAAAGAAAAAGTATAATAATAATAAAAAGAAACCGAAGAATAACAAAAGGGTCTTCCGTTGGAAACGGAAGACCCTAATAATCTTAATCTGCACAATAATATAAAGGTCTTCCGTTGGAAACGGAAGACCTTAAAAATGTTTATTGTACAACTGTTTATCTATACAGTACCACACCTTAATCATATGTTACGTAATTAGGGGTTCCAAGGGGCCAGAAGTCCAAAAATTTGATCATTATTATCTAGAAAAGGAGAAATATTTTGAAAAGCATTGTAGAAGAAAAAATGCTTAAAATAATGTTCTCAACAATATGCTACCTAAAAAAAATTGTTGGTGGCCCCAGTAAGGAGTTTAAGGGTCGGCCCCTAAAACACATTAGTTCAGATATCTCTAGAACGGTCAACAATTCCTGAACACTTGTTGAACAAAATATTTTTGTATTTGCGAGATCTTTCATTTGATATCAAGAAAAAGGGGCTGGCCCCTTAAATTAGGGGCCAAGAGGGCTCTTAAGTCTATTAATAATAACTTTTTACTGAAAAATAATTTGGTATATATTATAGAAGCAAAAATATTCTTTGTACAGTTATTTATCTATACAGTACCATATCTAAGTCATATGTTACGTAATTAGGGGTTTCAAGGGGCCAGAAGTCCAAAACTTTGATCAGTAATAGCTAGAAAAGGAGAACTATTTTGATAAGCATTGTAGAAGAAAAGTTGCTCAAAATAATGTTTTTAATAATATAATACCTAAACCTTTTTTGTTGGTGGCCCCATTAAGGAGTTTAAGGGTCGGCCCCTAAAACACAGTTGTTCAGATATCTGTAGAACGGTTAACAATTCGTGAACAGTTGTTGAACAAAATATGTTTTTATTTGCAAGACCTTTCATTTGATATCAAGAAAAAGGGGCTGGCCCCTCAAATTAAGGGCCAGGAGGGCTACAAAGTCTTTTAATAATAATTATTTACTGAAAAATAATTTGTTATATATTATTGAAGCAAAAATGTTCAACTTATTAAGCTTAATTTAAATCTGAAATCCGTTTTAAAATCGGACGATGCATTACAGAGATATAGGGGTTTAAAAATTGATTTTTCCGGAAATTTTGATTCCACATTCTTGGTTAAGAAAATAGTGTTATGTTCAAAGATAAATTAACTCGTACCTAGAATGATTCGATATTTGTTAAGTCGTTCTTAAACACATTCGGATTTGTTTTGTCAAGTCGTTCTTGAAATCGTTAAGGTTTTTGTTAATTCGTACTTAAAGTCATTCGGATTTTGTTAAGTCGTACCAAGAATTATTCGATTTTTTATATCTTTTTGTTTTAAAACTCCTGGTATTGGTTTTAGAGCTCTGCTTCTTACAGGAACATCTAGCTTTTCTTTCGACATTAACGGAAGACCCACTCGTTGCTTTGCAACGAGCTTTGCTCTAGTTCTTATTTTTTTTTTTTTTTTTTTCTTCCTAGACGCGAACTTTGAGGCTTCATATCTTGCTCATTTCTGAACGGTTTTTGCTCAAATTGTCAGGGCTTATAGACATTACAAAACACTATCTAAAACATTTCATAAACTTTAAAATTCCTCTTCCGTTAACGAGTTATTCCCCTTTTAAAATTTTTTAGGGCCTTTGGTTTCCAGACAAAGGCTCCGAGACTATGATAGCAGGGAATGGGAATCCAGCGAATTTGAATAACAGAGGCATTGAAGTTGTGCACATCGATTTTTGTTTTTCGATTACGTTTGTTATTTAGAAAAAGGTAGGAGGTCAAAAAATAGGATTCCAAAAAGTGCGAAAATTTAGACATATTTTGCTTTGTATCTTTTAAACGAAAAATATTTTGTTAAGACATGTAGAATAAAAGTTGTGCAGAATGTTAAGGGCTTTCATTTGACACCAATAAAAAAGGACTGGCCCCTAAAATTAAGGGCCAATAGCGCTTGAAAGTTTTTGCTTAATAACTCAAAAACGGTTAGGATTTCGATATGGCTGTCGCTGGAAAAGTTGTTTGTTGGGATCTCATAAAGGTCGTTACAATGTTATTTTGTTGGTGATTTGTGTTGTATGAGTGTAAAAAGCTGTACATGTTAACATGTACCTCGTTTAATTTGGCAAGTTAACGAAAGTCTATGTGCGTGCAACTGGCATAAAGTTACCATAGAAAGTATGCTGGTTTATACAGGAAATTATTTTTAGAATAGATTTTTTTTTGGAGTTTATGTCAGTTTTGTTAAGTTCTTATAGTGCACAATCCCTAAAACGAGAATCGGAAAACAAAACATTCTTCTTCCTTTGTAGTAAAACACAAACTACGGATTTAAAATAAATCTATGTATTACAATTGAGTTTTCATACTGCATGCATTTAAAATCTACCTTGAATAAGAGCTGTGTGTGTACCGTTACGTAAGCTATCCCTCACCCGCGGCCTAGAAAATCGGTCACCATGGTCGCGACGGGGCTAACTAGCGGTCAGCGGTTATCTAATACACGAGAAATGCGTCTCTCATATATGAGTTTATTTAGCCGCGCACTCTAGAATTGTTTTAGTTTACATACCCGTAAATAAAATACAAGATCTGTTTTAATTTCTTCATGTTATAAGAGTTTGTCCATCTTGTTTTTATTTAATTAAACATTAGAGTGTAAGAAGATGTTCTGAAAATTTATAAAGGCGATATTACTACAAATCGGAAACTTCGTCAGTCTTAAATTAATCGTTGGTTTGTAGGTCTAAAATGTTTATAAATCTGTACAAATATTGTTTTAAATCAACAAACAACCCACAAATATTAAAACTTTTAAATGATGATCATCCCTCGCACATGGCCGAGGAGATCCCGCGCGAGTGCATGTTTCAGACTTTTGTACGAAAACAACTATTTTCTTTTATGATTTCAACTATGATATTGGTTTAAGATGAAAAGATAAATTTATTTTACATGTACAGTTGATTTAGCAATGATTAATACGATTGCGCACAAGGTAGTTTATTATAATCAAAGTTCCATGTTTCATGTTTGCGGTAGGTGCTGGCACGATAAAAGGTGTCCTGAATTGAGGCATTCGGATTTTTTTTAATTGGCAAAAAGATAATCAGATTTGACGAAAATCATTTTTTGGCGACTTCTTCTTATGTGTAACATTTTCACTTTCCCACCCGTTTGTTTATTCGGTCAGTCTGTGTTAATTCAATCGCAGCGTGCGACCGAAAATGTGTCGCTTTGAACAGCGCACACAGCTGAGAACATCTATAGCCCCAGTCGGGTTATGTTTATATGGCTGCAGATAATCAATTGTTATGTAATTGAGTAACAATGTATCGAAGGTTATCGAATATTATTGAGTATCGAAGTGTGCTTTCACTACAGTGGTCAATTGTTAAACAATAAGGCTATTATTCGAAGTCAATCGTCTTCACATTATACATGTAGGTGCGAAATCGTAATCGGATAATGTTGCTAATAAATCAACCTGTTGAACACGCTAAACTTCTACAGATATGAACGGAATAATATATTATACTTAAAAGTTTTAAGTCAAAGGAAAATTGTTCTCGGATTAAGAAGTTATGAAATACGACTACATTATGCAACGCAGTCGGTCGCCATAGAAATCATCAAAGTACTGCAAGTGTCGACAGATTTCTTGTTTCTTTGAAATACATGTACCATGATAGCTCACTACCAGAGTAAAGCTAGCCAGCACTAACTCCAACGCACTAACAAAAAACAAGTATTCCTTTTAAAGGAATGATCGGCAATAATGATATATTGATAGCTAGAAGCAATCAACATGATCAGTTTGATGTAAAATAATAAAATAAGTACTGTATTTTTACAAAATATACAATATTTTGAATATGTACACCATAATTTCATTATTATAAACCGTCAACAAATTTAATTTTTAAATAAATTTAGGAAAAGCCGTTCGTTAACTCCTTGTCTAATTTTATATTTTTAACGTAATTATTAAATGTTAATGTATCTTCTTCTTCTTCTTCAGAATACTGAGTAGGGCTCTTCAAAGAGCATTAACACGTATGCAAAGAAAGAGTTGTATTAAAATAATTTAATGCGACTGAAAAACATTGAATGCCATCATAACTTGCTATTGAGGTCGCATTATTATAAATCAAGCCGTCTTCCTAGCTACTATTATGCAACATCAATAGATCGAGGTCAGTTCATGGAGCATCTTCTTGTGATTGAGGTCAGTTCATCGAGGTCAACTGCATTACTGAATGAATCTTTCGATCGAAATTCTTACGCGTGAGACAAAATGTGCATTCTTGAATTAACAGGTCACTATTTTTCAAGCGTTTTCCGATCCCGATGTTAAACAACTGAAATTATTAGACCGCCTTGCACCCACACTAGGACTTGTGCTCATAAGGTGAGCCCGGATTCCTCGAGAACGGGTGTACCCTCGAGGATTCCGGCGCCAAATTAGGCACTAGTGACAACGATTTCCGGCGCCAGGGCGAGGAGTAGACCTTAAGAAAACAAATTATTTCTGTAATGTAGCGTTCCAAACAAGGCGCCCTGTCCCCAAACAAGGACTTCTGCTCATTAGGTGAGCCCGGATTCCTCGGGGGACGGGTAATCCCTTGAGGAATCCAGCGCTAAATTAGGCACTAGTGACACCGATTTCCGGCGCCAGGGCGCGGAGTAGACCTTAAGTAAACAAATTATTTCTGTAATGTAGCGTTCTAAACATGGCGCCCTGCGCCCAAACTAGGACTTGTGCTCATTAGATGAACCCGGATTCCTCGGGGGACGGGTAATCCCTTGAGGATTCCGGCGTCAAATTAGTCACTAATGACACCGATTTCCGGCGCTATGGCACAAAGTAGACCTTAAGTGAACAAATTATTTCTGAAATGTAGCGTTCTAAACAAGACGTCCTCCAAATATTGAAAGTTCTTACTTCACACAATGATTGCTTATGACCTAAGTGTTGACTTGTGCTCATTAGGTGAGCCCGGATTTCTCGGGGGACGGGTAATCCCTTAAGGATTCCGGCGCCAAATTAAGCACTAGTGCCACCGATTTCCGGCGGCAGGGCGCGGCGTAGGTCTTAAGTGAACAAATTATTTCTGTAATGTAGCTTTCTAAACAAGGCGCCCTCCAAACATTGAAAGATCTTACTTTACACAAAGATTGCCTATGACCTAAGTGTGTGTTATGATTTTGTTTCAGGTTATTTTGTGAAGTTCAAGGTCATTGAAGGAAATTTCATAAGTTGTGTCTGTAGATAAATACTTTAGTTATGATTTTGTTTTTCTTAGTGGGGAGGGGGGGGATTATTTGTGAGGTTGCTCACAGAACCGCCAGTTAGTCCACTGAGAGCACTCTCCCCCTTTCTCGCAACCAAAATTCAACTTAAATTAACTTAAAGGAAATTGAATTTTGGGGCATTGTTCCCCCCTCCCCCAACCCACAGTTTAGTAGAAGGCAATATAAATTTTTATGGCAAATTGAAAACAAATTATATTAAACAAAATAAGTTATAGCTGCCTCACAACTCCCCCCCCCTCCCCTCCCCTACCACTACCACGGATTAGATTTTGAAGATTAATTTTTTCTTTTATTGGCTTGTTAATACATTTCGGATGAATTTGTTCCCCGAAGCAAAAACGATGCTGAGTGCTTGCATGGCCAAACATTATACGGAGAGTTGTCCCTCCCACTGAGCACCTCTCGTACAGCGCACCCTCAGGTTGGAGAAGCCGTCATCATTTATTTTTGATTTTCTGAACTAATTTTTATCATATTGACAATCCTGTCTGATTAAAATCACCACCCTTCTGCCTACACCCATCAGGGTCTGATAGGTATCGATAACAATTCATCTTCACTTAACCTCTATATTTGCACACAACCTAAATATATATCTCATTTACCAAATACATTACTTTATCTGTTAATGAGAGGTGCAACTCTTCAATACTCAGTCTGGAGGTTACATAGAAAGCAGGATTAAAATAATTTGCCTGTCTCCATTTTAAAAATTCCAATACATTTTCTAAAGCCATGATTGGTCAGAATTTTAGGTCGGGTGAAGATGACCCCCTATCAATACCTGTCAGACCCTGTAAGTAGAAGAGGATGCTTTTAATCAGACTGATTGACAATCCTTTTCCGACAGGAAGCTGCAACGGAAGACCTCTTCGTTGCTTTGCAACGAGCTCGTTTCTAGTTTTGTTTAATATAATTTGTTTTCAATTTGCCATAAAAATTATATTGCCTTCTACTAAAATGTGTGTTGGGGGAGGGGGAACAATGCCCCAAAGTTCAATTTCCTTTAAGTTAATTTTGGTTGCGAGAAAGGGGGAGAGTGCTCTCAGTGGACTAACTGGCGGTTCTGTGAGCAACCTCACAAATAATTCCTCCCCTCCCCACTAAAAAAAACAAAATCATAACTAAAGTATTTATCTAGTAGAAAATAATGGATGCTTCTTTTTCTTATAGTGACACTGAACTTGCACAGATGATCAAAGTTCAAGTCGGGACATATTTAAGTACATGTCAGAAGCAATCTTTGGGTCAAATTTTAGCTTCTAATCATTTCCATGTATATTACATGTAGATATGACAGACAAGAAAGAAGCATTTATTTTTCAAACGACCTTGAACTTGCACAACTGAGGTCAAGTTCATGACACATCCTCAAGTCATCAGCAATCTTTAAATGAAAAAGAAATATCCAATGTTTTTAAAAACAGTATAAACCAGATACAACATATAAAATTTCTTCCAATGACCTTGAACTTCACAAAATAACCAAACAAAATCATAACACACACTTAGGTCATAGGCAATCTTTGTGTAAAGTAAGATCTTTCAATGTTTGGAGGGCGCCTTGTTTAGAACGCTACATTACAGAAATAATTTGTTCACTTAAGGTCTACTCCGCGCCCTGGCGCCGGAAATCGGTGTCATTTGTGCTTAATTTGGCGCCGGAATCCTCAAGGGATTACCCGTCCCCCGAGGAATCCGGGCTCACCTTATGAGCACAAGTCAACACTTAGGTCATAAGCAATCTTTGTTTGAAGTAAGAACTTTCAATGTTTGGAGGACGTCTTGTTTAGAACGCTACATTACAGAAATAATTTGTTCATTTAAGGTCTACTCTGCGCCCTGGCGCCGGAAATCGATGTCACTAGTGCCTAATTTGGCGCCGGAATCCTCAAGGGATTACCCGTTCCCCGAGGAATCCGAGTTCATCTAATGAGCACAAGTCCTAGTTTGGGCGCAGGGCGCCTTGTTTAGAACGCTACATTACAGAAATAATTTGTTCACTTAAGTCTACTCCGCGCCCTGGCGCCGGAAATCGTTGTCACTAGTGCCTAATTTGGCGCCGGAATCCTCGAGGGTACACCCGTCCCCGAGCAAGGCGGCCTAATAATTTCAGTTGTTTAACATCGGGATCGGAAAACGCTTGAAAAATAGTCGATAATTTTAAATAATTTTTTGTTAGTGCGTCGGAGTTAGTGCTAGCTAGCTTGACTCAGGTAGTGAACTATCATGGTACATGTATTTCAAAGAAACAAGAAATCGTCGACACTTGCAGTACTTTGATGATTTCTATGGCGACCGACTGCGTTGCATAATGTAGTCGTATTTCATAACTTCTTAATCCGAGAACAATTTTCCTTTGACTTAAAACGTTTAAGTATAATGTATTATTCCGTTCATATCTGTAGAAGTTTAGCGTGTTCAACAGGTTGATTTATTAGCAACATTATCCGATTACGATTTCGCACCTACATGTATAATGTGAAGATGATTGACTTCGAATAATAGCCTTATTGTTTAACAATTGACCACTGTAGTGAAAGCACACTTCGATACTCAATAATATTCGATAACCTTCGACACATTGTTACTCAATTACATAACAATTGATGATCTGCAGCCATAAACATAACCCGACTGGGGCTATAGATGTTCTCAGCTATGTGCGCTGAAGGACACAAGATTTTCGGTCGCACGCTGCGATTGAATTAACACAGACTGACCGAATAAACAAACGGGTGGGAAAGTGAAAATGTTACACATAAGAAGAAGTCGCCAAAAAATGATTTTCGTCAAATCTGATTATCTTTTTGCCAATTAAAAAAAATCCGAATGCCTCAATTCAGGACATCCTTTTATCGTGCCAGCATCTACCGCAAACCTTTGATTATAATAAACTACCTTGTGCGCAATCGTATTAATCATTGCTAAATCAACTGTACATGTAAAATAAATTTATCTTTTCATCTTAAACCAATATCATAGTTGAAATCATAATAAAAGAAAATAGTTGTGTTCGTACAAAAGTCTGAAACATGCACGCGTGATAAGGTACATGTAGAAGAACACAAACCTGTCCACTCACGCGGGATCTCCTCGGCCATGTGCGAGGGATGGTCATCATTTAAAAGTTTTACTATTTGTGGGTTGTTTGTTGATTTAAAACAATATTTGTATAGATTTGAAAACATTTTAGACCTACAAACCAACCATTAATTTAAGACTGACGAAGTTTCCGATTTGTAGTAATATCGCCTTTATAAATTTTCAGAACGTCTTCTTACACTCTAATGTTTAATTAAATAAAAACAAGATGGACAAACTCTTATAACATGAAGAAATTAAAACAGATCTTGTATTTTATTTACGGGTATATAAACTAAAACAATTCTAGAGTTCGCGGCTAAATAAACTCATATATGAGAGACGCAACTCTCGTGTATTAGATAACCGCTGACCGCTAGTTAGCCCCGTCGCGACCATGGTGACCGATTTTCTAGGCCGCGGGTGAGGGATAGCTTACGTAACGGTACACACACAGCTCTGATTCAAGGTAGATTTTAAATGCATGCAGTATGAAAACTCAAATGTAATACATAGATTTATTTTAAATCCGTACTTGTGTTTTACTACAAAGGAAGAAGAATGTTTTGTTTTGTTTTCCGATTCTCGTTTTAGGGATTGTGCACTATAAGAACTTAACAAAATTGACATAAACTCCTAAAAAAAATCTATTCTAAAAAAAATTTCCTGTATAAACCAGCATACTTCCTGTGGTAACTTTATGCCAGTTGCACGCACATAGAATTTCGTTAACTTGTCAAATTAAATGAGGTACATGTTAACATGTACAGCTTTTTACACTCATACAACACAAATCACCAACAAAATAACATTGTAACGACCTTTATGAGATCCCAACAAACAACTTTTCCAGCGACAGCCATATCGAAATCCTAACCGTTTTTGAGTTATTAAGCAAAAACTTTCAAGCGCTATTGGCCCTTAGTTTTAGGGGCCAGCCCTTTTTTATTGGTGTCAAATAAAAGCCCTTAACATTCTGCAAAACTTTTATTCTACATGTCTTACAAAATATTTTTCGTTTAAAAGATACAGAGAAAAATATGTCTAAATTTTCGCACTTTTTGGAATCCTATTTTTTGACCTCCTACCTTTTTTTTAAATAAAAAACGTAATCGAAAAACAAAAATCGATGTGCACAACTTCAATGTCTCTGTTATTCAAATTCGCTGGATTCCCATTCCCTGCTATCATAGTCTCGGAGCCTTTGTCTTGAAACCAAAGGCCCTAAAATATTTTAAAAGGGGAATAACTCGTTAACGGAAGAGGAATTTATGAAGTTTATGAAATGTTTTAGATAGTGTTTTGTAATGTCTATAAGCCCTGAAAATTTGAGCAATAACCGTTCAGAAATGAGCAAGATATGAAGCCTCAAAGTTCGCGTCTAGGAAGAAAAAAAAATAAGAATAATCTTACAAGCACAATAATAGTAAGGTCTTCCGTTGGAAACGGAAGACCTTAAATAGTCTACCCCTTTTAACAATATGAACCCTGATATATTTTTTTCAGTTTTCTGTCGGCTAGAAGAGAACGGTGATCGATTAAAAAACATTCGTTTTATTTTTTAAATAATACTGACTGGCGAGTGTATTGAGAAAAAAATCACAAAAATATGATTTTTTTAAATTGAGAAAGCGTGAAGATCTTACCACAATAATTCCTACAGAAATCTATAAGATAAAAAAAACATGTATGAGTATATTATAAACTTTGAAATGGTACAAAGAGAACTAGTAAGTTGTAAAAACATGTTTCTGATCCTTTTGTTTATGTTTTATGCAAAAAAAAAATACGTTCAATTCAAAATATATTATTGAACAGTGACTGATTTGGTTTCTACTCTGATAAAATTAAATAGATTACGGATCTTGATAATAATTCATAAATTTGATAATTGCAACTCTACCGAACATTGCGCTCACGCACCAGATGAAAATACAATGTTTTTGTTGCTAGTCGTCTGATGCTCTGAAGAAACGGCTACAAAAAACAAACATATTTTATAAGGTTTTATAATTCATTTAAACAAAGAAAAAACATTATTAATCGACATTTGCCTACTGGTTATGGTATAAATGTATCCTTGGGTTACTTGTTTATGAATCATGTTTGATCAATGGAATGTTGTTGATTGTATAAAGCTATTAATTTTTAATGCCATTGCATTGGCATCTTCAAAATCACAATTAATTATTGGCATACGTTTGATGTTTTATCAATCTAATTAAAATTAGATGTTAGATCCGCTCGCTTACTCGCTACACAAACATCTAACAACATCCCATGCAGGGTCACGTCAGTGTGACCTTTCAAATATGAATAAACATTTCAGAATTATCCAATCAGATTCGTGTTTCTAAAATCAACTCGGTTGAAGTTTCAAATTGGCGTCCGAAGAAGTGCTTCAGTTATTCAACGTTAAAAAGCTTAAAAAGAAAAAGAAGAGATATTGGGGTGCATTTTGGACGACATTTTTGAAGCATTTCCTACAAACGCCCGTGTTACACCCTTCGAGATCGAGATCCTTTCCGTATACAATCTATTCATCCATCCTTTCTGTGTTCAGTTTTAGTTTATTTTGATAGAACTTGTGAATAATATCAGTCCCATCAGCTGTCTTTTCGTATTGGACAGACAAAAATCCACATATAATACATGCATCTCCTAAAACACAAGTTTTCCTCGTTGTCATGGGCCGTGCCATTTTTGTTTTTCTTTCGCTTTGAACACCTCGGTCATCTACGTATGTCGATAAAAAAAGCAGAGGAGTTCTGTGCCCTCAGCCAAAGATTTAGAGACGTGATTTCATTGGCTAACTGAAAGGTCACACTGACGTGACCCTGCATGGGATGTTGTTAGATGTTTGTGTAGCGAGTAAGCGAGCGGATCTAACATCTAATTTTGATTAGATTGATGTTTCATGTAAGTCTTAATTGCTTTGCATAATCTATATAATATGAATTATCCGCGCACTTGTCACACAAAATATTGATTTTTTTTGGCCTATTTAAAGAGTTGATGACCTCCAGTTTAATTATGTAAATGTTTCAGATCGATGAATTTTTTTTAATTTTTATTCTAGAATTCTCTCTAGAATACTGACCTGTTGTACTGGTAACTATACAACCATACACAAAGTCACACATGTCTGCAGAACATTCACACGTCATGAAGCAGTCCACTCCGTAGGTTGGATAGTGACATCTGTAAACACAGTCCATTCCTGTGTATCCAGGTGGACATTCTGTGATGTAAGATACAGTTCATACCAGTTCAGAGACTTTTACATTAAATTTGAATTAATTTTTACATATATACCTCCTAAATATCATTTGCACGAATCAATATATAATAATGAATTGTTTTAAAAACTTCGAGTGTTAAGAAAAATATAAAAACCATTTAAGTGTAATATGGTATTTGTACATACTGTCACACTGTCTGGACGTCTCGTTCCATTTATATCCAGAACAACATACTTTTTTGCCCTTTCTTCGCAATACGTGAAAAAAGTTACACTCGTTAAACTTTAGCATTCTTATATCAATTTATTGATGCCAATGACGTTTATAGAATAAATATAATATTAAGAACAGATTTTTTCAGATAAAATACAGGTTGC
Source organism: Magallana ariakensis (assembly GCA_020458035.1). Taxonomy (NCBI): domain Eukaryota; kingdom Metazoa; phylum Mollusca; class Bivalvia; order Ostreida; family Ostreidae; genus Magallana; species Magallana ariakensis. The sequence continues at coordinate 76,045,133 of CM035812.1, read as the reverse complement.
AAAATTGGTCGGAAGAAATAAAATGAATCACATCTTAATAAACCGTTAAATATTACGAATGACTTACTCTACGCATATAGCTGCTTGTGCTCTATATTTAAGACCAATGAGTACGAATACGGCAAAGATGATATAACATTCCATGTTGTGAACAAACTTTTCGACAAAACAGCAAATTGTAATTTATGTTTTCAAAAAGGCGGACGGATTTTCCACTTTTTTCATAGGAAACAATGATTAATTTTAACATATGTCAACTGGGTTTGTAATTATTTTAAAATAAGTCAAGATGTTTTTACAAAAGGAACAATCTATTTAAGCATTTTTGTGATATCTTAATTGATTGCCAATAAAAATACTATCAAACAAATATTTGCGATGAAAGTTTATAAGTGATAAGGGATTAGTTTGATGAATATATACGAGGGCCAATCACATAATACGAAGACTTTTGACATAGATTTTTAATTTAAAACAGAAAATATGAGGCCACGGCGCACGACCAATTTTGTGTTACATGTATATAAACAATCAACCATGTAGAAAGTAATGTTTCAAGAAATCAGTTAAAAAAAGAAATAGTCCTCATTAACGTTCACTGAAAAGATGTCATCGCCGAACGTCACAGAGCAACGAGAAGTGATAACTGTATGGATTTAACTCGGGGAAAACACAGAAGCAAGCTGTGAAAATACACGATTATGCAAATAATATTTTATTATACTACTATATATTAGAATATTATTCGCATATTTGTGTTTAAATGTAATACTATTTTTTGTTATGGGTGTGGGGGTAGGGGTGGTGAAACTGTGTTTTGGACATCAATCAGCCAAACAGAAAATAGAATTATCAGATAATATTTGGTCGAAAATATAATAACGATTAAAGTTTTCCCTAAATCTTCTTAAAGTCTTTTAGGTCACATGAGTCACTCAGATGACCGATTGCAATTGGTCTTCGTCCATCGTCGTGCGTCGTGCTTCGTGCGTTGTGAATCGTGCGTTAACAATTTTACATTTTTAACTTCTTGAAAACTACAAGGTCAATTGTGACCAATTTTGATGTGAAGCATCTTTATGGTAAGAGAAATCTAAATTGTGAAATTCATGGCTTTACCACCCCCAGGGCCTCATAGACAGGGCCAAATATGCAAAAAAAAGGGCCAACTTTTCAAAAAATCAAAAAACTTCTACTCTACACCCACACATATAAAGAAAAAACTAAATACCTGGTTAAGATGTCCAGGAAGCCCTCTACAAAATTTGTAAAATTCATGACCCCTGGGACAGGGGTTCACACACTAGGGTGGGGCTAATATGGCCATATAGTATATATGTATTAAATCTTAGAAAATCTTCTACTCCACTCCCATATATATTTGTGAAAAACTAAATGCATGGTTATGATGTCCATGAAGTCCTCTACCTAAATTTTGAAATTCATGACCCCTGGGACAGGGGTTCTGGTCATAGGATGGGGCCAAATAGCCGTATAGTGAAAATGTATTAAATCTTAGAAAGTCTTCTTCTCTACTCCAATACATATTTGAGAAAAACTAAGTGCATGGCCCTGATGTCCATTATCTAATTTGCGAAATTAATGGCCCTGTGTCAGGGGTTCGGTTCCTATGGCGAGGCTATTATGTCCATATAGAGAACATATATTAAATCTTAGAAAATCTTTCCACTTTCGAAATTGTGGGAGATAAACTGAATGCATGGTTATAATGTTCATGAAGTCCTATAACAAGATTGTGAAGCTCATGGCTTCATGGCTTCTGGATCAGGGGTTCAGACACTAAGGTGAAACCAATTTGGCCATATTTTTTTTTATTGGTGGGGGGATATGATAAACATGGCCATATATTGAACATGTATTTTACTAAAGGTAATTCCTGTGTGTCATTCATTAACAATTATTTTAACTTCATCTTGAAAACTACATGGTGAATTGTCACTTGGCAATATTGAATTAAATATGTGTTCTATTTTAGGAAATCTACTTTAATGTCCTGTGCAATGAATGCTTGTAGAAACAAGCTGTATTCATTTGTGTGCATTATAAATAAAACTGTGAATATTATAAAAGATTAACCGTTAGAGTCCTGCAGGTCTCTTATTACCAAAACCCTCGAAATAATATGTATCAATTTTATTAAAGAATATGTTTACGAAGAAAATAGTAACTGTGCTGTATTATGAATACTATCAACTACTAAAGATTATATAGTTATAACATTAAATAAATGTATAAGAAATTAAATACTGTAGGCATATAGCTTCTCGTGCTATTGGACGATAACAAATACAGCAAAGTAAATGCATGTATAGCAGTCCATGTTTTAGAGAATAGTGATTGTCTGATGAAATGACAACTTTTATTCAATTAAATATATTTTCAGGACGAACGGATCCACCTCTTCTGTATAGGAAACAATGTTTTCATTTTTGATAATAAAAGCAAACTGAAACTCAATCATATTCTATATAAATAACAATCCCTATCTTTGTCTAGTATGAAATACTGCTATTTAATAGTAATTCATTTACTATATCAAAACAACTTGTATGAAATACAGTTGCATAATTCATGTAATAGAAATAATAGTTACGTGAATGTAGATACTGTTTTCTGCATAAGGTTTTTTTATTTAAGTTTTTGAAATAGAAATTCGATTTTACGGTTATTGTTTAATTATTAGCTCTTGCAATATTTTAAACAAATTCAATACTTTCATGAACAATGCGTACTGAATATATTCTTTTTAATTGAGTTCATGGAATCAAAGCACAAAAAGACTACTAAACATTAGGCCGATTCAAAAAGATGGCTTACAGGTATCATACAAAGAGATAGAGAATGACTGAATCTTTGTCCACGGTCATAAACTACATGGCATTTTACAAACAAGTAATGTGTATATCTCAGGTTTATAGCGTATCTTGGAATTTTAATTCTGGAGAAATGAATGAACTACGTGTACAATACAATCATTTAGTATAAAAATCAGGATGTAGCAACAAACTCGGGAATAAGTGCAAACAACATTTGGTGTCTCCATGCAGATAAAAATCGGATATATCTCGTTCTGGGCGATTGCCAATGATTTTCTGTTTGAGACAATAACGTTTTCCGTTCGATAATTAAATAACAGTTATGTGAAGTATTCATTTGCAGTTTGATATAGAAAACATTTGTTGATTTTTCTCGTTATATTAGTATTTCTAATGAATAAGAACAATATACATCTTGCAGACACATGTCATGTCATCAAAACATTCTATTTCTATATTACATCTATGTCGAGAACAAAATTTAGTCTTCTTCCGACAGTGTTCTTCTTGAAATTACGACCGATTGTCACGTTTGGGCCGCCATACATTCTTCGTTGTGGCGGTCTATTTAATCCAAATGTTCTCAGTGAAGGACCATTGAGATTCCTTGACAAGGCAAGGTCATTGTATGCCTGAAACATCAGTCAAAATTAAAACCAGTGTTTAAAGGCTAAACATACAGGTACATGTGTATGGAAATTAACATATTTATGACTTTAATTTAAAATATTTAACATTCATTAATCATTATTAAACTTTCATCATTTAACCCACCCAAAATACTTGTAGTACTTAAAGCATGGTGAATATTTCCATATGATTGCTTATTAACGTAAAGAAATTTCCATAGTGGAGTCACATTTCACATAATTTGTTTTAGGAATTATGAATAAAATTTTTGTTACATATAGACGTTATACCTTCGGAATTTTAATTGGACCTCTCTTGTTAATCCACGTGACCGTTTCGTAGCATGGAGGAGTGGTAAGTAAAGTGAAGTTGTTCCGGTAATAGGATAACACGTCACTGGGGTAATGCCTTCTGCTACAGGTACTCAGTGGCTACCAGTGTTTAATGTACATTCGATGTGTTTGGCATCGAGAACCCTGTGTAAATTAACATAGCACAAGAGCATACACTTATCAAATCATTGTCAGCTTTTGAATATTGTTTAAGTGAATTTTTAAAATTATTACATAGTGCTTCTATCCTCATGAAATCTTATGTGTGATTTAATAGCTACGTAAACTCTTAAGAGAAGGTCATATAATTCAGCTTCGATATTTTTTTTATATAAAGAAACAGCACTTTTCAGAGTTTACAATATAGGTATAATTTGATAATTATTAAACATTTTAATTCAAATAAGAGTATGCTCATGTGATATTGAAATCTATTTATGACCTTCATTCAGAATTATCAACAAATATCACGTGTCTTATTGGGTGTCCAAGTAGCGAAGTGGGCAATTCACTCGCTTCTCACCGCTGTGACCTGAGTTCGATTCTTGTGATCGCCAATGTTTGTATGTGAAAGGGTATGGTTGTATCCTGCTTTGACGCGCGAGTTTTTTTCCGTGCGGCCTCCTCCCGCATCTCTGATCCTATCGCACTAACATCCGTGCCAACGAGTGATATTTATATGTTATAGAACTCGTTTGTCAATCATTGTTAAAATAAATTAAGTTCAGAGGTACGTGTCTTCTTAATTCAAGGGACCACACTTAATGTAATATAGAGTGGCATTTACTATGCTGTTTCATTTGAAATCAGATTTATATAATGGTATAATAACTTTCCATAAATATTTTGTTATAATAGGTACATCGTATTAAGAACGTCAAAATCAGTTGAAATCTGCTTAGTACAACTGACAACGAGTGTGAGAGTCAATTATCAAGGAATATTAGAGAAAACATAAATGTACAATTAATCCTTGATTATCATATTTATCTTAATGTACTGAAAAATGTATGCAATAACATTTGACCAAAAGCATTTTAGATAATAAAAAGAAGAGTATAAATTTACATCCATATCTTTATCAATATCTTTTAACAGAAATCAGTAATGCACATAACATTTTTATTGTCCCGCTTGGACCGCCATTCATCCCTCGCTGTGGCTGTCTGTCCAGTCCATATATCTTCATTGACGGACCATTCACTTTCCTGACCAAAGCCAGTCAATCAGAGGAAAAGTATATCAGTGTCAATAGACTTAGCTTAAAGTTTTCTTAACAGGATTAATTCAATATAACTGAATATGTTTTTTATCTTTGAAATATCAGTTACTCATATTAAGCTCTACAAAGGTAATTAAATGAAATTCTACTATTATTTTAAAAATTCCATTGCGTGATTAACCTAAGGAAATTGTATGCGGCATCAGATTAAAAAACTAGAGCCGAGCTCGTTGCAAGCAACGAGGAGGTCTTCCGTTACAACTTCAAGTCAATATAGGATTGTCAATCAGTCTTAATAAAACCATCCCCCCACCTTCTCCTTGCTCTTTTCAGGATCTGTCAGGTATTGATAGGATGTCATCTTCACACAACCTAAACTTCTGACCAAGCAGGGCTTTAGAAAATCAATTGGAACTCCTCAAAAGTTGAAAGACAGATTAATCATGCCTGTTTTCTATGTAACTTCCAAACTGCAGAGTATTGAAGAGTTACACCTCTCATTAAACAGATAAAGGCATGTCTGTGATAAGTTGGGGGTATATTTAGATATTATGTAAATGGAGAGGCCATGTGAAGATGACCTCTTATCGATACCTATCAGACCCTGACGAGCGTAAGGAGAAGGGGGATTTTTTTCATCTGGGTTGTCAATATGATAATAGTAAGTTCAGAAAATCGAAAACGAGGCTCACAGTATTAATTTTATACCAGACGAATTCTCCGTTTAACTTGCTTCACGGCCACATCAATTTATGATAACTTAAAAACACACATCATAAATGTACATGTATTTAATTATTCCGGCCAGAAATACGTTTATGTACAAATGATGACAGGATACAAACTTAGCCTATATCATAGTGTAATCAACACAAAATCCACCGCGCTGATGCATCATAAACATTTCCATTCCCTGTACTCATACTTACACCTCTACCGCTAACACATGGAATAGTTTATGTAAAAGTGCAGAGTTAAAATTAAAAGATTGAAACGAACACAAACAGTTAATAAACGAGGACGCCTTCTCCCACCTGAAGGCGCGCTATACGAGAGATGCTCAGTGAAAGGGATAACTCTCCGTATAATGTTTGGCCATGCAGGCACTCAGCATCATTTTTGAAAGGATGAGCTTATTTATCGGAAATCTTGACAAGCAAGTAAAAGAAAAAATTCTCAAATCTTCAAAATCGTAATCCGTGGAGGAGGTAGGAGTTGTGAAGCAGCTCTAACTTCTATTTTTTTTAATGTGATTTCGTTTTAAATATGTCAATAATTGTTTTGCCTTCACCTAAAAAGTGTATGTGAGGTAGGGGTGTGTCAATGCCCCAAAATTTAATTTTCTAAATGTAAATTTCAGAGAAATTTTGGTTGAAAGAAAAAGTCAGCGGGGTTGGGGGGGGGGGGGGTGTCAGAGCTCCCACTCAATCAAAAATCCTTTTCGCCACTTTAGTGCGGCACGACGAAAGACCTATGTTTAACCACTTTTTCTATCATATCACATATACATGTATATATACATGTTTTAGTTATAATTTTTTACCTATAAAAGATACATGCATTGACTTATTTGTTGTACGTGTATGATGACATTTGTATATTTGCACTCTCCTCATTGGCGTGTGTCTATTTGTATCACTAAATGATTTCCAAGTAAAGATACTGAAATTTTACAGATCTAAGTTAGGGAGAAAAAAAAACACATTTTATATAACGGAACAAAAATTTATGGACTCATACACATAAATAAGAAGATGGAGTGAAAGTCACAACGACATTATTTCTTCTGTTCTTGACTATTTCAGAGTTGCTACAAATTTACAATGTCCCATTTTGATAAACCAGGTGTAAAACTAAATATTCTGTCGTAAGTTTTTAAGTCGATTAAGTGTAACTTTGAGAATTAATTGCATATATTCTTGAGAGGCAAATACGTCGGTATTAAGTCAATTTAATTAAGTTCCAAGGTGTTTCAAAGAAATAAGAAAACTGTCGACACTTGCAGTACTCTGATGATTTCTATGGCGACCGACTGCATTGCATAACATATTCCATAACTTCTAAACATGAGAACAAATATTTAGTATAAAGTTAAGATCTTTGACTTAAAACTTTAAACTTATATTTTAACAATTGACCACTACAGTGAAAGCACCCTTCCAATTGTGTTTTTAATTACATAACAATTGATGATCTGCAGCCATAAATTACCTAGGGTTATCTATGTCCAGGGCTGTGTGCACAAAAGCGACACGAGATTGTCGGTCGTACGGGGTGATAGAATTAACACAGACCGACCGAATAAACAAACAGATTGCAAAGTGAAATACATTAGGAGGAACTGTTACACATAAGGAGTCACCAAAAATTGATTTTTCAACATTTGAATATTCGATGAGTTTTGTTTTTTTTTTTTTTGCAGTGAAACAAACGATCATACAGAAGAACTACAAAAGTGATCAAGTGACCGCTAGAATCAAAACAAAACTTGTTTAACAATTCATGTGACTATTTTAAAAAATAACCACTGATTCCCTCAATTCCGCACAAATTGTTTATCGTGCCAGCACCTACCGCATACATGTAATATTGTTACACGGAACTTTGATTTTAATTTGATTTGATTTGAACGTTGAACACTTGGAGAATGTTTGATTTTTTTTAATTCACCTTTTCTTTGTACACCCTGCTAAATTTTTGTACAACTCTTATAAAACCTCTTTTACTTTTACACGATTTTGTGTTGGTCGAATATTAATTCCCACACCAGTAAATATATAGATAATATTGTCTCAAAAGTTTTGAAGTCTGTAGAAAGTTTCAGCATTAATAAACGGAAATATCATGGGTAAATAATTTATATTTATCTTATGTTGAAAGACAAGTTTAACACGTACCGGTCAAAATCTCGGCGTTGTATTGTATTTAATCTTTTAAATAAACAATTAGCCTTAATTGCATATTTAGATTCGGACTAATGGCTTACTTTTATTCCATTGATGGTCAAGTTTCTATATGATTTTATGCACTATCGTTTAAACTAATGCTAAATCAACTGTACAACTAAGATAAATTTATCGTTTCATCTTAAACCAATGTAGTTGAATTGAAAATAAACCAAATAATTTAATAGTGGTGTCCGTACAGATTATCAATAAACATGCACGTGTGATAAGATAGAAGCACAAGAAACTACCGCGGATCACTTTTCCACTCGCGCGGTATATCCTCGGCCATGTGCGAGGGATGATTATCATTTAAATGGTAAATCTTTGTGGGTATTTTATGTTGATCTTAAACATTAAACATTATTTATACAATTTAACAATACTAGTTTTTAAGACTTACAAACCCACCTTGATAATTATATGTCTGTCGATGCTTCTGATTAGGAATAATATCGCTTTTATTATTTTTCAAAACTCTTTTATTATTTTTCAAAAAGCTTTCTTTATTTACACTCTATCTTTTAATTAAATCAATTGAAGATGAAGAAACTTTTATAGCATAAACTTAAAACAGTTCTTGTGTTTGCTGCTAAATAAACACATGTATGTAAGACGCGAATCGTGTGTATTAGATAATCGCTGACCGCTAGGTACATGTACATAGTCCAGCTGCGATCGATCTCCTCGGCTGCGGACGAGGGATGGATTACGCTCAGAACCCAGAAAGATTTGAAATGCTTGCAATATTATGATTAAAATGCATCAAATAGAAGTTAATTTTTTACTTAAAAACCCACATTTGTTCTATGTCTTATTATGCATCAGATTGGGTATGACATGGCTTTTATCAATTAACAGAACGATTTATTAATTAACACTCTAACGTTTTATTCAATTTAAGAAAAATAAACTTTAACATGTATATGCATTCAAAATTAAAAACAATTCTATATGTTTGCGGCTAAACAAACCCATATGTGTCAGACGTGAATCTTGCGTAGTAGATACCTCTGACCGCTAGGTAGTCCTGCCGCGATCGATATCCTCGGCCGCGGGCGGAAGATAGGTTACGTAATGGTACACACACGCAGCTCAGATCCCAGATAGATTTCAAATGTATGCAGTTTAATAACTAAAATGTAGTACATAGAAGTTTGGGGTTTTTTTATCCGTAATTTGAGATTTACTAGAAAAGAAATAGAATGTTTATATTTTCTGTTTCTCCTTTTTAAAGGATTGTTCACTATAAGAACTTAACGAAAATGACTTATAGTCCTCAAATAAAAGCTCGTATACTTAAAAATAACTTCTTTCTTGTGAATTAAGGCATCCCGTATAAACCGGTATACATTCAGTGGTAACTTTATTTCATTTGTACGCACAAAGACTTTCGTTAACTTTGCCAAATTGCCGCGAATACTGTTCTACACGTAATACTGTTTGCCCTCATATTATGCAATACCCGAATACAAAAACAGCTTTATGAGATTAATAAGATCTCAAACAAAATTTTTTGCAGCGACGCCTATATCGAAAAATTTACCGTTTTAGAGTTATAAAGCATAGACTTTTAAGGGATCTAGACCCCTAATTTACCTACTGACTGGTGTATGTACTGCAGTATTACAAATATTCACAAAACATATTGATTGAAAAAGAGTAAAGATCTTACCACAATAGACCCTGTAAAAATCAATAAATTAAAATTAAAGTGTATGTATAAAAGCACTGTTCATTAGTACAATGCATATCAAACACAAGTGAAAAAAGAACATTTGTTGGTTACTTCACATTAGATCACGGATCCTGGCCAGAACGAACAATATTGAAAATTGCAATACTACATATATTAAACATTGCTTTTACCCACCACATGGAAGAACAATATCTTTGGTGGTAAATGTCTTCTGCTGTGATGACGTGGCTACAAAGAAAAAACATACATGTTTTCCATATGTCAAGTTTTTATATTTCATTTAGATAAAGAAAATATCATATTTGACAAAATTATAAAACAACTAAATAATGACACTCAATAACATTTAGTACATGATTCATGTCTGTTAATTTTAAACCACAGCATTAACTACAGATGTTGTTATATCATTGTAATATTAATTGATATAGTGGTGTTTGAGATTGATATTGGCGTCATGTATCGTAAAAAGCACTTGTTATCAAGCAAGTTTGAACAACATCTAGAGTCATTACATGTTATGAAGCTTAAAGAATAAAATATCATATCATCAAAGTACATTACAAACAGATCTTCAGTTAAGTTATGTTTGTGCAAATAGTAATATTTGCCGGATGCCTTATACGGACAAAATTGTTCTCTAAATCCTTTACAGTAGCTACAGAAAGATGACATTGTGGTGACATGTATTATTGAAAAGCACAAAAATAACTTTTTTGGTAACTAATCTTACTACAATTGTTTCTGCAAATATCTATGAAAGAAAATAATATCTGTAGATTACACTGTTAAATGGAACGGAGATTAACCAAAATGTGTGTTCTTGTTTCAGATCTTACTTACATAATGTAATAGATCATGACAAAAAATCATTAATTAGATAATTGTACTACTATGAAACACTGAGTTCACGCACCACATGTAAATAAATTGTCCTTGATTGTGGTTGTCTGATGCTCTGAAGAAGTGACTACAGAAACATATGTATTTTATTAGTCAATTACTAAATTACCTACAAAGACAAAATTATCTATAGAAATCAACATTGTTTATCTGTAGTGGCATACTGTGACATCTAAAAACTAAAACAAATTCAATAAGCTAATAGCATATTGCTCGGTCTCTTTTCTAAATCACTCTCACTTGCATATGTTATATAATATAAACGATTTTCCTGAAGTATATTTCACAATATTGACCTGTTGTTGTGGTATGTTTACATCCAGACACAAAATCACACTACGCAGCAGAACAAGTACACTCCATGGAGCAGCGCTCCCCGTAAGATGGATAGAGACATCCGTACAGACAGTCAGGTCCTGTGTATCCAGGTGGACATTCTGTAATTTAATTTATTCATTTTTACTTTGAAATTGAGTTTAACACCAATCTATGTTAAATTTTTTGCCAACATCTAAATAAAGTAATGTTGTTGGGTTTTTTTAATACAATGTTGTATTTTTAGTCATCATATCACACCATGAATGTACATATAAAGTGTACTATCTGTTATACATTCTGTCACATTGTCCAGACGTCTTGTTTAGTCTATATCAAGAACAACAAACTGATTTACCATTTTCTGCAAGACGTAATCATATAGAGATACATCCGGGCACACCTTCACATTTCAAACTAGTGATATTAATATCAAATGAATGGAATAAAAGATAAAAGGTAAAATAGAAATTTAAGTTCTAGATGAAGTATAAGTTAAAAATATGTGATATATAATTAAGTTCTTTAAAGGTTTTGAAAAAAACTAAAATTGAGTTTAACCTATATGTGTGTTTCAACATGTTAGCTTTTAGGAATAAATGTTATAGATATTAAGCTTTGAACTTGTTACAACATTGGTTCCAATTATCAAACATTGGGTATCTAACAAGAAACATCAAGCAAATAAAATATAATCATAACATTAGACAGTTGTTGGGCGCAGTAATATAATCAATTATGATTTTAAAGCCTTTTAAAAAACATTAACTTATTCATATTGTTTTTGGTGCTATGCTGTTTCAAAAAAACAAATAAATATAAAAGTATATTTTAAAAAAGTTTACTTACTTGTTGCATGTAAATGCTTGTGCGTTTGAATATATGACAATACATAAAGCAACGATGATATATTTGTCCATTTTTGTAACAATGCAATTTTACACACGTACAATAAACGACAAATTTAATCATTCTAACTTTTTTCGAACAAGACGGACGGATTTTGACTCTTATGAAGAGAGTAATGATTATATTTAAGCACATATTATTTATATCAGCTAGATCTAAATGTTTAATAAATTTTCGAACTCGAAGGATCATAAAATACCTTTTTCTGGATATGAAACGATGATAAATGTTGATATGTGCCAGCTTGATTTGAAATTGTTACAAAAGAGTTCAAATTGTTGTGACGAAAAAAATAAATATTTTTGCATTTGTGTGCTATTCTTAATTGACCATATAAACATATAAACAACTTAACAAGTAACATACTCTATAGATAGTGAGAAGATTTGAGAAAATGGTATTTTGAAATTATAATTCTTGTGTTGTGCTAGGCTATGTAAAAAATTATACAATATATATGACAATTTTGATTCTTTACCTTTCAAGAATCTTATCCAAAAACTCAACATTCTAATTTTTACTTTCACACACAATGAATATCTAGCAAGTCCACCATAGATTATAAAATTTGGTGTGGATGTCTTAAGACTAAGTATAAGTTTACAAAATTTAAGATGCAATTTTTCAATGATACATAAATTTTCAAAACCCCACAATTCAGAACCATACAGTAAAATTGGAACAATCATTTTATCGAACATATCAAGTCAAGTTGACAATCAATCGATAGTTTTAATTATCTTGACTTTTTAATTATTGCGTACATAGCTCTGGTATCTCTCGTCACTACATATTTTCTAGTACTGTAGAAAGAGTATGTTCTTGAAAATATAACTCCTAAATATTTAAATTCCTTGACAATTTCTATTTCGTTACCACTGTATAGAAAAGATACATTTGCCTTTACAAAAAATTATAATTTAGTTTTCTCAACATTCACTTGTAATTTCCATTTTGCACAGTTCATTTGAAAACAATGAAGCTGATATTGAAGATCATCTTCAGTTTCGGACATCAGCATTGTGTCGTCCGCGTACAGCATAATCATTATTCTTCAAGATCGTTAAGATATAATGCAAAAAGAAACGGAGATAAGTTTTCTCCCTGACGGATACCATTCTGGCAAGGGAAGTATTCGGAAAAATCATTATGATAAAATATTCGTGATCTACAACCATTGTATATATTAACAACAACCCCTAAACACTTCCCTTTAATTTGATATCTGATAAGTTTTTTTCCATTATCCTACTTTTCACACTTTCTCGAAAGCAGCTTTAAAATCAATAAAGGCACAGAAGAGTTTGAAAAATATTGTCAATTGCGGAATAATTTTCCCTAAAACCACTCTGATTTTCCCCGATAAGATTAACATTACTAGCAAAAGTAATTAACCTTCTACACAATACAGAAGTAAAAACCTTTCCAAGACAGCTCAAAAGAGTAATCGGACGATAATTTTGTGGGTCAGCATAATTACCCTTTCTTATATATTATATATATATTAGACCAGCCAAGCTTCCGGAATAATACCAGTATCAAAAACTAAATTAAAAACTTTTACATAGAATGGTATCATGATATTGATGGATGATTAAAATATTCATTAACATCAGTATCTGGTCCCGGCGATTTGTTATTTTTAATAGTTTTAACAACCACGAGAATTTGGTCCGCGGTAACTGGGTCACTGATCAATGAGTAACAAAATGTATCTTCGCATCGATTACCACACTGTGTATTTTGTTTCTTCGCATACATAATTAGATAAACCATGAAAAAATCAATAATTTGATAATTATCTCTGTAGTTTGTTTTCAACACAAAAACTGATCTTTGATATATTATATAATCTACTTAAAGAATTGATGAAATAAAATCTCTTAAGTAAATCTGATTGAGAAATTTTACGATTTCTGTGAAGAACATTTCAGAATATTAACCTGTTGCACTGGTGACCTTACATCCAGGACGGATGGATTTCTCCTCTTCTGGATAGGTAACAATGATGCTGTATTTGACCATCTCTCAGCTTGATTTTTGGTTATTAATCAAAATGAAAATTATCTTCTTCTTTTTTAAATGAACAACAGCTCCTATCTATGTACTATATGAAAACAAACAATATGAAATACAGCTGTATAACTCTTGTAATAGAAGTTAGTAATAGTAACGCGATATTGGTTTTTGCGTGGTTATTTTTGTGCAATATATCTACATTCTACTATTCAATTAATTCATTAACAATACGTATATCTTTTCTAAATAAATTCATGAAATCACGGCATAAAATGACAACTGAATATTAGTTGGTTCAAAACGATACCTTACAAGTACCACACCTTTACATGTATATCTCTTTCTGGACGATTACCAAATGATTTCCCACTTGTACTTAACGTCTTTAGTGTTTTCCACTCGATAATTAATTTTTAACTAGCTACGTTAAGTATTATTTTGCTGTTTAATTAAACAATGAAAATGTTTTCTTTGGTGATTCAGGGGGGATATGAAGGTGGTGACATTGCAGAAAAATATACATAACCTGCCACCTTCATAACCCGCAGGAATCATCAAAGAAAGCATTTTATTGTTTATATTTACATCTTTCTTTCAACAATCAATAGTTTAAGCTTAATCACCAGAAATAATTCCTTGTTTACAAGTTTCAAAAGCAGTATTCAATTAAACCAAATTAAACCCCCGTTCTATTTTTGCTTCGCAAGAGACGACTGAACATTATACACACAAAACTTAGACATAACTGTATCTTTAACTTCGACCTTTTCAGGAGAAATATTATTGAAAGCCCTAATTGCCAATGTAGATTACCAGAAGATTATTATCATTTGTTTTTTGGATGTAAGAAATATACCAATGCACGAAATGAACTGTTTTCAAAACTTTTAAATTTAAATCAAATTAACATTATTAATTGTTATTTACTTTTGTGGGGAGATGAATCTCTGACTGTCGATTTAAACCAATGTATATTTTTAGCTGTTCAAAGATTTATCAGAGATTGTGGTAGATTCTCGTAATTTTAGTCTTACTGCCTAGACCAAATTCAAACAGGACTGTTTATAAATACATGTTTGTTTGTTCATTAATTTAACCATTTTAGTAATATCCATTTCTATGTACTTTCCATTCTAAATTACTACACAGTTGTAAATTGTTATACGTCGTAGGAACCTCGTAAGTTGTTAGAACTTGTGTTCAAACCATTTGTATATGTGTATGCAATAAAATATGTTAAAACCAATCAAACAAAACCAATAAATTGATTGTAAAACGTAAGTTAAATTATAACTAAATTACTGTTAATGTCAGTACGCTAGATAAACGAAACAGCCAAATAGTCTCTTATTTGAATTTGAGTCTAACATTTCGTGCAGTGCGTGATTTGTCTAAGGTCGCTGTAGGTTTCGACCAATCGATAAACAGGGCGTGTAGATTTCAGTCCTGTCAATTTCCTGTCATTTTCAGTCGCTGTAGATTTCGACTAATCGATAAAACGGGGTTTGTCGATATCAGTCTGGCTGTTTCTATAGAGCTATGAATTAACTAGAGTTTCCGTAAGAAATAGAGGGAATCATACTCGGTAGATGTAGATATTAGAGCATAAATAAATTTGTAACTATATTTAAGCTCATAAATGAATAATTTTAATGAACAAAATAATATACCTTTTGCAAATGCATGAACGTCACCAAAAGACAATGTATTGATGAAGTTTTAAAGAATGGTGTAATTTCACGTCTATTTTATATAAACATTTATATCACGTGCAAATTTTTGTTTTAGTCACATGTCTAGCTATTTATTACGAGAACAAAATTTTGTTTCTCTTCCGACAGTGTCCCATTTGAAATTACGGCCGATTGCCACGCCTGGTCCGCCATACATCCCTCGCTGTGGCGGCCTGTCTAGTCCGAACATCCTCAATGGCGAGCCATTCACATCCCTGACTAAGGCAAGGTCATTGTATGCCTAAAACATCAGTCAAAATTAGTGTATGTAGGCTGAACATATAGGTACATATGGCAGAGAAACATATTTATAAATTTAATTCATAATATTCATAAGAAAAATTCAATGCTTGAACCAATCAATAACCTTCAAGTACGTGCTTAAAGCATGCAGAGTTGTTTAATATCATTATGCTTGCTAATTAACGTACAAAATGCATAGTGGAGTCATAATACACTTCTGAATCATATATTTAAAGATAATGAAATAAAATCTCTTGCTACATATACTAAGTTACAAACCCTTCGTGAAACTTTGATTGGACATCTCATATTAATCCACGTGACTGTTTCGTAGTATGGCGGAGTGGTAAGAAACCCTTCGTATGTGAAGTAGCTCCAGTCATGGGGTAATACGTCACTGACAGAATTACCTTCTGTCACAGGAACCCACTGACGATCCTCTGTTAAAAGTCACCTAACATTGAAAAGAGAGAGAGAGAGAAAGAGAGAGAGAGAGAGAGAGAGAGAGGGGGGGGAGAGAGAGATGTGATTTTGTAAAATATACATAATTATCACCTGTTCTCATTTTTATGCCAGTTAGATATTATTTACACTTGGTATAAATAGTATATTGTTTATTAAAACATTATTAATCATACATGGTATGATGATACTGTACCCTAATCTCCGGGCAACATTGGTGTAGAAACGGATTTTATCATAATACTTTTCCATGATGTAACTTAAATTCATAGCAAATCGAACGCGACATCCTTTCGGTGTTCCACAATATCCCCTTTGTTTGACATCATTACGCCGGCATTTGCTCGATCCTGGACAGTCGTTGTCGTCTTTACATGAAAAAATGACAATAACAAACCGCCAACCATCTCAAAAATCCATAAAACGAAATACAAATTCAAAGCAGAGCAACACGGACCTCCAAGATAGAGGTAGGATCATGTGCCATGGAGGAGTAAGCATCATCTGCTGACCGGTCACACCCGCCGTGCGCCAAATGTCATATTGGTAAAAATTTCATTATCGGGGTAAATGTCGTAATTTGGGAAAAATATCATGATTGGGAAAAAACGGACAAAAATCAGTGGACAATTCGGTTTTCAGTCAATAGTTAAGAGCAGAGCAATCACGGACCTCTGGAAAACCTCAGAGGCAGGATCAGGTGCCATGGAGGAGTGAGCATCCTCTGCTAACCGGTCACACCCGCCGTGTGCTCTTTGTCGCAATCGGGAAAATAAAAACCGCAAAAGTCCTTAGACAATTAGGTAATTAATTATGGTCTAACAATTAGTATGAAAAACGTCAGTCAGCATGCGACTCAATGGAAGATTGTATTTGCTGACAAGGTCGTTGTATCGACCATAGGACTTACGAAAAGATGACTTTAAACGAGACTGTTGATAGTCCTGTTTTATCAACTTGTTTGTCAGTAGCTTGCCTCGTCTTAGAAAATGTTCATACGAAGAGCATGCCCTTGCGTATCGATTTAACTGAGAGACAAACACACCATATGCAGGTGATGAAGGTATATTGCTACATAAGTAAGGAAAATTCACTATAGAAAAGTTGAAGTCATCGCGTTTATCCTAAAGTTTTGTTGTTAGGTTACCATCAATGTCCATTTCCAGTAAAATATCCAAATATGAAACAGATGACGCTGACTCTGTGGTATCTTTTATTTCAAGTTCACTGGGATATATCGAGTCGACGTAAGTATGGAAATAACAATTGTTAATTTATAATACGTCGTCGATATACCTAAATGTTGAGTTGAAGGCCACAGCAAGTGATTTATTTTTTTCACGTACAAGTTTTTGAATAAATTCTGCTTCATAAGAATACAAAAATAGGTCTGCTAACAATGGGGCACAATTGGCACCCATGGGAATTCCAACAGATTGTTGGAAGACTTGATTTCCAAAAACTACATAGATGTTGTCTATCAGAAACTCAAGCAACTTCAGAGTACTTGTGTGTGCAATCAGAATGGTTTTTAACAAAATAGTTTTTTAGATTTCCAATGACAAGGTAAGCATTTTTACGACTTCCATTTTTATTGAAGAAACAACTGTCGATGATATCAAAAAGTCTAGATTTTAATTTGTCGTGGGGAATGGTTGTATAAAGCGTTGAAAAATCGTACGTTTTGATGCTATTGATTTTGGTAAGATTTTGTGACCTCAAAGTTTCTAATAATTCTTTAGAGTTTTTTAGTATCCACATCTGATTCACACCACTTCTGGAGTATATTTTTTTTTTTTATTGAACTTTTACATATTCACATACCAAAGTATAAGTATTACGCATAAACATAGATATATGTTGTAATGTATACATATACATTTATAATATTTGTTTGATAGATACATGCAATATTTTGAAATATATACATATTACCCCTCAAAAGAGTTACAATACAATTTGAACAAGTAGTGGTATATAATATATATGAAAATGCTTTTCTTTTTAGAAAAAAAAAAGAGAAAGGAAAAATTCAAAGAAACAGAATAAAAAAAAAATAATAATAAGAGACAGGGACATTAAGGAGAGAATAAAGATGGTGATGAATGTTCCAAACGTTGAAATATATCTTTCCAATAAGTATCAAACAGATAACAATTGCAGTTTTTCAGAAGCAAAAGTTTTTCAATAAACAGTCTTCTGGTTATAGATTTCTTAATGATATTAACATTTAGCCTTGATGTTTTCATTTTACTTTGCAGAATATATTGTTTTGTGAAAAGAATGATTAAATTTTCTAACCTATGAATATCTCTATTATCATATTTTCCAAAAAGGATTGAATATTTATCAAAACTTGTTTGTAAACCAAAGATATCTGTCATCCATTTCTCCAATTCAATCAAAATTTCTTTCACTAAATAGCAGTCAACAAAAATATGTTCTATTGTCTCAGGGGTCTGTTGACAAAAATAACACAATGAAGAGTTTACTATACCCACTCTATGTAAATAATAATTGATTGGCAAGATCCTATGTATTAGTTGGTATTGAAGCCACAGTAATTTTGAATCCTTTGTGCACTTAAAGGGCAGACTATAAATTTTTCTCCATTCTTTTTGAGTTAATTCGAGTTCTGACATCCATTTTGTTTCAGATTTTGGATAAGTTATTTTCTTTGATATTAAGAGGTTGTACATGTCACTACAACCCTTCTTAGATCTACAAAATATTTCTACTGTATTTGGGTAACCAATATTACAATTCTTAGTTAACTGTTTATTTAATACTTTCACATAATTTTGTAAAGCTTTTGTTAGACCGAGATATTGAACAAAATTTGTTTTTAAGTTGAATCTGTTTTTCAACTTATTATAACTAAACATCTGATCGTCATTTTCATACAAATCCCCTATATATATAAAACCTGATTTAAATAAATCCTTAAAGAAAACTGATTTATTGTCAATTTTAATATTTGGATTATACCATATGTGTTCATTAAACATTCTATCACAATTTCCTATTTGCACATCAATAATTGTTCTCCAACATTGTAATACATCTTTCCAAAATTTATTGTTTGAATTTTTCTTAATCATATTAGTAAAATCAATACCAAATTTCATCAATGTTTGCATATTATATCCAAAATTAGCTTTAAACAAGTTTGTCCATTTTGAATTTGAAAACATAAGCCTTCTAATCCAACTTGATTTAAGTGCTATCATAAAGTTTTCAAAATCTATCATTTTTAGTCCGGCATTCTCATATCCTTGAATAAGAGTGCTTCTCTTAATTTTATCTGGTTTTTCATTCCAAATAAATTTTAAAAGTTTTCTTTCAAAACTTCCAATAAATTCTAATGTTGGGTTTGGTAGAGTTAAGATTAAGTGATTAACTTTTGGGACTATAAGTGTTTTAATAACTGTTATTTTTCCTATCGGTGTAAGATTTCTAGAATTCCATCTGGATAAGAGTTTATCAATGTTTTCCATTACTGGTATATAATTTATATCTATCATCTCCTCAATATTTACTGAAAAACTTATACCCAAAAGATTAAACCTTGTGTGAAAATCAGTAAATGTCCATCTAGAGTGATGATAAACTTCTTTTGAGAATTTTTTACATCCTATCCATATTATTTTTGTTTTACTAAAGTTTATCTTTAATCCAGACAAATTTGCATATAAGTCTAGTATTTGGAGAATTCCATCAAGAGATTTTGGAGAGCCGTCTGTGATAAATGAGGTGTCATCTGCGTACTGCGATATTTTATATTCTTCCCCATCTATATTTATGCCCTTGATATCTTTATTATTTCGAATTAAGATACCAAGAATTTCGGCACAGAGTATAAATAGATATGGAGAAATGGGATCCCCTTGTCTACATCCTCTTTCTGGTTGGAAATATTCAGATATTATGCCATTTTGTATAATGCATGAAGTTATATTGTTGTAGAAAACTTCTATCCATTTTTTAATTGATTTACCAAAATTAAAATACTCTAAGGTTTCAAAATTAAATTTCCAAGACACTGAATCAAATGCTTTTTCAAAATCAATAAGCATAATTAGACCTGGTATTTGTTTACTTTCAGTGTAGTTCATAATATCATATATCAGTCTGATATTTTCCCCAATAAATTTACCCTTAACAAAGCCTGTTTGATCGTTACTAATTAATTTATCTAGGAATTTTTTAATTCGCTCTGCTATACAGCCTGTCGCTATTTTATATACAACTGTTAATAAAGTTATGGGACGCCAATTTTTCAAAAACTGTTTAGGTTTATCTTGTTTTGGAATACAAGTAATTATTCCTAATTTATTAGTAGAAGACAATTCACCTATTTCATACGATTTATTAATTGCTCTAATAACAAAGTATTTCAAATCAGACCAAAAGAATTTTAAAAATTCAGCCGTAAAACCATCAGCACCAGGGCTTTTATCATTTTTCATATTTTTTAAAAAATTGAGGGCTTCATGTTCCATTATAGGTCCTTCTATACTTTCTTTTTCTTCCTCCGTAAGTTTTCTTATGTCCAAATTAGTTAATTTCAAACACATATTTTCATTTTCCAATTGTCTTTTCTTCTTATACAAGTTCTCATAAAACATTTTTGTTTCATTTAAGATATCTCCTTGGTTGTATAGAATTTGGCCATTTTCTCTTTCTAGTTTAGTTATTTGTTTACTGATAAAGTTTTGTGATTCTAAATTACAAAAATATTTTGATGGTTTTTCTCCCTCTTCTATCCACTTAACTCTTGACCTTATGTAATTTCCTCTAAGTTTGTGGTTTCTAATATTTTTTAGTTCAGTTTGTTTTTCTTCAATTAGTTTTACTGATTCATTGTCAGCATGTTGTTCTAATAATTTAATTTCATTCTCTAACTTTTTTTCAGTTTCATTTTGGAGTTTGTTTTTAAATGTTGCATATGATATTGTTTTCCCTCTTATTTCCATAAGTAAAACGCTAAAAATATGTGGTCTTTTATTCTGAAAAAGATATCTGCATTACTTATACTTTCAATATTTTCAATATCATAAACTAAAGCTGCGTATTGCATTTTTATGGTGTTTATTTTCTGTTTAATTAGTTGTACATAATCAATATCTGTTAACAAGGAGTTATTAAATTTCCAAAAACCTCTTCCCTTTTTAAGTTCAGTAAGTCTGCAATAAAGAACAACTGGGGAGTGATCTGATCTATAACTATTTTCAAACTTAATGTTATGGATAAAGGGTGATAAGTAATTGAAAGTCAAGAAGTAGTCTAACCTTGCCTGTTTTACAGGATATTTTTTACGCCAAGTATACCTTTTAAGCTCTGGATGAGAAATACGAAAACTATCTTCCAAATCTAAGATATCAATTATCTTATTAAGTTCGCATTGGTTTTTGGGGTTATTAAGTTTTTTGTAATTCATGGTATCTAGTTCTTGGTTCAAAACAACATTAAAGTCTCCTGCTAGTATTATATGCTGATTAATATACAACTTTTCAATTTCATTTCTTAAGTTACTATAAAAACCAGGTTGATCTGTGTTTGGCCCATATACATTAACTAAAAGGAAATCTTTGTTTTCAATCTCAACTTCAACAATTAAAAAATTACCATTTGCATCACAGGTGGTATTTTTTACCTTAAAATCAAAATTATTTTTAAATAATATTGCTACTCCACGGGAATTTGATCTGAAAGAACTGAAATATGTCTTACCATCCCAAAAAATTTGTATATTTTGTTCCTCATCACTAGTAAAATGTGTATCTTGAAGAAAGTAGATATTATAATTCTTATCCTTAAGGTAATTTAGCACATCACTTCTTTTTTTATAATCGCCAAGGCCTTGACAATTGACAGTCAGTATTTTAAGGAAATCATAACTTGTCTTATCCATTATCAAACTGGAAAAACAGGGTATTCATCACCAAAGAGAAAAAAGATTGAGTTATAAAAAAAAAAGTAAAAAATAGTCCTTGACTGCTCTAATGAATGCCATTGACATTTGAACAGTAGCAATTGGTAGAAACATTGTAAGTAAAAAGCGGTTGAATCAAGTGTGTAATTTGATTAATTTTCCATTACAAATAAGCTTTGGGAAATGGTTTCCAATATATAAGAAAAACATACATAAACTAAGGGGATAGAGACCTACAGTATGAGCTCTATCCATAAACACTTTTCTATATAAATATATAAGGGAGTTTGGGGTTTAATAAAAACAAAAATTGGTACGAACAGATTATCAAGTACGAGACCCTCGCTACTCCCATCTCTGAAAAAATAACCATGCTACATAATCTAAAGGCTTACCTTATCTCTGCAGATACGCTCATACTGCAGCCCTCCAAACTCGTTGAATATTATATCCAGTGTGTTCTAAATACAACCTTGCAAGGTGTTTTTACTATTTGTCAAAATAGCTTACTTTCTCAGCATGTTCAATTACATCGGAAACTTGTTGATCTACATAAATTTAGAACCAAATTCCGTTCTGTAATAAAAAATCCGGAAAAGTCATGTAATGTTCATAAAAAAGAAAAAAAATTAATTAATAAAAAAAAAAACTAACGCCATCAATAATACTAATACTAATAATAATAATAACTAAATAAAAAATTAACTATACCATTGATGTTGTAGTTAGTTAAGCGATAACTTAAGAAAAAAAACTCTTTAAATAAATTTGTTTCCATGGAAAAAAAAATAGTAATTCTACACGTAACGGGAAAAAAGAATTACAAACATATTGCCCGAAATAAACATGTATATTTTGTACCCATTAATGAAATATACTGGCTATGTACAAACTTAACACTTAGTTAAGTTAGAAATGTAGGACACAATCATAGTAAATCGTAATAAGTAAGGGGTCTAAGAAGAATGAGTCTTTGAGGTTTGTAAATAATTATGTGTTATTATTTCATCAGGCGATTCACGGCACTGAGTCCGGCATTCTAATAATGTGCGAATCTTTTGCTGCCGATTTTACATGCGTACCATCTGGACGCGAGTACCATAGCGTTCTGTACGTTATTTTCCCTCAGTGTCCGTAGGAGCGTACGTCCCGCGCCGTGTTCGTCATCGTCCTCTGACCCCTCTTGGATGACCCCGTCCTGGTTCACGAAACGGTAGGCATACACATTATGTGTTGCGCTAGACACATTGGGTAGGCGTAGCAAATTTACCAGTTCTTTCCTTACCTCTCGGTGCGTTTTTACCTGTACGGCTCTAGCTTCGAAACGGTTACCGTTATCTTCGATGATATCACCGCAGGCGTAATCCTTTGTGTCCTCGTCTGCCACCAGTATCTCGTCTGCCTGTGGTCGTCCGCCCGTTTTATCCCGGTATGTTGTACCGTTAGAAAAGACCAGTCTATCCCGCTTGACCACAGTTGTAATGTTTTTCTTTGCGTACTGTGACTGGATTTCGTATAGGCGGATCCTGTGTTCTCGTTTCGCTTCGGGTAGTTGCTGGCTGATCCGTACTGGTGATTTCTTCTCCTTCAGCTTGTACACGGCCATCAATTATCGCTTCTTTGTGTATGGGGTCCGACACTTCGACAAATATTGGTCTGGGTGACTTCTGTTTATCTTGAAATTGGCCCATTCGATAGTACTTCGATATTCTTATATCGTTCATCTGTGTTTCTGTTAATTCTAGCTCTTTTTTGAACACAGCGTTTAGTGTCAATGCTAAATTTTCACCTCTCTTATCTTCAACACCGGATACAATAATATTGCAATCCATTGATTTCATTAAGAGTTCACTGATCTTTTCATTTTGTGAATTTATTTTCTGTTCTAATCTGATAATGTAGTCGCGCATTCGTTCCATCTCACGGTGCATTTTACGTTGATTGTCCGATAACTCAGTTACGTCGTACGTAACGTCGTTTGCCTGCTCTTGCACCAATTGCAAACGATTTTCGATTCCATGTTGACCATGTACATCTCGTTTCAAAGAATCTAGCTCATTACCTTGGTGATCGAGACGGATCATAAAATTTGCTAAAGACTGTTGAATGCTCATAATACCGACTAGTAATTCCTTCATTTCATATCTTTCTACGTATGCAAATTGATCTCCTGGCCCGCTTTGATTGTCTTTATTTTGAACGTGATTATCTGCGTGAATGTCCATTTCCTCTGCCCCACGTTTATTCCCGACAACAACACCGTCAAGTTTTTTGGTAGCCATAGCCATTGTCAACACTACACAATAAGGAGTTAGTGAACAGGTACTCACGGGTAACACAAGGGTAACTCGAAATTGATGTAAATACAACAACAACTGAGAGAATTTGATTTCTGATTTCAACAAATTCCCTTTCCTGAATATATGTCTCACATTTTTTTCTGAATTAAATCATGGAATCAGCTGTAATTACTCCTAGTACAACACTTTGTTCACGCCGCTGTTTAAGGCCCACCTTAGCTGTCGGCCATCTTGAACAGTACCTCTGGAGTATATTGTTGTACAGTACTCTTGAAGCTTCTCCTTAACTTCTGTAACAATTTTAGTAAGGAGTAAAGAGAGAGGTTTAATGGACCATTTACTGGACCCTGCTATATATCTCTGTTTGTAAGGACTTTTGTAAAGCTTTGAAATCCAGTACAAATAGGTAAATCAAATTCATTTTGTTTATTGGGGATATTAAAGGTATTCATAACCGATTTTTGATTTTGAAGTATTTCCTGCTTGGAAAGGCTGCTATGGGTGTAAGTAGGATTACCATGTGTAGAATCGAAACTTAGTTCTTTGAAAATGCAATTAATATAATGTGCCTTACAAACAAAGACAATGTGGTAACTTGCCTTATCAGCAGGGACCAGTACATACTGATCTTGCAATCTACCTTGTTCTTTTCTCACTTCTGCATTATTGAAAACAGAATGATATATGGTTTTCATTTGACCCTCAGTCGTTTAATACGAGATTTTAATATACATCTGATGCTTTTAACCCACTCTGACAAGGTATCAAGGTCTTCTTTTTCAGAGTTTGCCCATCGCTTGGCGTAATCTTTAACAGCATTCATAATATGTATAAAATTGCGACGCCATGTGAAGGATCTAGGTTCCGTAAAGTTTGGTCCTTTCATAATAAGTGATTTTAGGTCATCGTTATTAACTAAATTAACATCACCAGTAATGACGTGTCCGGCAAGACTATAGTTGTAGGGTGAAGATAAACATGAACACGTTGGAGGATTATCTTTCAGATGTTCTATATCAAGGTCTTGTAGAGTTTGTTTGTAATTGAAGAGTTTGGAAGCAACGGTTGAAGTATAATTGTAGGAAATACAAGGAGTTGACTTTATTTTGAAATATGGCGGAATGCAGGACTGAACTTTTTTGTGATTAAGAATATTGCTTATATTAACGGCATCGATTCCCTTGTTAGCATACTGCAGTTTGAAAAAATGACGTGGTGCATGATCAGTATTTTCTGTTTGTGTAGGTTTAAAAAGCCGATGATAAGCAATATCCATAATCATGGATCCGAGTCTGTATTCCGGTGTAGAAAAATCAAAAAGCGGCTTTTCCTTGACTTTTTCAAGAAGATTGTTTAACTTTTTCAAAGGGACAGAGTACAGTTTGGTGCGAATGTAATGGAGTCCCAATTGTTTATTAACATAAGGTAATAATGAATCAAAGGAAACATTGTGTATAATTGGTTTGTTATAAGAATGATGTCCATGACTACGCCGACGTCTCTTTGAGTTGTTAAAAAGTCCCATTACATTAACTTGAGTACACTGTGGACTTGAAAGATTCCCCACACTTTCAACATTATCGTTGCATCCATACGGAAAGTCTGTACCTAGTTTTCTTATCCAAAGTTCTTCTTGTTGTCTACGTAATGGCGTACTCAGCGATGGGCTATTGGTATGATGGTAAATTTTTTCTAGAATTCTAACTTTCATACACAAAACAGAATGATCAGGGGAATTAAAATGTGTGTATACAAGTTGCTCACCGCCGTTATTGATTTGAAATATATGACCTGATATTCGTTTGTTCAGTGAACCTTTGGTTTCACCAACATAGATGAGTCCACAAAGGGTACATTCAATTCCGCAGACAACATTAGAGGTTTTACAGTTCAAATTTTCCCACGTTTTGGTATTAAAACTTTTTCCAGTTAGATTATTTGTAAAAGAGGTCTTTGTGATCAAAATGTAACAGGTTTTACAGTTTTTTGCAGAACATTTAGAAATAGAACACATAGGATCAGAATCGGCAAATATATATGTGACAGAAACATGGCATTGTTTTAATACATTGAAGGAGCTACCAAAACTGGGAATCTGTTGACTGTACATATGACATATCTTTAATATCCCTAAGGACAATCCGAGGGACACCAAGTGAACTCCTAGATTACAATTTCCGGAGAATTTACAGAAGTAGGCGGAGTAAGGGTTCTCGTCGTTACACACACATCTACTATAGGGCCGGTGACGTTCACCATCGAAATTTTTTTTAATGCTAAAAAAAATTAAAGGAAAATATTTGAACAAAATATTTGGAGTTATCTCCCTTTGAAAAGTTAGAAAATGCTGAAAAACAGCCGAAATTATTTTTTTTGCATCTTGTAACCCTTGGTTTACCATCAATTGACTATTTAAATAATGTTTCAATACCATCATATACATTTCTTTCAAAAGACAAATTCAATACAATGTAAGAGTTATAGAACATTAAAGTGAAAATCTTTTTTTGTGTAGAGATAAAAACGCTTTAAATGGCAGCTACCCTCCAGCCTCGTTAAACTTAAGCATATTCTACAATTTATACATAGTACTGCTAAAAAATAAGCACATTTCCCAAAGGATCACTTGTATATAAAAAAAATATAATTTACCTATAGGGCCAGTATTGGTTTCTGTCTTTACATAAAGCATATCGATACCGTTCCACTTCTTGATGAAAAATGACAATAACAAACTGTCAACCATCTCAAAAATCCATAAAACGAAATACAAATTCAAAGCAGAACAACACCGACCTCTAAAAAGATAGTGGTAGGATCAGGTGCCTAGGAGGAGTGAGCATCCTCTGCTGACCAGTCACACCCGCCGTGTGCTCATTGTCGTACTCGGGAAAAAAACGAAAAAGTCCGTAGACAATTAGGTGATTAATTATGGTCTAACAATTAGTATCAAAAACGTCAGTCAGCATGCAACCCAGTGGAAGATTGTATTTGCTGATTTCAGTTCATACACAGTAAACTCTGAAGTTGTAGTTCTCATAATGTATAGCGATTGAATAGAAATTCCCAGGCGTTGTCCGAACATTATGAGTTATGGACGATTTTTTACTTTATTATCTTTAAATCTTATTCTAACTTAAATTTCAATAATACAATACATGTACGTTTTGTGCGGTGTTTTTTTTACAACCAGGGACATATTAGCAACAATCAAAAGCGTAACGTGATTTCAAAGGTCGTTTTATGCATCAATTTTTTTTTTATTCTATTGAAAACATGAACACAATATTCTTTTAACAATAAGGATTTTATTTTGTTTACTTCATTTCTCGTATAGGATCATAATTACAATGATTAAATTCTCACATATACCGTGTCCACGATGACGTTAAAATCGGGTATTTATTTCCTTATATCTTATTCAGTTTTGAGCATTGATAATTCAAAATCTCTGAAACAGATCCGTAGAAAAACACATTCATTTGATTTAATCAATTTTTTTTATTTGAACCTATTTATTTCACAACGATTGACAAGCAACTGCATATAATAATATAAAATTAATGTCTCTCGTTGGTATGGATGTTTTACGCGATGTGGTCCTTGATGTGGGAAGATAACGCAAAATTTGCGATTTTTTTCAGAACGATATTTTCGGAAGTAAATCTAAACACGGCGGTAAAGAAGTTGCCTCATGTCATTTTCCTCTTAGTTATATACTCTACATGGTGATCTTAAATGTGGCTATATCATTTTGTATCTATGCACATTTCTAGAGAAAACAAATTCTTTTCAACAGAACATGAATTAACAACATGTTCCCTTAACCACATAGTACACAAGCTCTTGAAATTTTGTTATCCTAGAGATTTTTAAAAAAATATTCCTCTTGAATCTCTGAATTTGTGATGCCAACATTTAAGTATAATATTTAACAAATCGGTCTAATCGCACGTGACATATGTTTTGCTGAACAATACAGTAAGGCTTTATATTAGTTTGCCTATCACTTTCAACACTTTACGAATTCAAACATCTGTATTTGATACTTAAAATCAAAAATAATAAAATACCAATCTGGTCTACATTAATTTTTGTAACTTTATCGATTTCATTTTCCCCAACGTGTGTTTTTTCTCAATTCAGTGTACGATGACCCTCGGTATGTCTGCAAATCCCCTTTATCTACAGCATAAAATTCATCGGAATAAAAAAAAAAAAACTAAGGCAAAAACAAAAACAAAAACAAAAAAGATAAACAACCCCAAAACCAAAAAAAAAGAGGAAAAAAAGAAAAGATTTTTGTTAAAAAAAAATTAAAAGAATAATGCTTGTTTAACGCGATGATGTATGGCTAAACAATACTCTATAGTATGCCTCATTTCGATTCTGTTATTAGACAAATGAATGGGTTACCCCTTTCATAATTTGAAACAAAAAACTAAATACATGTATCTTATAATCGTCTTTAACTGAACATTTACTACAGTAGATTTTTAAATTTGGTGTGAATAAATGCAAAATATTATTACGTGGCCGAAATTGATACATGTAATTAAAATGAGCAATATTTCTCAAATCTCGCCAATTTGATTAAATTTCTTCTGTTTTAAATGATTACCTTACATTTCTTTTCTCTAAGACACGTCGCTATAAAACATTTTGTCCATAGATATGAAAAGTACACGAACAAAAGATATTTTTAATTTTCATAAATACTTTTATTAAAATGTAAAGGTCGTATTGACATTACCGGACATGATTTATGAGATAATAATATCACGCATTTATTCACACCAAATTTTAAACTCTACAGTGTGTTACTGACAGCCAAGTAAGATTTTCCACTTTCTCATAAAAAATACCCCCAAAAATCGTATAAAATATTTGAGAGCAAATATCCTCTTTTGAACAACAAACCGTTTCAGAAATGATACTTTAACGATCCATAAAACAATATTTTGGTGTAACATTCTACCTTAAAGCTGAACACCGCTCGTAAATAGGCATTGTCCGCCATATTTCTCTTTCAATACTGCTGTCCCTAGAACCCCTATATAAGGCAAAGACCTCTAAACAGTTCAAAGTACTTTGCTGTAGAGGTCTCACCTGTGTGGAGGTACATCTTGCCTCGCCGTGTTACTCGGTCGCGATGAAATTCTCAAGTTTTACGCACTTTTTCAAGCCATGAGAATACTAACATCAAATAAAATGGTCAATGCATTATTTACAAACAGAATATGCACATAGAATATGAAATAAATGCAAAAAATCCAAAGAACACGAAAGGAATACTACACGTCGGCCACGAGTTTCAGGTGTGCAATCGGGTGTAACGAAATCGAAGGGTTTATATACCAGGTATCTGTGTGACGGTGCCTATTTACGAGCGGTGTTCAGCTTTAACTGCATTGAAACCGAGTTACCTGAAGCATGACTGCCATTATGGTCAGTCCCTTTGTAAATGTACCTGTTTTGCCGTGACGGCTTCTTCATATCGAGCGTTATAACATGCCGTGTTAACTTGTAAATTGTTAGAGTACTAAGGCTAAACAAATTAATCATGCACATATATAAATGTAACAACCTGAAAAGGCTCCCCATATTTAAGATAAGATATACTAACTTATTTCGCGTATTTTTCATAATTGTGCGTGCTTTGTAAAATTACTTATTTGATAAAAAATCAATTTACATTTACTTATTGACCTCATCAAAAGAAAAGAATATTTTGAAAATTTCAACAAAGACAAATGAATACAACATGAATAGCGGAAAAGAAAGTAAAATAAAATACAGGATAATAAGATTTCATAATGTAAACACCTTGAAAATCCAATATTTTTAATTTGCGATGATTCGTCGAAAAACCAATTGCAAGCAGTATAAAAAATCACAAGGCAGTAACCTCTCCAGTTATAAACACAACCATTCAATACAAATAAAGAATGTATTTTATGACAACAAACATCCATGTATTACTAAGTGGTTGAAATAACATATCATCAATAATTAATGATACATAAATAATGGAGTAATTGCAAATGTTTGACCCGTGTAGTTAGGTTTTTTATAATTTTATACATAGCTCTTCTTGTCAAGATGATCAATAAAGTCTAAAAATGGCAATAACCATCAACCCTTTTAAAAGATTTCTGTCCAGTGACAGTATGCACGCAATCCACAGAACCAGTTACCGCCAGGGTATAAGTCCATTTTTTTTTTTGCAATTGAATAATTATTCAGCATGCAGTAATCTGATATTTTTTCCACAGCAAGACCAGCTTTTAGGAAGATGCATCATTTTGTTTATCCTAAATATGCTTATATATACTATTTGATCAGATATTTTTTAAAACATTTGTAAATATTTTTAACAAAAATATTCCCGCATACATCATGCAAATACTTATTAACTTTATTATAGGGTTCAATGATGAATATTCACATTGTTCTTTTCCAAAACAAAAAAACGAATCATTAGAGCTTCTAAACCTTATCGTTTCATTTTAGAAATATTTACCTAAATGCAATTTTTTACCGTTTTATATTTACATTCGGTGTATATTTCCCCTTATATTTGCATTGGAAATCTGTGACGTTCAATTATCTATAACACACGTCAAACCTGATCACGGCGTATGAGCACAAGTAAACGTCATCACGCGTTTTAAGTAGATTAATTATTGTAAGATTAAATGAAACGTTCAACATACATAACCATTTTGATATGTATTTTTGAAAAATAATCGATTAATAATTGCTAATCGATCATCAAAAAGAGTTTCCCGGCATTATATTTTTAGCCGCGGAAAGCACTATATAACATGATTCATGGCTGTTCCATCTATTATTCATATCCCTGGCAAAGAGCGTATATATTGGCTTTAAAACGATGATACAACATATAAACATTAAATAAATATAACTATGAGCAGTGATCGCGCAGTATTCAATTTGTCTGGTGTGTTATAGGACCGACGATACTATCCAAAATTAAGCATTCAATACTTAAATAAATATCGTTACTATGTTTTTGAAATTCGAGACACAATATTAATTAATTCGGATGCAAATGGCATTAAAACTCCTTATATAATTTTTTTTTTTAATCATTGAAATGTATTGATTTATCAAAAGACACAGAGAAAATGCAAAGTATGTAGTGTCCATGAAAATTATCTATACCAAACATTTGCTGTTAACGGGACCGTTTTCCAATGTATACTGCAATCATGAAATATAGTTTGTAATTATTACAAAATAAATATATAATTATTCTTCACATTCTTTATTTAAAGGTTCATCAAATCAATGCTTCGTATAAGATTTACAAAACACTTTCCTCTTTCCCGATTACGACAAAGAGCACACGGCGGGTGTGACCGGTCAGCAGATGATGCTCACTCCTCCATGGCACCTGATCCTACCTCTAATCTTGGAGGTCCGTGTTTGCTCAGCTCCTGTTTTGTATTTTTCCCCTGGACTTTTGATTTTGAACACTGTTAGTTATCGCCACATGTAATTGGTATTACTTTTATTCGAAAGACAGTGTTTAGTCATAACACTAGATGGAATTATCGTTCTTATAACATCTTGAAAATTGTTCATGGCCTAGTTCATAGGTTATATTTATAAAACTAGTATATACGAGGGTTGTTAGAAAAGTTCGCGGACAAGTTCGATTGTGAGCGGACTATTCACATGATACCAGCGAAACTTTTCAGATTTAATCTTGACGTATTTTCTAAGAAATACGTAAAGATTTATTTGTTTTATATGCACCATAAAATATAAACAACTTAATTATTTTGATAATATATGCTTCACGGAGCATGTCCGTTTTTTAATTTTGTATATTTTGTACGCATTTATCCTTATTAAGATAATGTACCGTTTAAACGCATAAAAATAAACGATATTTCATGTAACATCACAATAACTTATGAAGGCCATTTTGTGAAAGTTTCAATTAAATTGAAGAATTGCTGACCGTTTTATCGCTGAATTTGGACGAACAACGCTTGAAAAATGAGTAAAAAACGTTGACGTCAATGGATATCTTGGAGCACCGGACCTTTATTTAATTTTGTGTGCACGTGGGAAAATCTCTGATGGAGACCAAAAGGTTCTTAGATGCTACAATTTTTATAGGACAAAGGTTTACAATTAGAATCACGGAGGTTTAAAGATGGAAGAACTGATCTGTTTAGCTCTTGTAGCACCCCAACCTCCCATACAGCCCAGATCTTGCATCTATAGATTTTGCTTTTTTTCCTTATCTAAAGTCGAAACTGCGTGGACAGAGAATTTTGGACCTAAATGATCTACGATATGCCACAAAAGACATTATACTAAAACTTGACAAATAATGGTATGAACGTGCATTTTCTTAATCGGTTAAATGACCTGAAAAGTGTATGGAACTGAAAGGTGTTTACTTTGAATACGAGTAACATGTTTGACTTTCAGTTGCTTGACGTCACCTGACGTCCTCGAAATATGAAATGGTGCTCCGTAAGTCTAATTCATGCAAAGTAAAAATCGCTGTTTATTTTGAAAAAACTTTCAAATGCAAAGGATTTTTGGCATACTTATTTAAAATGGTAGTCATTTAATAAAACATACGCCATCTTACAAAGTGCACAGTAATTTTACCGTAAATCACTTTGTCCGCGAACTTTTCTAACAACCCTCGTATAACGAGCAATTTAGTGTTGATTTGAACATATTGTATTGTGTAATTACACAAGAGGATTGCAAACAAGTTCTTACAATTTTAGTGTTACCAATCAAAAGTCAAACTAAATCTAGCCATGTGTATTAAAAAAAATCTGCTAAAGAAAGACAAACCAGCACTACTAATTAGGGACCAGAAATTTAGTGATTTCTAAAGATTGTTCCCTTTGAACATGATTAAATGAACACTAAAAATGTTTCTTTTAGACATTTACATGACCTTCCGTGATCTCTTTATACAGAAAACACTCAGTGCCTTTCAACTGTAATCAAACATTTAAACATACAAAATCTTTATGAAATACTGGTATAAAAATGAGAATTTCAATTACCTCCATGTTGGAATTGTCAGCAATTCAACAATATTGAAAATTCAGATTTCTTCTAGATGCTGTCGGCTTAGAGTGGCCATGTTCTTGTTTAAGTGTGCAATCCAAGCAAGACAAAGAACCTAAAATTGCCCAGCTTCAAGAAGGGTTATTTAATTTGAAAAAAGTCACCAAAATAGGGATATTCTTTCTAGTTAAAAGCAGCCTTAGCATCTGTATGGGGAATCGGCGCATACCAGGCGCAATATTACCTATAGACAGTAAGGTGTGTTTTCTTCTACGTAGCAGTCCTACATAGAGGTAACACCGTGATATTTGCTGAAGCTGTATCTCAAAGAATATTAAACAATAAACAAAACTTTAAGTACCATGACAACAAGTTGTTTAGTTAGTAGAGGCACTCGAGGCAAATAGATCAGCCCGATTAAAGTTAAAATTACTTATTACGCACCTGGGTTCTTTTCGAAGAACCTCACAGTAGAATTAATACTAAATTCCAATTATATATTGAAAATGGTTTGCTGGCTTATTAATATTATATTGAAGTTTACATTAGATCACAAAGTTTCCTTTTGAAAGATGTAAAGATATTTTTGTTTTATTCCCCGATACTAAATAAAGAATTTGTGCCAATTTTAATTTTGTGAACAATTTTCTGTATGTAGTTTTGGTGTTTTTAATAGACTGAGTATTAAGTGTGTTCATTTACTAAAGAAATATTTTTTAAAAAATTTAGAAGTACTAGCCCCATATAACTGATATGGAGTATTGTTCTTACCACAATAGTTCTTGTACAAATCTAAAAAAAAAAATAATGAGCAAAAAAAAATGAATATTAAATGTGAAAGGGTGTGGAATATACCAATAAGACTAATAAAGGAAATTGTGTACTCTGTAATTAGAAACAAATCACAAAACGAGAATTCGTGAGTACGATTGCAATGATATAAATACATTACGTTTACGCACCACATGGAAATACAACGTCCTTGCTGCTTGTTCTCTGATACTTTGAAGTTTCTAAAAAGAACATATTCATTTTATTTGTAAAGCGTTTATAATACATTACAATTGGAGAAAACTCATTATATGTTTCTTTTTAAATAAGGAATTTATTCAATATTTATTAGTTTTATACGATATAAAATGGTTTGGGGCAGTTTACGCTTTATAAACCACGAAGCGGTTTATAAAAAAGCGTAAACTGTCCTAAACCATTTTATATCGTAAAAAAATTATAAATATTGAATTCATTCCTTATAATTTAATTTTTTGTAATTAGATGTAGATAAAAACAGTCATTTGACCTTTAAAATGACATCAAATGTACAAAATTTAAACGTAACGTCCAGCGGATTGATATGTTTTTGACGTTAGTTTAACTGTGACCTAAGCAACATTCTTTATACGATATAAAACATTTTTTTAACCAATCAGTAATCGCGTTACAACCAGAATAAAATTATTTAATTATATTGTTGTGATTAAGTGTACATGTTGTGGGTTACTGAGTATATCACAATTTTAATCTTTACAGTAATTCAAATATATTTAATATTCACATTTTAATGAATACGCTCTCCTTAAACATATTTTAATGATAAGATCATATTTTATTCTTATGTAAAACTCAATTACCGTGCATAAACACGTAATAGAAAATGCCTAATTTGTTTGTGAGTATATAAACAATTAATAGACTAAAGAAAAGTGGAATATTAAATGTGCTTAACATTAAGATATGAGGTTTATTAACAAATTTTAAAACATTCACCCTTTGTACTGGTGACTTTACACCCAGACTCAAAGTCACACAGATAAGCAGAACATCTACACTCCATAAAGCAGTCCTCTCCGTAAGATGGATAGTGACATCTATAAGCACACTCCATCCCCGTGTATCCAGGTGGACATTCTGTATCATAGGGTATTAATAGGAACCTATTTTTACGCGGTTGGCGTATATATTAGGATAAACGCTGTATGTTATGTAACCCAAACTAGTACGCAACCGGATGCTTGATTAAAACGCTACAATCAAAGTATTGAGAATACAGAAAGCAAGGCAAGTCTGATGTGTGCATAACTTTTTAACAAGAATGACAAATTGTCTATTTTAAACTTATATAATGGTTGCGCTATTTTTTAATAAAGCAAGTATAAATTTAAACTAGATGCTGTCATTAGACAGTAATACCCGCACCAAGTGTTTGCCCCTAAATAACACTGTTTTGTACCAGTTTTGGTAAAAACGAAGGCCACGTGCACATAATACACCATCATCGGAACCCACGGGTTTTCTATCTGTTACACTGCAGTGGGTTCCGACGATGATAATACACGAGCGACCCTTTATGTACAATTTTTGGTTGAACTGTTTGCATGTGAATTTTCAGGTAATCAATAATCTTTTCATTTCATTTCATAGAAAGTATGGTCTATATAATTATTACAAACAAAACTAAATTATGCCCCCTTCCCTCGGCGGTTGCCGGCTTAATTTAGCTTTGCTTCTAGGTGCCAACATCATCGCGACACAGATTTAGAGAAGGGATTGGAGTGGGGGGGTCCAGACCCTCCCACCCTTGAAAAAAATAATTTATATTAATACATGTAGTAAAATTACCAAACAATACACCTCGGACCCCAATCCCCCCACCCCTGCAAACACAGTTACATACTATCCCCCCCACACACACACACACACTCCTCATGGATAAATAAACATCAGAATATTTTAATAACAACGAAAGTCTGTACATGTAGTAAAGTCTATTATAATTAAAATTCTTTCACAGAGACGTTTTATAATTTAAAATTTTTACAATACAGGTATTTAACAAAAAAAGATAATTTTTTAAAATTTTGGAATCTGAAGTAAAAAATAGAAAAGCCCCAGCAGCATTTCAACGCTCTAACCCATTGCACTTCACTGTTAGGTAACATTATTTGGGGGGGGGGATATTATATTTATACTTTATTGTTTATTTCTGCAATAGGGAGTTCATTACAATATGCAGGTGTCCTGTACCACTTTAAAGCTGAAATGTGTGCTTTTCGTATTTTTACCTAATAAAACAGTACAAGGGGTTTAAAGAATAAAGTCATGAAATTACATGCATGTTACAAGAAAATGATCTTTGTCTGAAGTTACGTACACAACACAGGTCTACAGGTCGCATTACCGGGTATTAGTTTTACCCAGCTCTTCAGTTAGATGGGTTTCACGTGGTGTACATAACGGTATGTGTTTTCCATGTGCAGAATAGGATTAATTAACATGCATAAACGTTTCTTTTGTAATGATCAGCTAATTAATGGATTCATATTGTGCTCTAATTGGATTATCATTATGATGTTGACCAATATAGGTAAGCATAATACATGTAGTACTCGCACAATATTATGAGACACAGGTATACATAAGTATTACTTTCACTTTCTAAATAAGTGATCTCCCTTTGCCAGCGTTCTGCATCATCATCTTTTTTAAAATATCTAAATAAGCTCATCATTGTTACCTATCCTATCGCATTTGTACAGTTTCTGTCATTTTAATTGCAAAAGTTATTTTTTCATTTATCAGACTTAAATATTAAGTTGACCCCATATTGACCCTGTGACAGTTTGTATTAAATTTGTGTGTTACATTTAAATAAGTGTAGAGACTTATTATGTCTATATGAGTTTTATTTAATAGGGAGGAAAGGGTCTTTTTTCTTAATGTATTATGATGCATCAAATAAAATGTAGGCCATGACCCTATGGGATTGTTCTGACCCAATGAAACAGGAAAATACCATTAATCTTGTGTAAAAGGAAAGGAGGAATATATATTGAAAGCATATGGCTGGACCGGGAATCGAACCCAGGACCCCTGCAACTCTAGTCAGGAGCTCTACCACTGAGCTATCCAGGCCGATATCCACGGTCCATATAGCCCCAACTACTACATTCCTCCCTCCTTAAATGATCTTGGCCCTCAAAGATTACCCCAGGTTCATCCTCTAGCAGGAGTTAACCTCTCAGTTCCAGGGGCAGGTCATGGCACCAAATGTAATAGGAAAGGAGGAATATTGAAAACACACAAATGTAACGGGATGGGAGAAATAATGACGGACCAAACCGGGATTCGAACCCGTACACCCTGAATCTCTAGTCAGGTGCTCTACCAACTGAGCTATCTGGCGCCGGTATTCGAACCGGTCTGACCGTCACGCTTGAAAACTGTTGAGATCCCCACCACTAAACCAACTATATTCTTGTTTCTAAAATCATTATGATGCATCAGATGGTGTAAGTACATGACCCCCAGGAGTTGTCTTTAAACCACCCCCACCCCTCTGAAATAGGAAATGATGATATACTTTGATAATTTTTAACTTTTGAGATCCCCCATCCCTAAACCAAATTTATTCTTGCTCTTTGTGCGCATCAAATTGTATATAGGTTATGCCCCCTTGGAGACACCCTGACTTTCCAGAACTGGATATAATAAAGTATTTTATCTTATTCATATCTATAGTGTTTGATCCATGTGGGTATTTTCTAGCCTATTGATGACCCTGCTTTGTTTAGGATTACAATTGCCCCGAATACATATAACATTTTGTTTATCTTATCGATAAGAATTAAAAAGCAATTTCCTAAACCTTTATGTGCATCTAGAGAAAAATACCAATCAAGAAAT
This sequence comes from Magallana ariakensis, assembly GCA_020458035.1. Lineage (NCBI taxonomy): Eukaryota > Metazoa > Mollusca > Bivalvia > Ostreida > Ostreidae > Magallana > Magallana ariakensis. Next base: position 76,006,891 of record CM035812.1, on the reverse strand, counting down.
GATTTAAAATATGCTACTGTACACATGTTAGAATGTATTAAGGTGGCTCACTACGCCTTGAAATATTTTCTCAAATCAGCAGAAAATTACTTGATTATGATATATATCATAATGGATAAGAAGTATTTAAGTCAAATAGGCAAAAAAATGTGCAATTTTGGATGAAAAATAACATTTTAGAAAATTTAATTCAGTAAACTTGAACAAAAGCTCCAGGCGGATTCGAACTCATGATCTGTGGTTCAGAAACCCAATACTTTAACCAATGAGCTACGACGATATACAACTGAATCGAACGATATAAACAGTTTAACAATTAAACATTTAAATCGCCATCTTGTGACGTAGTGTCTTAAAAAGTATAATTCTGGGTGTAGTGAGGTACCTTAAAGAAGACTCTGAATCTGATGGGGGGTGTGGAGAATATAAACATTTAATTTTAATCATTTATTGTTATTAATTTTAACTTGAATAATAGGCAAAAAATAAGAATTCTGATGGTTTATTCCCCGAACAGCTACTCACAAAAACAAACACCTAATTATTTTAGGCAATTATAAGGTCCTCTAAGGGGGTACAGGTAGAATATACCCGTGTCCACCTGGATTCCCCTAATCAGTTAAATTAATTAGCATAAATTCAGAAGAAATAAATGTATCATGGTGTGTCATTTTGTATAACATGTGTTTGAGAGTTTACTCATGCCAGATGACAAGTAATTAGCGAGGATCAGTCTGCTCTGCTAATTATCCCCAGTTAGTCAATATAATTGTTCTGAGTTGTCCTAGCTTTTGAGTTATTATCATGAGTACTGTTCCTCACTTTCATTCATTATCTTTTAGATTATAAATACAGTTAGGAATTTATTCAAAGCAGCCAGACACTTTTGGCCACTACCTCATGTTGCTTATGTCTTCATACTGACTATCTAGTTTACTGTCCACCAGTCTGTCAGTAAGACTAAGCAACATCGAGTTAAATTTAAACCTGACTCATTTGGCAATTTAAGAAATTATTATTATCCTGTTCTATTTGACTTTGTTATATTTGATTATTGTTGATATTTCATAGTTAATTCAAATCACTTAATCAATAAATTGTGAAACCTGCCTTCGAGTTGTAGCTCTATGCATGTCCGACTTAGAGGTCAATTTAAGCCTTTTGACTATAGGCTGACCCCATGTCTCTTGGGCTGGGCCTATATGAGTTAGTTCCCCTTATCCTATGGTGCCATTTCGCCCCTCGGTGACAAATGCATGTTTCTATAAATGTAGTAATACACATTTTTTAAACCTAAATCAATGTTGCAGTTTTCAGTCTTCTTTTTTAAATTATGTTACTTTTCAACATGTATTACAATGTATATATACTAGTATGCTATAATTTAGTACCTTTTTATATAGGAAAGACTTAATTTTAAGTCCCAAGGTGAATGACACCAATCATTTTATCTTTCTAATTATCCAAGTATAGTTTATAATTTTTGTTACTTTGATTAACATATCAGAATCAGCACCCATAATCAACCCCACCACCCACGTCCGAACCATTACATGTCATCTGTTTTATCTCTCTCTCTCTCTCTCTCTCTCTCTCTCTCTCTCTCTCTCTCTCTCTCTCTCTCTCTCCTGGTGTTTCAATGCTTTCTCCTGATAAATCCCTCTCCATGTGTAACATTCAACTAATTCTGATCATATCTCAATAGATCATTTGTCAATTATGCAAGGTATAATGTGATTTTTTTTAAAGAAAAACATTTTTTACCAGTTTATAAAACTTTTAGACCCCAAATTAAATTTTAATTTTAATACATCATTCAACAATTAAGAAAATTGTAAATGTAAGGGTTTTTTTAATTTTAAGCAAAAATAAATGCAAGGTTTTTTTTATTTAAGAGAAAAAAACCGTCATTTTATTTTAAGTCTAAGTAGGGATACGTACATGTGTGGATCCAGAAAATTGTTCATGGGGAAGGGGGGGGGGGGCAACAGTTATTTGAGTTTGCTGGGGGGAGGGATCCCGAAGCATTTTTTTTTTTGGCAATTTTATATATTAAATGTAATTTAAAGAAATTTGAATTTTGAAGGGGGGATCTGTACCCATGACCCCCCTCTAGATCTGCGCATGGGATAAATGTTAATTTCATACTACTATTTGTCTACCAGGGTTAAATAAAAATTTTCAAAATCTTATTGCACATCTATAGGACAGTCCCTATCATATCTCAAGATATGATGTATCTATTCATTAAATAATAAGAGGAGTTCTGGGATCTAGGTTTTTTTAGGAGTATTAAACGTCAATTTTCTGCTACTCTTTGACTCCCTGGATGAAATTTAAATTTTTAAAACCTTATTGCACATCTATAGGACAGCCCCAATCATATCCCAAGGGATGATGTAGCTACTCCAAAAGTTGTAAGAGGAGTTACGGGAACCATACTTTTTTTGCAAAAAACGTCATTTTTTGTTGCCCACTGATCCCTGTAATGAAAAAAAAAATTCTGAAACCTGATCACACTTCAAAATGACACCCCAATCATATTCTAGAAGATCATTTGGCTACTGCAAAAAAAGGACGTTTTTTAAACCAGATTTTTTGTTAAAAAACGTCATTTTTCAGCCACCAAATGACCCCCAGGGCAAAATTGAAATTTCCGAAACCTTATTGCGCATCTATAGAATACCCCAAAACATATTCCAAAAGATGATTTGTCTATTGTTGAAAATGTAGGAAGTGTTTGAAGAAGAAGGTTTTTGTGAAAAAACGTCATTTTTTACCAATTATCTGACCCCCAGGACTACCAAAGAATTCTTGAAACCATTTTACAAAACAACATGACACCCTTAATCAAACTCCAAGAGTTCAGATTGCTAGTTTATACGATGTAAGAGCAGTTTGAGAAAGTAAAACGTGACAGACGGACGGACGGACGGACGGACGGACGGACAGACGGAACAGGAAAACAACAATATACCCGAACTTTCTTTAGAAAGTGCGGGTATAATGAGTTTCGATCCAGAGCTAGGCAAAAAAAAAACCCAACATTTTAAAGACAGCAATTAAATGATTAGGTTTGTAATTAAAATATCGGTGATTTTTTTTATGGAAGTATGCATAACCGATACTTCATTGCCATATTTCATGGTAAAGATCCTTATAATAATTTCTTGATTAAACAAATATATAATCGCAAGTTGTAGACACTACCGTTTCCCTCCCACATTTTTAAAAAATGCAATTAGAGGTGTATTAAGCGCTTATATAAATAAGCTTAAATAAATATGATTACCTATAAATGGTGTATAATTTACCCTCAAATTTTGTTTGTTTTTTTTTAAATCGCAAACAAATTGACTTGAAGGGTGATTTGATTCATTTTAAATGCAGTCTTATACTCACTACAATATAAGTTTAAAAGGTATAACATGAAATGGCAGATGGAATGGATCCCCAATCTTTTGTGTTATCAGACCCGAAATATGATTTGATTGATTTAAAATGAAATCCTTTACTCAGCATAATGTGAGGTCAAAATTGAAGTACTTGTTTTTTTTAAAATCATAAATGCTTATCAAAGCAGACATTAGAAATATTTGTTTTAATTTGTTATTTTTCAAATCTGTTTAGAGATAAAATACATTGATATTCCAGGACAGGGAGGATATTGGCTTGTCTTACACTAAAACGTTGCTTTTTTCTTATTATATACAGGATCTCTACAGTACCCCAAAATTATGTCGTAATGCAAATATCCCAAACAACTTGACAACAAGCTTTTGAGCTACTTTTCAGTACTTTCAGTACTTTGATTAATATTCGGTTATTTTTCAACATCGAGCGTTCCTATTTATCCTAAACAAATTAAATGAAACTAATGTTAAAACAAACAAAACATTGTGTAGTACAGTCTTTAACAATAATACATACTGTCACACTGTCTAGACGTCGTATTCAGTTTATATCCAGAACAACAAGTTAGTTTGCCATTTCTGCGATAAATATAAAAGACAAGAGGCCCATGTGCCTTATTGGTCACCTGAGTAACTGCACTATGGCTTTTGCAATGTATATTCATGTGCATTAAAATTACAAGGCTAATGGAATCATTTTTCAAATTCCCGGATTGTTTAATCTAATAAACGTTCTAAATTCAAAAAAAATTATAGCATAACATACAGTGACATAATTCAACAAAGTATAAAAAAAATAATCGGTCGAAATTACACCACCCTACCCTATATAATCATTAGAGCCCTACCCTAACACCATAACCCCTGACCCAGGGGTCATGAATTTCAAAATTGTGAAAGAGGCACTCTTCCTCATCATAACTATGTACTTAATTCATCGGATTAATAATACCCAGGAGCAAAGTAGAAGATTTTCAAAGAATTATTGCATTCATTTAGAGCCCCACCCTTACACCTGAACACATGAACCAGGGGCCATGAACTTCACAATTTTGGAAGAGGCACTTTTCCTTACCATAAATATTTACTCATAGTTCATTTGCTTAATATTCATGAGCAAAGGAGAAGATTTTAAAAAAATTAATGCATTTTTACGATATATAATTAGACCCCCACCCTAAAACAAAGAACCCCTGACCCAGGGGCCATAAAATTTACAATTCTGGAAGAAGCATTCTTCCTTAACATTACTTTGTACATATTTCATCTGCTTAATATCCAGGGACAGAAGAGAAGATTTTGAAGAATTAATGCATTTTCTCTATATATTCATTAAAGCCCCACCCTAACACCAGGGGCTATGAAATTCACAATTTTGGAAGAGGCATTGTTCCTCATCAAACTATGTACTAAGTTCAATGGCTAAATACCAAGGAGAAGAGGAAAAGATTTTTAAAGAATTAATGCATTTTCGCTATATAATCATTAGAGCCCCGTCCTTTCGCCAGAACCCCTGATCCTTGGGCAATGAATTTCATTATTTTGGTAGAAAGCTCAATGCTCATTACAATCATTCCAGCAGTTTGACTGCTTGGTGTCCAGGAGTAAAGACGAGTGTTTAAAGATTGCATTAATTTTCCCACCCATAAGGCCCCAGGAGAGTGTACAGGGACCATGGATTTTACAATGTTTACTCCTTTTAACCCATAGATGCTTTATGCCAAATTTAGTTGAAATTGGTTCAGTGGTTCCAGAGAAGAAGCTTAAAATGTTCAAACATTTACGACCGACGACCGACGATCGACGACGGACAAAAACAGATAGCAATAGGTCACCTGAGTGACTCAGATGACCTAATAAACACAAATTATTGTTATTATTGTTATCAAATTATTGATAACAACATTACTTTCACGGAATAAATAGTCTAAAATGTGAATCTCTAGATTAAAAAGTTTTTAAAAAGGTAAAAAAGCAATCATATACTACTGATATAAAATGATTTCTTCAAAGATTTTTATTTATGTTTAATTATGGTTAATCAATATTTCTTACAATTACTTCCTATTTGAAATATGTGATACAATGTACAACGTGTAAGTATTTAAAGATCTACAACAACTATGTATTCACTAATTACTTAATGACTTACTTACTTCACTTAATTAATATTTTTTACAATTACTTCCTATTTGAAATATGTGATACAATGTACAACGTGTAAGTATTTAAAGATCTACAACAACTATGTATTCACTAATCAAATGTTGGGTTTTAAAAAGAACACTTATATATTGGAACCTATCACAGTAAATGTAGCTTCAAAGTTTAAATAATTATCAATTCTGAAAAGTACTTCCTCGTGTTTTATTCAGTGGTCTGTGTTTTTTTCTTCATAAAATACGTATATTACATCTGAATCAACATAATATACGTGTAAAAGAAATAACCTACCTGCTACACATGCTTGCTCTTGCTATATATATTGAATCTATTGTAACTAATACCACATAAATGATGTAATAATCCATGTTGTGAAAAACAATTATATTAGATGAAAAATCAAATGTAACCATGCGAATTCACTTTTGTAAACCGGACGGACGGATCTCTCCTCTTCTAAGTAGAAAACAATTTTAAATGCACCAAACGCTGTAGTTGTAATTGTTTATAATGACTTATTTGTGTGAAATATAAATACAATAAGATATAATAATTTCAATTCTTATATCACAGACATCGTATAAACATTTCTAAATAGCTGAATTTCTGAAAGAAATTATCACATTACTCAATATGTATAGCAATTCCCATGTTTTCTGGCATGACAGATTGCTATTTTCTTATGTGAAAACGATATGCTTTCCTTACAATGTGCAAATGCATAATTATAGAAAAACTCATAGTGAATATTGTTTATATTTATTTTTCCAAAAGACATTTGATTGAAAATATAGATTGATATGATAATATTGGCAATTAATATCGTCATCATGTATCGTGAACTATTATAATAAAAATGTTTTTATAACAAAAGATAACATGTCATCAATGGTTTTTAATGTTAATTTATTATCATCATACATAGCGCACGGGACGAAACAACAAACTGAGTCAAACACACTTCTTTTTCGTTGCAAGTACTGACAAGATAAATCTAATCATAACAAACTTTGATTGCGAGCGTTTTGCCAATTTGAAAGTTTTACCTTTTTAATTCAATAAGTTGCGTTTTAAAGAAGTTATTAATTTCCGAGTGTTGCGGAAATTAAAATTGTTTTAAGTTCGTGCTGAAACTCAAACAATTATGCAGTTATATGTCATAAAATCATTTAATTTGTAATAAGATATGATGTATTCGTATATCTTTCTGTCACAACTGACCTGTTGTGATGGGTTCTTTTAACGTTTACCCCTAATTAAATCATATGGATGACTCTTGTTTTCCAATAAACAACAACAATATAAAAAAATAAACAATAAATTTATCTACATATGTACAAAGAAATAATTAATTATAGTTCTCAACGGGCCTCCATAATCTCCTGCATCATCCACATCTTTCTACCACGCTCCACCACGTTCCACCACTTCCCACCAGGTTCCACCACGATCCACCACGCTCCACCAAGATCCACCAAAAATCCACCCCGTCCCCTCAGGTTAATAATAACTTAATTATAAAATTGGTCACCTACAATTTACACACAATTTTCTAATAAATCATTACAAACATAAGTTTTATGCAAACCCACTAATAGCTATTGCTTTAAAAACAAGCAAATTAACGACATTATAGTACACATAGTAATATGTTCTTGTTCTTGTAGGTGAATATGATCAAACACGTTCCAGACAATTTATGTAATAAATAGCAATACAATTCATCAGCCGACAAAAATATCGTAAAGTTTAACTTACTGAGTTGTGGCAATAAAAATACAGATATTGTAGGCAATCAGGTCTTGCAACGCCAACGCTAAGCAAATCCACACAGGCTACATGTTCCCGAGATCACACAGCAGGGGAGACACAAGAGACACACCCAAGTTCACACAGCAAGGGCTTAACACGAAAACACTGCTCGGCGTCCAGACCTCTTCTCTTAAAAAACAGCCCACACCCCGTATATATATAGCCATCAAACTAACCAAACAAGTTTTACTACTCAAAATACTAAATATAGCGACATCCGGCAACACCCCTCATAAGCTACTACTTAAACCTACCAAACAGGTTCGAAGAGAATCCAAATCTAAATATAGTAACATCGAGAACGGAACAACCCAGTGACCAATAAAGCGTAAATAAATGAACGATAACTTAGATCTATAAACGATAACTCTTACGTTAAATATAGTAGACAAATATAGAACAAATTATAATAAAAAATCATTGGCATAATGTCTATTGTGACACTTTCTATAAACCAACTTTACCAACAATTTTAAAACCGGAAGCAGTTATGCACTCATCATATACCATTCAATTCAAATTTTAAAGGCATTTGAACACTATATGTCATCTCTTCATCCACTTTAAAAGTACGACCGTTGGTTTAGCTGGAACCGCGATACATTTCAGTGCCAGTTTGTCCAAACGTCCTCTGTGCGAACCATTCACTTCCCTTACTATGGCCAAGAAAGATCATCGTTGAAGTGTTATTACACATCTACCGAGTATTGTTTTATCTTTTTCATAAGAAGCCCGATTGCGATTCATAACTCATCGGAAACTGACAGGACTGAAATCTACACGATCTAGGTCTATCAAGTTTACTGATTGATCAAATCCTTATAATCCACGGACTATATGAAATAATCATGATGATGTCAGACTCATATTCCAATATCAAACGACTTGGCTATTGTTTTTTATATATAACGTACATTAACAATAATTTATTAATATTTACTTAACCTTTACAATCAATTCATTAATTTGTAATAAGAAAGCTGTAAATATAAACAAATATTTACATCCATTTAATTAAAATTCCTTCCATTTTTTTTTTGGAAATTGATTGTATTTCATAGCTTTATAGACATTGACAGGGCTGAAATATACACGATCAAGTTTTGACCAGTCGAAACTTTCAGCAACCTAAACAAAATCACGAACTGCACGAAATGATTATAGCGATGTTAAACTCAAATTACATATAAAAATAAATGGTTATTTTTTTTTCTATCTAACAAACCGATGTACATTAACAATAATTTATTTACTTTTTCTTACTCTTTATGATTGAATCAATAATTAAACAAAATTTATGTAAATATAAACAATAAAATGCTATCGTTAATGAATCATAAGGGATATTATGGTAGCGATAATTGCAGAAAAATATATAAATCGCTAACGCTTTATCTTTTGAATAAAACCAACTGACAAGTGTGTGTATTTGAAAAAAATAACAATATAAGAGATTTTCGAAATTGAGAAACAGTAAAAATCTCACCACAATAGCTTCTACAAACTTCTATAAAGGAAAACAATGTAAATGTATATATTGTTATTTGGTACGGAGAGTAAAAAACACAATAAAAAATGAGCAGTTTTGGTTTCTTTGCTGACATAAATCGATAAATCATCACTCATAAAAATGTTTATTAATTAGATTAGTACAATATTATCAAACATTGTGTTCACGCACCACATGGAAATGAATTGTCCTTGACGCCGGTTGTCTGATGCTCCGAAGAAGTTTTAGGGTGGTATGGGACACCTCCATATTGTGACGTACCTCCTATTGAAATAAACAACCAAATCATGTATGATTTCATATATTTTTCCAAATTGTTACTAACAGCATAGAGCAATAAAATTAAAGCGTTCATTACAAATCTGTGAGTTATGAGTTCAAATTCCGCTGGTGATTTTATAATTTTTACCTTTCATAAAAAGTTTGAAGTATCTTTTTGGGTCACATATTGAAAAATTTGAAAATTTTTAACCGGTGAAAGTATTTTGATTAAAAGTACTTTTTACCCACATAAATATTGACAGGTGTTCCATACCATCTTAATTTCATTTTTCATATTACATTTCCTTCTGTGCATAGTAAAATCATTGACTTACTTGATCATGGAAGATTGATTAGAAGTTGTGGATGGTATAAAATTGTCTATGTAGTGTTTTGGTGTGATATGTTTTTAGAACGATTACCTTAATGCATGTAATTCAGGTGGGGGGATATAATTCTCAATTGCTTTTCAAATATCATTATGTTATATGAAAGATCAATATTTCGTTTCATATTAAAATGGAATAATGAAGCATAATGAAATTGTTCAAGATAGATTGAAATAATTATATGCAATGTCAAAGTTTTAACCTTCTGTCGTGGTAAGCTCACACCCAGACACAAAGTCGCACATCTCCGGGGAACATTTACACATCTGGTAACAGTCATCTCCGTAATATGGATAGATACAGCTGTATGTACAATCAAACCCTGTGTATCCAGTTGGACATTCTGAGGAAATGTAAAAAAATATATATAGAACAAAAACAAATTATTCGTAAACGGCATCTATCTATCTATCTATCTATCTATCTATTTATCTATCTATCTATCTATCTATCTATCTATTTATATATCGGCCTGTATGCTATATAGAAATTTTTATATCACATATATACCGGTTGAAAATTCTGTACGTGGAACAAATCAAACTAATATATTAAAAATAGATATATTAAACATTGGATATATTTTGCTATTTCTCGTATCAGGAAACAATTAAATCGTCTTATTACAAAGTTTCATTATAGTCTGAAACATATAAACCCCTTATTTTTTACCTCTGTTTTCATCGTTATACAAGCTGAATCATTAGGTGGAACTAGGGTTTGTGGATTAAAATATTAATGCATTCAAGACCAAACAGTTTCATTGCAAGTGTATCTGAAGCTCTTATTATACTTATCTGTGTCCTTATTTTGAGTATACTCACTGTCACATTCTCCGGTTGTTGTATTTAGTTTATATCCAGAGCAACATTCACCTCTAGGAGGAAAATAAAACATAGTTAGATTCTGTTTTATCATTAACAAAAACGATTTTCAAAACAAGAAAAACTTACTCTTTACATTTCTTTGGTAGAGATATTTCAAAGTATAGAAATAATATAACCAGCGCTGCAGTATCCATTTCTTGATTCATTAATTTACAATATTCACTTAGCGGCAAATTTCTTATCAGTTGACTGAATCCGGAAGGATGTTTCTCATCAAAACAGGATATCATTAATGGCTTAAAGTATAAAAATAAATAATTACCGGATTAATAAAATAGAGCTGGTTTAAGTATTATAATTGTTCCATACTTTCTTCACCTTCCTATTCTGTTATCATTCAATTCAACTGTGTGTCAATACGTATATAACACTGCAAATATAGCGCAGGACTTACACATTTTAATTTCTATCACATAGAAATATATCATGTATTTTGGCGTCTGAATCCAAAATTCCTTTGATATCAATTTTATAAGAAATTTCTCAATATATTCCTGACTAAAAGCACAATATCAAAATGAATAAAAATTGATATACTTTTTGACAAGTTTTCAGTGTATGTAATCCTCTGTAGACTTTGCGTCTTTAATGGAGATTCCATCTTTAGTTTAATTAATACTGAAGCTATTTATTTTGATGCTAGAATAGTATAATTCATAAAATGAGTTATATTATCTCTTGCAAATGTTTCAAACTTGGTACCTCTTTATTCCTTTACTACATGCAGCATATGACTATATCAAAATTGAATATGTATTACATTAGAGGGATTGCTTAATGTTATCACAAGTTCTAGCATTAGTCGGATCTTGTAAGATTTAATTCAAAATTTCCCCTTTACCGTTACAAGTAGAACTTTCATCCCATAAATAGTTTAAAAAACTGTTTATAAACATTACCCTGCATGATGATTAATAATAAAATAGTTATATCACAAATTGTCGCATTGTAAGACTTTAGAAACAGATTGTTCAACAGGCGTTTGTTTCTAAGATTATGTTAAATTTACGGAAGGCGGTACTCCGCGTAATTTAGAGAAAAATACCTTGTGTTATTATTATGATATGACTTAAATTTTAATGACAAAAACAAGCACCTGTGGATTGTTCTATATATATTCCTTAGAGACAATTTTGTAGAAATTATCATATATATTTCATAGCATAGTTACACTTTACCACATTATTTCAAGAAAGATAAAGTTGTTTAACTTCCTCAAGATCTTTCTCGGGTTGACAAGAAATTGTCAACTATTAGAACTTCATATGATTTAATTTCTTTGCATCCTTCAACATATTGTTTGAAGAAAGATTCAACAGCCTAACAAAATATTGTTTTCATATTTAGACAAATTGAAATACGCTACTGAGAGGTTAAAGAAATAATTAAAATTTATGAACTTATACTTTGTTACACACAATTAGTGGTTTTCCAAAAAAAAAAAATCATTATTCAATATAAATCTCGTTCTATTTTTAAGTGTTTCTGTTAATGCATGGCAACATTTTTGAGTTTTCAATACAAGTGGATTTTATTTATTATCTTTTTTTTTGTTCAACTAAGATTTAGAAAAAGTTTAGAAAATATATTGTTGTATAAGGGGAAGAAAATGTGACATCTTAACATTTTTCAGTACCGTAATTTATTATTCTTCCTACCATATAAATTGCTCTTTATGCTGTAAGATGTTTGAATTCCTTAATTTGTTGCAATATACATCCGTAACAAGAGTTGTTCTTGTTGTGGTAAATATTATTAAAGTACAACAAAGTAACCGTATTTGTATTTTACACACAGACGAGCACACACATTTAAAAATAGGCTTTGGTTGGTACCATTTATCTGCTCTAGTGTAAGCTTCATTCATTTATGAAATGACAGAAAATGTTTTTTAGAATTAGAAAACGTTAATTAGAGGTTTTTCCAAGCGAATCAGAATGTTGACTAACTGTATTTTGACACACACATTGGTCTCTGGTACCGACTCTACCTGGTATCTCTTTCTGTCAATGTTGTGGAATGAGTTACTAATCACATTATTTATTCTATTAATGTCAAACACAAACCATTGGTAAGTTTTGAGATTATTTGATTAATATTCGTGCTTTTCATGGAAAATTCTCTTTCATGTATAACCAAAATAAACAGAGGAATAGTTCAATCTGCAGAATGGATCTTCTAGATACCCTTTCTTCTACGCCAGAAATTTCAAACAAACATTTCATGTGAGGATTTTCGGTATTTGTGTTTTGTCATACTAACAGTAGATTTAAATTTTTTGTAATCATTAATCATTAATCATTAATTATTTGTGTGTTTTTAGAGAGAAAGAGAGAGAGAGAAAGAGAGAGGGATCATAAAACACTATATAAATACTATGATTTCTTTTTTTCATATGATATCTTACTTTTCCGTTTAATAATTCTAATCAGAAATGTATTTATTTGTATCATAGTAGACTTCGAAGCTAACAGATTCGAGGACCTTTCATGTCATCTTGCAATATAAACAAAGTATCTAAAGCTGCTTGGTCCTATTTTATATCAAATCTTATGTACGCTTTCAAATTATGATTGTGCTTAGTAAGACATGTCAGTAGTTTTGTTTTTTTTTTGTCAATTAAGCCATCTTTTTTTAATAAGAAAATGATGTAGATATTTTTTTTACAATACAAAAATTTACTTTGAAAGTGTTTTGGATAATAACAAAATAACATAAATATACATTAAATAATTAACAATGCAACAGGATCAAAACCTATTGTCATTTAGATTAATCCTGCATTACAAAGGCTATTTGTGCTTTGATATGTATCATTGGTATAATTAATCAATTATGTATATACTTTCTTCTCGTCGAACCAGATAAAAGAAAATGTCTGCATCTAGACATTAGGTCTTGCATAAATTCCACTCGTTTAGATTTGAAAATTGTCTCCTACGTGTTGCAAATGACTTTAATTCATGTATTTTCATCTCAAGTAATTGTAATAATACAATTTGTATATTTGGCAAAATAAATTGCAATGTACATTGATATTTCTGAATGTGCTTTTTCATCAACAAATATTTCATTTCATGGCTATTTAAAAACAATGTAATTTAATTCCTACTGAATGTTTTGCAGCAGGCTTTAAAGGGGCATGGTCACGATTTTGGTAAAAATTATTTTCCCGATTTTAATGTTTACAATGCTTCAGTAATGCATTTTTCATAGGCAACCAAAATTTAAGTGTCATTCGTTGAGTTATAAGCGAGTTACAGAGCTTACAATTCTTTGCTATGTAAACAAAGCTTTTGTTTACATTTTGAACGTTGAAGTGAAAACTCCAGTTTTAGACCGAAAATGAATGTGGTAAACGTTAAGATCTGTTTATTTATGCTTAAAATGAATAAGAGGATGGAAAAATCAGCTTGAATTTTTTTTACCGGTAAATTGAACTAATGTAAACAAAAACAGGGCACGAGCCTTGTTTACATTAAAAAGACTTGTGAGCCCTGTATCTTGCTTATAACTTCACAACTGACTCTCCAATTATATTTGGTCATTGGAAATGCATTCCTAAAGCATTGTAAATAATAAAAACAGAAAAATAGAATTTGACCAGAATCGTGACCATGCCCCTTTAAACCTGTGTTATTTAAATGTTACTATATCTGAATGTAATTCTAAGGTAATTCAGTTGTTATAAGATATTCAAACAATATATTTTGACAGATGTATTACATTGAGGAACAATTTTTGACGTTCAAAAAGGAAACAGCGAAAGAATGTTTAAAAAACACCTGATATAATCCAAATATCAAAATTGACAATATATCGGTTTTCAAAGGATTTATTTCAATAAGGTTCCAGGTACATTTTGGGATTTGTATGAAAAAGATAAATAGATGTTTAATTCTAATGACAAGAAAAAAAAAGAAAAAAAACTTAAAACAAGTTTTGTTCAATATCTTATTTTAACAAAAGCATCACAAAAATATGTGAAACTATTAAAAAACACTTAATTAAAAATTATGATCTTGGTTACCAAATTAAAATATAAATAATCTGTAGATCTAAGAAAGGTTCTAAAGACATGTACAACTTTTTGATATTAGAGAAACATCTTAATATTCTGAATCTGAAACAAAATTAATGACAGAAAATGAAATTACTCAAAAGTAATTGGGGGATTTAATAGTCTGCCCTTTTTGTACACGAAGAATTCAAAATTATTCTGGCTTCAGAACCAATTATAACATAGGATCTAACTAATTATCATTTACAGTAGGAATAGTAAATAAGAAAATAGAAAATACATTAGAAATAGTTGATTCTTCTCTTCATCATTATGTTCGATTTGTTAACCGACCCCTGAAACAACAACGCACATTTTTAATGACTGTTATGTAGTGAAAAGAAACTAAAATTGCATAATAGAAAAAATTATAGATATATTTTAATTACAAATAAAAACTCATAAATATTTAATTCATTGTATAAAGTATGATAAAAGATAAATACATAAGCTAGAAATTTGATCATTTTATTTAAAAAATAAAATATTCTGCAAAGTGAACTGGAACCATCAAGGCTCAATGCAATTATTCATTACGATTCTTTAACAAAAGACTGTTTATGAAAAAATTCCGTCGGAAAAAAAAATGTTATTATAATCTGTTTGATACTTATTAAGAATTATTATTTCATATTTGCAACATTCATCACCATCTGTATTCTCTCCTTTATGTCTCTACCCTTTTTTGTATCATTATTTTTCTTTCGTTATCTGATAAAAACACTTTCATATATACCATACCTTTTTGAAACTATATCTAAACTTTTTGTACAGTAATATGTAAAGCTACACTATATCTTAATATTGAATAAAGGAACTTTATTCCAATATAATACTCCAATACGAGAACATTCAATGAAAAATATGTTTTATGTAAATTTTTAAAAACTGACAACTTCTTAAATTTGATAAAATAATGACGGTTACATATTTATTTTTAACTCGAGAAATCTATGTACAGAAAGACTGTCAAAAATTGCACAAAATCATAAAAGAATGAAACTTATAAAAACTGATCAAGAACAAATAGAGATGAGTCCTTGTCTGATAATTTTGATTCAAAGCTTCAACTAAAAACATACTTTTTTTTCTTATTTTAGGTTTGTGATTGTTTATTTAAATACAAATCGATGCTATGTTGACATTTGATTTTGATATAATGTATTTGAAAATAACAATTGGTTTTATTACACTAGACACAATGATTACCATACAGTCCTTGCATGTTCTATTTACAACACTATCATAATGAAGATTAATAAATAAACTTAATTAACTATAATCGAGACACATAACAAACAGAACTTAAAATGGAATAGGATCCAGAAACACTCCCTGTCCATGCAAGTATTGATAAGATATATCTAATTAATATAAAATATAATGGTACGTGTTTTCCAAATGATGAAATGAAGTGTTTCCGTTCTAAATTTAATAATAACATTCTAAAGTGGTTATGATTACTAGATTTTGTCGTATAACATATATATATATATATATATATATATATATATATATATATATATATATATACATCAAGTGCATAATTATCAAATTATTGCTAATGAACAAGAATAAGCATGCATGCACATAATAAAAAAGCATCTTAAATGACAATAACAAACCGTCAACCATCTTAAAAATCCATAAAACGAAATACAAATTCAAAGCAGAGCAACACGGACCTCCAAGATAGAGGTAGGATCAGGTGCCATGGAGGAGTGAGCATCCTCTGCTGACCGGTCACACCCGCCGTGTGCTCTTTGTCGTAATCAAGAAAAAAATCTTTTATTATGTTATTTTTTCATTGTATAATTTATTCCTAATTTTTTTTAAATCATATATCTCATCTGAGAGGGAGAGGGTCCCAATGGACATAACGGTTGATTGGCAAACTTGGGCCGCAATACATCTCGCTTTTGCGGTCTCTCCAGTCCGAATGTTTTCAGTCCATTTTCAGCAAAACCAACAAATTAGCAAAATAGACCAATGTCTGTAGACGTAGTTTATGTTGGGGTTTTTTTTCCAGCTAACTTCGAACACGTGTATACATTCATATTTTTTCACGTGCGTGATATCATACACATTTGAAAGTTTTTATAGGTACTCGAATGTAATTTTTTCTGTAACAATTTCATTGCGCGATTAATGTAACAATTTGTTTTTAGCATTTTTTTTTTCAGAGACCACATTTTTATTGCTTTCACAATTGCAACACAAAAGGTTAATGGAAACGTCGCGGACATTTTTTACCAGGAAAAAGTTCTCATTGTTAATAGTAAATGAACAGATCACGTCTTTTTACAATTATATTAATGCAGTAATATTTTTGTCAATTTTCAGCTGACTGCAAAAAGACGTTCACCGATTAAAAACCATTCAATTCTTGTACTTAAAGACAAATGTGATTACATGTATTTAAGAAACAAAATCACAAAAAGGAGTTGTCTGAACTGAGAAAGAGTATTGATCTTACCACAATGGTTTTTACAAATTTCTATCAAAGAAAAATATGAACATATAATAACTGTTAAATGGTATGGAGATAAACCAATAGAAAATTATTCTCTCAAATAATCTAAAAGATCAAAACAAAAATGCATAAATAATTGCATTTCTATAAAACACTTAGATTACTTACCACATGTTAATACATAGTCCTCGATGCTAGTTGTCTGATGCTCTGAGAAAGTGACTACAAAAACATATACATTTCATTGTTCGAATTGTTATTACGTACAAAACTAAAAACAATCTAAAAAGCAACATTCGGTGTATAGCGATATCTTTGACTATCTCGTTTATCAAATATGTCAGTTTGATGACATGTTGTATATTGTAAAACATTGTTTATCTGTGAAAAATTTAATACTGCGACTTCTTCAAAATACAATAACCTAACAGCATATGGCTCGGTCTATTATTCTATATTAGTTGCATATGTTAAAGATCAATTTCATGAATGTGTAAAAAAAAACCAAAAGACAGAGATAAGTTTTTAATCATTTTAAAGAGTTGAAAGAAATTTAACAGCTTGAGCAAACCTGATCAGATAAAATGAGATTTTTTCTAAAAAAAAAAAAAAGAAAAAGTTCAGAATATTGACCTGGTGTAGTGGTAAGTTTACACCCAGACACAAAGTCGCACATTTCAGAAGAACAGTCACACTTCATGAAGCATTCCTCCCCGTAATATGCTGTATAAGATACAGCTGTAAACACAGTTAGGTCCTGTATATCCAGGTGGACATCCTGTAATTTAATTTAATCATTTTACTTTGAAATTGAGTTTTAACAATAAACTCTCTGTTAAATATTTATCTCACAACATATAAGATAAAGCATTGTTTCTTAAAATTAAAATCATGTTTTGATTTTATTCATTTTAATACACAATGGATGTACAAGTAAGTTGTACTATCTATCATACATACTGTCACACTGTCCAGATGTCTTGTTCAATTTATATCCAGAACAACAAACTGATTTACCATTTCTGAAAAAAAACATATAAAAATAAATCCAGGCACACCTTAACGTTTCAAATCATTGTTTACGGAATAAAAGGTAAAATAGAAATTAAAGTTCCAGATGGAATACAATCGATCAAAGAGCAAAGATGAAAAAATGACAATAACAAACCGTCAACCATCTCCAAAATCCATAAAACGAAATACAAATTCAAAGCAGAGCAACACGGACCTCCAGAAAGATAGAGGTAGGATCAGGTGCCATGGAGGAGTGAGCATCCTCTGCTGACCGGTCGCAACAATGATACATAATTGTGTTTTTTTTCAATGGGTTTGAATTATGTTTGATTATGTTTGATTATGTTTAATTTATTTTTTCAACAATAGTTTTGTATTTGAACTATGTGTTTAAACATGTTAACAGGACCTACAAATGTTAAATATATTTTAGCTTATAATTTATTACAACTCGGTAATTAAATATTCGGTATTTCACAAGGAAAATCAAGCAAAAAAATTAGAAACAAGTGTTCCTTTTGAACGAATGATCGGCATGTAATATCATTGGTCAGCTTTGTTAATGTAATGCGAAAGTATTACGGTACATGCAATAAACACGATTAATAAGATATATCACAGAGTCTTCTTGATTTCCGAAATACATGTAGCAAGGCATGAATAAACTTTACTTTTAGTAGGCGATTTGTACTTCCGATAAATATTCCTACATGTACGCATGTAAAGAAAACCGTGATTTGAATCATTATGTAAATTAGTGTATATATATGTTTTACTCTAAAGGCAAACGCATAAGAATAACATTTTTAGAAATTTACATGTTATTTTACATGAAGCTGTCATTGCAAAGTAAATAAAGTAGTGCAAGGCGCAATGCGTGCGCAAAAAGTAAAATTTGCCAGATGACTCATAGATGGACACAACTGTGATCGGCCGAAGCCGATTACAAAAAAACAACATTATACAATAGTAGAAAAGATCAGTAATAAATCACTTATGATAATAATAATAATAATAGTGTGTGTGTGTGTGTGTGTGTGCGTGTGCGCGTGCGCGTGCGTGCGTGCGTGCGTATATGTGAGTGTGTGTGTGTTACGATGCTTCAAAAATAAAATAATATCTAAATATAAGTATATTAAAATGATTTACTCATCGCATATAGTTGCTTGTACTTTTGAATCGATGACTAAGCATATAACAACGATGATATATTTGTCCATTTCGCAAAAAAAAAGCAAACTAACATTTAACAGCATATTCAATAATTCTAGCTTTTTTCGATCAGGGCGGACGGATTTCGACTGTTGTGAGGAGGAATAATTATATATTGGAACCCAATATAAACACATATCAGCTTAATCTCTAATTGTTAAATAAATATTATTTGAAGGGCCGAAAAAACATTTCTGGATAGGAAAAAAATAAATGTTAATATATGTCAGCTAGATTTGTCATTGTTTCAAAAGAGTTCAAAAGAGTTAATATACAACTGATATAGAAAAATAGACAGAGCCATATGCTGTTAGGTTATTGTACAATTTATGTTATATTTGCAGTTAGTAAAGATATCACAAAAATGAAACTAAAAAATAAATTGCACCTATTGTTAAAAGATATTGAACTCTTTTGAAACAATAGCAAATCTAGCTGACACATTTTAATGTATCTTTGTTTCCTATCCAGAAACTTTTAATCAATTCTTCAAATAATATGTATTTACAATTTTATTGGTAATTATATAACTGATTAACCATAAAAAAATGTCAAACACACATCTGCGATTGAAATTATAAGAGATCAGAAATCAGTTTGCTCCTTATATAATTCTCTTCATGTTCAAGAATGTTTACGAAGAAACTAGTTAGTTGTATTATACACTTAGTAGTTCCGTTAGCAAAGAAGAACAATTACTAAACTTATTATAGTTTTCAATATACTAAAAGTTACGCACCTAAGACATTAAGCTGCTTGTGCTATTGGACAAATGAGAACGCATACAGTGAAGATGATATAGCAGTCCATTTTTAGAAAATAATAATTGTTTTATTAAATGACAATTTGTAATCAATTAAATACTTTTCAAACAGGACGGACGGATATCTCCTCTTCTTAATAGGAAAGCATGATGTAATTTATAAGCATCTGACCATCTCTCATTTTGCTATTTGATAAAGCAAAATGAAAATCAATCATTTTTTTATGAATAACAATTCCCATTATTCTCTGGTATGAATCCTGCTATTTGGTCATTTTTGTACGATATGAAACAACGTTGCTTAAAATACAGTTGCATAGTTTATGCAATAGAAGTAACAGTAAGGAAAATGTTGTTCTGAGTAGGTTGAATTTTCAAATATTTTTAACAATAGAAACTAAATTTTTTCGATTCTTTGTTTTAATATGTGCTCGCTCAATTTACCAATGATGAAACATTTTAACATCGAAATAATTCATTAGAAATGCTTATATCTTTATAAATGAATTTATGAAATCAAATAGGGATGACAATCGAACTGCGAATCGGTTAATATCAAATTCGTTTCGACCTATTAACCGGTTATTCGTATCAAAATACGCTTTGTGAAGTGCTTCACGACTCTACCGAAGTGGTGGGCGATAGGAATATTCTGTAGATATGTAATCATAATATTAATCGGATATACCTCGTTTTGAACGATTGTCAAATAATTTCCTGTTGTGGCAAAAACGTTTTCCGTTCGATAATAAAATAACTAGATATGTGATGTATTCATTTTGCCGTTTGATATAGAAAACATATGCAAATTTAGCTCCATATATGAATATTTCTAATGAATAATAACAATATACCTCTTGCAGACACATGCACATGTCATCAAAATACTCTATTTCTATTTTACATCTATGTCGTGAACAAAATTTAGTATCTCTTTCAAAAATGTTCTTCTTGAGATTACGACCGATTGTCACACTTTGGCCGCCATAAATTCTTTGTTGTGGCGGTCAATCTAGTCCAAATGTCCTCAGTGACGGACCATTGACATCTCTGACCAAGGCAAAGTCATTGTATGCCTGAAACATCAATCAAAATTAGGACCAGTATTTATAGGCTACATACAGGTACATGTATATGCCAATTAACATATTTATGACTTTAATTTAAAATCTTTATCATTCATAATTATTTTAAAATTTTCATCAATTACCCCCCCCCCCCCTAAATACCGGTAGTTCTAAAAGCATGCAGAATATTTTCATATGATTGCTCAGTAACGTAAAGAAATTTCCATAGTGGA
Source organism: Magallana ariakensis (assembly GCA_020458035.1). Taxonomy (NCBI): domain Eukaryota; kingdom Metazoa; phylum Mollusca; class Bivalvia; order Ostreida; family Ostreidae; genus Magallana; species Magallana ariakensis. Next base: position 75,985,634 of record CM035812.1, on the reverse strand, counting down.
GTCACATTTCACATAATTTTCTTGTTACATATAGACTTTATACCCTCGGAAACTTTAATTGGACCTCTCTTGTTAATCCACGTGACGGTTTCGTAGCATTTAGGAGTGGTAAGTGAAGTGAAGTTGCTCCAGTCATAGGGTAATACGTCACTGGGGTAATGCCATCTGTTACAGGTACCCAGTGGCTACCAGTGTTTAATGTACATTCGATGTGTTCGGCATCGGGAACCCTGTCTAAATTAACCTAGCATAAGAGTGTACACTAATCAAATCATTGTCAGCTTTTGAAAATTGTTTAAGTGAATGTTTGAAATTATTACAAAGTGCTGCTGTCCTAATGAAATCAAAAGTATTATTTAATTACTACGTAAATTCTCTGGCGAATGTCATATTAATACAGCTTCGATGTTTTCTTCTCTATAAACTAGTAGCACTTTTCAGAGTTTACAATATAGGTTTAATTTAATTATCATTAAACATTTAAATTCAAATAAGGGTATACCCTTGTGATATTAAAATTTGTTTATGACTTTTATTCAGAATTATCAACACTTATCACGTATCTTATTGGATGTAGCGTAGTGGACAATATACTCGCTTTTCACCGCTGCGACCCGAGTTCGATCACCGTGATCGACAGTGGTTGTATGTGTAAGGATATGGAGTTCTCCCGCTTTGACACGTGGTTTTTTTTACGGGCAATACGGCCTCCTTCCACACTTATGACCCTCTCGCGCTAACACCGTGCCAACGAGAAATATTAATATAAGTTATCGAACTGGTTTTTCAATCGTTGTAAAATGAATAAAATTCAAAGGTACGTGTCTTATTAATTCAAGGTTAATTCAAGGGACCACACGTAAGTATTTCGATATAATAGATGCATCGTTTTAAGAATGTCTAACTCCGTTGAAATCTGCTTAGTACAACTCACAACGAGGGCGAGAGGTTATTATTAATTAAAGAGTATTAGAGAAAACATAAATATACAATTAATCCATAATTATCACATTCATCGTAATGTACTAAAACGTGATTTATTGTATGCAGTAACATTTTACCAAAAGCAGTTTAGAAAATAAAACGAACAGTATACTTACATCCATATCTTTATCAATATCTTTGTAACGGAAATCAGTAATGGAAATATCATGACATTAACCACGACATTTAAATGTTATTTCACATACGTTACAGTTAATTTGATAACTAAGTTATATTGTCACGCGTAAGCCGGCATACATTCCTCGTTATGGCGGTCTGTCCAGTCCAAATGTCTTCAGTGGCGGACATTCCAAGGCCATTTAATCAGAGGAAAAGTAGATCAGCGTCTCTAGACGTAGCTAAAACATTTCTTAACAGGCTTAATAATTTCATTAAAACTGAATAAATTTTTTTTTTATTTTTCTGATATCATTTACAGATATTCAGGTTTTCAAAAGTAATCAAATTATACTTTTATTCTGACAATTCCATTGCGCAATAAACGTAAGGAAATTGTTTGCGACATCCAATTTCATAAAACATTTATTGCTTTACTCTTACGTAGAAAGGAAAACGAGATTCTATCGAACTTTGCGAACATTATTTTCGCGTGAATAGATATGTTATTGTAGTAAATAAACAGACCACACTTTTTATTATCTAAACCCTGTAACATTTTTGTAAATTTCTGCTTGCTAGAAGAGGAAGATGATTAGTTAAAATCTTTCGCTATATCTTTAAAATAGTACCTACTGATTGGTGTGTGTTAACAAATATTCAACAAACAAAAATTGTTTGAAAATGAGAAAGAGTACATGTAAAGATCTTACCACAATAGTTACTGTAAAAATCTATAAATTAAAAAAGAGTAATATGTATAAACCGTTAATTGGTACGAATAGTATCTAACACAAATGAAAAAGAACAATTTTGGTTTCTTCACAGATGAAATCAATTAGATCACGGATCCTGACAAGAACTCCACTATTGATAATTGCAATACTATTAAACATTGCGTTTACCCACCACATATATCCTTGATGGTAGATGTGTATATATGATGCTGTGATGAAGTAACTACAAAGAAAAAACATATATACTTTCTATTTGCCAAGATTTCATATTTCATTTAAAGTAAGAAGACAATTTATTATTCATATTTGACAACATTATAAAAAAAATGTTTTAAATAATGACACCCAAAAAAAGGAGAAAAATGCTTGTTGACATCGCTTTCAGGTGGTTGGGGTTTTTTTTTACTTGAAAAATATATTTATTGAAAACCAAACTACATCTTTTTGTTCGTATATTTGTGTGTTATTAATAACACATTTCAAGGTTGTTATAGGTCTTCGCATGTTTTTTTTTTAACTTTTATCCGTATTAATTTTACAGCGCGATTAACGTAGGACATCATTTCAGGGACACAACATGTTTACGCTAACAAATGCGAAACACAGATTGGAGAATGACTAGGTTTTTGAAGGGGAATTTAATTTTTATTTTTAATAGTAAATCAACAGATCATATCTTTTTACAATATAAACCGGTTAATAGTTTTATCAATATTCTGTTGCTGAGAAAAGGACGATGCTAAATCTTTAATATTACCTAAAAAGAGAATCACAAAAAAGGAGTTTTTTTGTAAATAAGAAAGAGTAAATATCTTACCACAATAGTTTCCTCATGTGCCTTTCTTTTTTTTTTTTTCTTTTTTTTTTCACATGCATAATTTGATATGTATATCAAAGATCGATTTATTGTGTAAAACAGAAAATACAGAGATATGATTTAATCTATTCAAAGAGTTGATAAAATTAAATTGAGTGACAAATGAGTAATTTTACAATTTTTCTGAAGGGCATTTCAGAATATTGACCTGTTGTGGTAATTTTACATCCAAACACAAAGTCACACATTTCAGCAGAACAGTCACACCTCATGAAGCAGTCCTCTCCGTAATCTGGATAGAGACATCTGTACACACAGTCAAGTCCTGTATATCCAGGTGGACATTCTGTAAGTTAATTTTTTCAATTTTATATTGAAATTAAGTTTTAACAACAGAAATCTCTTTTAAATATTTATCTCACAATATATAAGATAAAGCATTGTTTCTTAAAAATAAAATCATGTTTTGATTTTATTCATTTTATTACAGTAACACCATTGATGTACAAGTAAGTTGTACTATCTATTATACCTACTCTCACACTGTCCAGACGTCTTGTTAAATTTATATCCAGAGCAACAAAATGTTTTACCATTTCTGATAAAAATGTGTAAAAATAAATCCAGGCACACCTTAACATTTCAAACCATTGTTTACGGAAAAAATGGTAAAATAGAAATTGAAGTTCCAGATGAAATACAATCGATCAAAGAGAAAAGTTACGTGATATGTAATTGTTGGTTTTTTTCAATGCGTTTGAATTATGTTTGATTAAGTTTATTTTATTTATTTAATTATTTTTCCAACAATTGCTTTATATTTGAACTAAATGTTTTAACATGTTAACATGGAAGAACCGATGTATACTATCTTTTAGCTAGGAATTAATTACAACTCACTTATTAAGTATTGGGCATTGAACGAGAAAAATTGAGCAAATAAAATAGAAAAAAAAATTAAAGAGTAGTTTGGTGCAGTAATATAATCAATTTTGATTAAGCATTTGCTTATGCATTAAGGGGGATATGCGGCCATCTAGTACCTTTGAGAATAAAAACGTAAACATTTCTTTAACTCGCTTGTTTCTGTCAAAACAACTGGCCAAAACTGTTGTCAAAATAAGAAAAATCAATAAATATGAGGTTTCACATGTTGTTTTGCATGCAAATTACGCATACAAGAACAAAACATTTTTTTAATTACTTAGAACAGCTGTATAACTGCACAGTTGCAGTCCTTTTTTGAAGGTTTAAAAATCCAAAAATAAGAAAGGGGTTCATTAGTGTCCTCTCTACAACCATTTGTTGAGAAAAAGATTGAATCTTACACATTATTGTAGTAACTTTGCCACAAATTAGGGTACCCTATTTTTATCAGTCGGCATGGGATCTGTTTTTAAATCAATTCCTTTTAGAAGTAGGGTAAGGGTCCAAAAAATGTCTTAAAATAAAAATAAAATAAAAAAAACATATATTTTTTAATCAAAATATAACTTTTATGTACTCCCATAGACACAGACAAAAATATTTTGTGCTAATGGATGGTTATTGAGACCCATTTTAAGAATAGGGTACCCTCTTTTGAGATAAAGTTACAACTTAAATAAGCGAGTTAAGACTTTTCTATCAACAAATGTTTGTAGAGTGGACATAAATGACCTCCTTTCATATTTTTAACTTAAGTCTGTATGTAACGGGATGAGCGGAGGCTACTCCAAACAACAACAAGACATCTTAAATTTAACAAAATTTATTAACAAAAAAAAAATTAAGAGAAAGAAAGAAAAGATAGAAATATAAACACTAAACCACACAAACACTCACACGCCTTTCACACAACTAGAAAAAAAATATGATGCATATACAAATGACCAAAAAAAAATATGATTCAACAAACACCTCTTTACATATTAATAATTATCAGAGTGTCCGATTCTCCGGGGCTGTAGTCCTGGACCATCTACGGACAACCACAACTAAAGTACGTTTCATCACCACAATCATCATCGACACTATCGTCAACATCATCATCTACAACACTATAATCATCTACATCATCGTTATCACCATAATCATCTACATCATCATCGACATGACCATCATCAGCATCGTCGTCATCGACCTCAACATAACATCATCGTCGTCATCAACATCACCATCACATCGTCATCGACATCACCATCGTCGTCGTCGACCTCACCATAACATCATCGTCGTCATCAACATCACCATCACATCGTCATCGACATCACCATCGTCGTCGTCGACCTCACCATAACATCATCGTCGTCATCAACATCACCATCACATCGTCATCGACATTACCATCGTCGTCGTCGACCTCACCATAACATCATCGTCGTCATCAACATCAACAATATGACACTACAATAAGTGTACAAGTGATACCATAACACCATAATTAAAACAATATATAGGTACCTCACTGATAGTATCAAACCATAATAATGTATAAATAGTATTATATTAAAGGCAACATCTCAAAATATTCTAAGTATATGGTCACTAAGTTATTTGTTTACAATAAACAATATGGCGTCTGAAACTTCCGGTGACGCACTTCCGCCCAAGTAGTTAAAGTAGTGGAAAAAGTGACAATAAATTGTAAAATAAAATAACGCATAGAAAATAGCCCTTTAAATCACCGTTTCTTTATACAGCAATATCAAAAACTGTACTATAGAAAAAGACGAATTCTATCTAAACACTCTCGCTAAAGTCACACCTCAGTGATCACACAGGTAACTCTACAGTGAACAATGGCCAAGGTGACTTTATAGGACGACTGCGTAAAACTAATAAAAAGGCAAAAATTTACAAATAAACTACACAAAACTAAATAAATACTTACCACGGTCAGCTATCCGTGTCCGCGTCAAATGCTGAGACTAAAACATGCCACACAGGCTTCTACCACGATACCCCCTTTTAACACTGAGCACGTCTTTATAGCTGGACAGCTCGGCCGGGTATAACCTAGCGCCTATTGTTAGGGTCGGCCAAGCCCGTTGCAAAGAATTATGGGTAAAACAAACAAAATCGGGTGCGTTCGTTATGAACAGTGATTGTCACACACCTCCCCCCTTAAAAATTGTCCCGCAATTTCAAATAAACAATCACTGAATTTTGAAAATTCTCACGTATATACAATAAAACCTATATACATACCTGTACCGTCTACTATACATCTCACTGACGACTCAGGTAGTCCGCGCCCACATTGTCGCTTCCTTTGATCGCAATGATCCTAAAGCGGTATGGCTGAAGCTGCAAAGCCCAACGCATTAGTCTGGAGTTCTCTGTCTGCGAACTTTACGTTCTTTGCTGTTTCGGTTTGAGTAACAGGTGGCATCAGAATAGAATCCTGTTGTTCATCAGCATCTAAGTCACTAAAGTCTATGAGTGAAATTGCACATGTTGACAAAACACCACAGTTCAATGTATCTCGTTCAACATACTTCTTCAGAAGATTTGCATGGAAAGTTTTCAGCTTGCCTCCCATATCGATCTTGTAATCCATCTGTCCTATCTTCTGTATTACACTGTAAGGTCCCTTCCATTGCATGAGGAGTTTGTTTGACTTTGTCGGTAGAAGAACCAGTACTCTGTCTCCCTCTTTCATCTGACGATCTTGCGTTTTCCTGTTGTAGTACTTGCGCTGACGTTTTGAAGCTTTCTCCAAGTTTTGGCGAGCTATGTCACAAGTTTCTTCCAATCGTGTGCGTAAGTCAAGTACGTATTGATACGTTGTCTTCACGTCCTCGTCTGGAATCTCCTTTGTCCAAAGTTCTTTAAGAATTGTCATCGGACCACGAACAGTACGTCCATAGAGAAGATCAAACGGCGAAAAACCAAGGCTCTCCTGTGGTACTTCGCGGTATGCGAAGAGTAATGGGTTGATGTACTTATCCCAGTCTCTTGGTCGCTCGGAACACATCCTCTTGAGCATCTGCTTCAACGTACCATTGAACTTCTCGACGAGTCCATTGCACATGGGGTGATACGGAGTAGTAGTAATCCGTTTAAATGACAACAGACGGCTCACTTCTTTCATAACGTCCGATGTGAATTGCGATCCTTGATCTGTTAGCATCTCGACAGGAACTCCTAATCTACTGAAGATGTCTACCAGTGCCTCCGCTACTCGCTCTGTCTCAATTCCGGGAAGTGGAATAGCCTCGGGATAACGGGTTGCGTAATCGACAAGCGTCAGAATGTAACGATTCCCTTTGTCGGTAACTGGTTGGAGAGGGCCTATAAGATCAACTGCTACTCGTTGAAACGCTTCTGTAACTAGCGGCATTTGTCCTAACGGTACTGCACGTACTTTTCCTTTCGGAATAGTCCGCTGACACACGTCACATGATCTGCAAAAACGTCTAATGTCTGACTGGATTCCTGGCCAGTAGAATTCGGACACTACTCTGTCGGTTGTTTTCTTTGATCCCAGATGACCACCCATCAAAGTTTCATGTGCAATCTTCATAACGATTGTTCTGTATTTCCGGGGAACGATTAACTGTCGGAAAAGTTTTCCATTAGACACTTTGGGACTGCAAAATTCCCTGAACAACATTTGCTTCCGTTCACACATTTTCGAATATCCACCATCACTGAAATGTTTAAGCTGTCCACTCTCAGCTAAGCTCCATAGCTTTTTCAGTGTCTCGTCGTTTCGTTGTTCTTGTAAGATATCCTCCGGCGATACATCCCGTATTGCTTCCGGTACTTTCAACGGTTTGTATGGAGACTGTTTCTTTTTCAGTTGCGCACGCGTTTCAACAGCTGCGATGTTTTCAACGGAATGAATCCAGGCAGGATTTGGTTCATGTGGTTTCCTTACTCCACGAATATTCCCTAGAATAAGATCGTACGAAGGCGAATCAAAGCACCAAGCATCAACACTTCCGGTAAAGTAAGGTGTATCGACATCAATTCTAGCCACATCTGCAACAATAATACGACCGTCTGCTAACTTGCATCGTTGAGAAGTCTCTGTTAGCTGGTCATCGTTTACCAGTTCTCTACGAATAACGGCACCACTACAACCTGTGTCTCTAAGCACAGTCACTAGTTTATTGCCAACACATCCCTTCACAACTGGCATTTCCGTTTCACAGAAAGCAACCGAATCACCAACACACGGTAAGTTTCCATATTTCTCGACGACACTCGCGGCTCCTTGACGACCTCTACCGCGTCCAAGATATCCATGGTTCCCATTATTGTACGACCCACGTTGAAAATTACTAGGGTAAGTATGTTTCGGTGTTGTTTCTTGTTTCTCGCTCGAATTAAACGGCCTGTTATTCGGACTTTTGCGAAAGTTGCAGTTAAAAGCTTTATGTCCTTGTCGTCCGCACTCGAAACACTTCACTGCATTTCCAGATTGGTTTTGTTGCGCGGAATCTTTGTACGGCGGTTGTCTATCGGACTGATGTCGTCTGTCAAAGAGCGGTTTTTGCGTAAGTGATGAGGATGTCACAGTTCTGGCCTCAGCAAACTGGTCCGCGTATCGTGCCATGTCTTGGATCGACCTAGGAATCCTCTCCTTTAGGAATAAGGCAAGTTCTTTCGAGCAACACAATAAAAACTGTTCACGTAAGAACAAGTCCTTCAGATCATCGAACGTCTTGTTAGTCTTAGACAGCTGAATCCACCGCTCAAGGTAACTGTCCAGTCTGGTAGAGAATTGCACAAAAGTTTCACTTCCGTCTGGTTTTGAAAATCGGAACTTCTTGCGAAAACCGTCCTCCGTCATGTCAAATCTTTTCAACAGGGCGTTCTTCAACTCGTTGAAATCAAGTGCTGTTTCGGGTGAGAGTCTTGCGAACACATCCAGTGCTTTTCCCTTGAGTAATGCGCTAAGATGAGTCCCCCACGTGTCTTTATTCCATTTCTGTGTTGTTGCGTATATCTCAAATCGTTGAATGTACGCGTCAATGTTGTCTTTCGAATCCTCAAACGGAGGAAGTTTTGGTCCTTTTATCACTTGAGAAGTTTCTTTCTCCTCTTGAGTCACAACACTCGGCTTCATGTGAGATCTCTCGAGTTGCAGTTTGTGATCAACTTCCAGTTCTTCTAGTTTTTGTTGATGTCTCATTTCTTCCATCAATCGGGCATGCTCTCGCTCATCATGTTCTCTTGCGGCGCGCTCTTTCTCCAACTGTAGTTTGAAGTCGCGCTCTTTCTCCTCCTGTCTCTCGACTCTATGATTCTCACGTTCGTCCCGCATTCTGGCCTGTTCCTCTTTTACGAATTGTTGAAGGTCTTCATCCTTCATTCCCATCTTGGTCCCCAATTCTAGTAGCTCAAGCATCTCCTTGACAGTAGACATGGTGTATTGACTGACAGACCAACTTACCTCAAAATAATCTCATAAAGGGACTAACTTCTTAACTTTTATCAAAACGATCTGCCTAACGTAATGTACTCACCCAGGGGAAAGGAGACAACGACCTACACTTGCAATTACATGTACTACAAAAAAAAAACCAAAAAATGAAAAATGAATTAAACCTTGGCAACTTTTCACTAATAAAGGTATCTTGTAGTATCTGGAGGAGTCAACTCATCCCACCGCTGCCACCAATTGTAACGGGATGAGCGGAGGCTACTCCAAACAACAACAAGACATCTTAAATTTAACAAAATTTATTAACAAAAAAAAAATTAAGAGAAAGAAAGAAAAGATAGAAATATAAACACTAAACCACACAAACACTCACACGCCTTTCACACAACTAGAAAAAAAATATGATGCATATACAAATGACCAAAAAAAAATATGATTCAACAAACACCTCTTTACATATTAATAATTATCAGAGTGTCCGATTCTCCGGGGCTGTAGTCCTGGACCATCTACGGACAACCACAACTAAAGTACGTTTCATCACCACAATCATCATCGACACTATCGTCAACATCATCATCTACAACACTATAATCATCTACATCATCGTTATCACCATAATCATCTACATCATCATCGACATGACCATCATCAGCATCGTCGTCATCGACCTCAACATAACATCATCGTCGTCATCAACATCACCATCACATCGTCATCGACATCACCATCGTCGTCGTCGACCTCACCATAACATCATCGTCGTCATCAACATCACCATCACATCGTCATCGACATTACCATCGTCGTCGTCGACCTCACCATAACATCATCGTCGTCATCAACATCAACAATATGACACTACAATAAGTGTACAAGTGATACCATAACACCATAATTAAAACAATATATAGGTACCTCACTGATAGTATCAAACCATAATAATGTATAAATAGTATTATATTAAAGGCAACATCTCAAAATATTCTAAGTATATGGTCACTAAGTTATTTGTTTACAATAAACAATATGGCGTCTGAAACTTCCGGTGACGCACTTCCGCCCAAGTAGTTAAAGTAGTGGAAAAAGTGACAATAAATTGTAAAATAAAATAACGCATAGAAAATAGCCCTTTAAATCACCGTTTCTTTATACAGCAATATCAAAAACTGTACTATAGAAAAAGACGAATTCTATCTAAACACTCTCGCTAAAGTCACACCTCAGTGATCACACAGGTAACTCTACAGTGAACAATGGCCAAGGTGACTTTATAGGACGACTGCGTAAAACTAATAAAAAGGCAAAAATTTACAAATAAACTACACAAAACTAAATAAATACTTACCACGGTCAGCTATCCGTGTCCGCGTCAAATGCTGAGACTAAAACATGCCACACAGGCTTCTACCACGATACCCCCTTTTAACACTGAGCACGTCTTTATAGCTGGACAGCTCGGCCGGGTATAACCTAGCGCCTATTGTTAGGGTCGGCCAAGCCCGTTGCAAAGAATTATGGGTAAAACAAACAAAATCGGGTGCGTTCGTTATGAACAGTGATTGTCACACTGTAGCTGCGTTATTCTATGTAATTACAAAAGGCATTGTTCTGCTCTTGTATACGAAATTTGCATACAAAACTACGTCTAGAACCTCATATTTATTGCTTTTTTTATCTTTTGACAACAGTTTTAGTCAGTTTTGGGCAGAAACAAGCCAGTTCAAGAGATCTTTGCATTTTTATCCTCAAATGTACAAGATGGCCGCACACCCCCTTAACTCATAACTCTTATTATATGGTGTGTGTTATGCTGCTTCACAAAAAACGAAACACAAATTATATAAAATATAAATATAAGTATACTAAAATAACTTACTCATCGCATAGAGCTGCTTGTACTTTTGAATCGATGACTAGGCATATAACAACGATGATAAATTTGTCCATTTTGCAAACAAATTAATCTTGCATTTAACAGCATACTAGTATTTAATCATTCTAGCTTGTTTTCGACCAGGGCGGACGGATTTCCACTCTTCTGAAGAGGAATAATTATATATATAAACTAAATTTAAACATATGTCACCTAGATCTCTAATAGTTTAATAAATATTATTTGAAGGATCGATAAAAAAAATCTGGATAGGAAACAAATATACAAGTTAAAATGTGTCAGCTAGATTTAGAGTTCAATATCTTTTGACAATAAGTACAATGTATTATTATTATAATTTTTTTTTTTTTTTTTATTTTTTTTTTTTTTTTGCAGTCAGTTAAGATATCACGAAAATTACAAATAAAAAAAACAAGATATTTTGACAATAGGATTTTTGTTTTCCTTTTTGTGATATATTAATTGATATGCCACAGAAATAATATCAAACACACTTTTGGGATTAAAAATAAAAGAGATAAGAAGGTTGATGCTTGTATCATTTAATATTTGTTAATTTGATCAGATATTGGCGCTTCTGATTGGACGAAAAATTTCTTTGATACCTGCATCAATAAAACTTTTGCCGGATCTACTTTTCTCTACTGTTCGGATTTAACACTATTTTTAAAACGGGAATTTCCAAAATAAACAGTGTGAACAAAATGTAAAGTTGTGGTCTGCATGTTTAATTGTCAGCAAACAAAATACAACTTTATAAATATAAAAAATTAAAAGTTTAACCTTGAAAAATAAACAATATACAAAATGTAATTCACTAAATAGAAAATTAAGCGTCTTCTCTGCTTGCGATCAACGCTCAACATTTACGGCGAGGAATAATTATAACGGACATATAGGCTACTTTCACTGTAACACTGCTGTTCAAATTTGGTAACGATGAGTTTTAAATTAACACACAACACGTAAATGATCGGTCATCAGAATAAGGATCGTAAAGCAAAGCTATGAGTAGTGCATCAACTCATTATTTCAAGCGGCAGATATATCATTTAAATAACTAACTGGCTATCTAATTACCACAACATTTACAAAAGTCGCACATACATACTATTATTTGTCGACATATCAACTATTTTCGTCCACGATGGCGTCTCCTTGCATCCAGTTGCATATTCCAGCGATCTAACTCACATTAAAACCAGTTTTAACGAATCTTGCTGCATAGTGAATAGCATCACAAGCCATCGCATGTATTTTCCGTTTGTTTTCAATTCAGCCGGTTCAGATTTCAACTTTCTATTTGTGTTTAATCCATTAAATTCACCTCAATAGCCCTGCATCAGCTGAAGGTGCATCCATTTTTAGACGGTGGCTATAAATAGCCACGGTCTATTGCTATCGTCCTGGCCGGAAGGGTATTTCTCACGGGGACCCTAGCGGATTAGGAACGATAACTCTGTTAGGTATGCGTTACTGGCGATGTTTTACCTATGTGTCGATTTAAGTTTGAGAACTAATTTACATCTTATCAGATATTTTAAGCATTATAGCTGCTAATTATTTTGTACATACATTTAAATAATTTATGAAATTGTGTTTCATTTTTAATGAGCCGTTTCCCTGTCTGCTTACGCGGTATTGATAACTTATATATGCACCGACTGCCAGCTGTGAAGTTTAACTCAGTATCAGGACTCCAAAAATTATATCACTGCGATAATTGACCAAGAGTTCTCACAATAATCGTGTCTTTTTTGTATGGTGTAAACAATTGTCAGAAACACACTATTTAAACGGGTTTGCCATTTCATTTTTCAGCAATTATGCTTCATCGATAAATTCATGATCAATCATTTTCAACGCATCAATTTAAGTTGAGGCAGTATTTATTTTGTTGTAGCTTATTCCAAAGAATTCACAACATATATTGACAATGAATATTACATAAATTACATTTTATTGAACTTCAACCGATCAATGGCACTCTTTCTTCTACAAGTGTGCATTTCTTTCAAACATATAAAAAAAACTTGAAATTTACTATAAAAAACATATTCAATTTTGGACTGATCTGTGATCAACCTTATTTTATAACCCACTTAGTCTGTAGAATCATTAATTTTATTACATGCACCTCAATATTCATCAGACAATAATTACTACTGATGTTGACGCTCTACAATGACTTTTTCTCAAACACGCTAATCGACCTCGGATTGTAAAACTCACATGCAAATCGAGTCGCCATTTCACACAGTTTTATATGTATATAAACACACCACGCTTCGTCATTTTACGGACCTGGTGACGATGTTTCAAATATTTTTAGTACAGATTTGTTGTAAGAAAATAAGGAATCGAAGATATATGCTGTAAAACGTCTTATGGATTTCACGGCGAAATTGAGGGAAAATGCTGTCGAGAGGGAAAATAAACATACTACAATGTACATGTATGCCCAATTAGTTAGTAAAAACCTGACAAGTATTTTATCATACCAAAGCCTTATTTGTTCTCGTTACTTTGAAAAATCTACAATATCTTTAAAGCACAATAGTCCAATCCATACTTTTTAAAAGTTGTTCCCCTTTGCGGGGTTAACCCAAAGGTCTAAGGGGAAAAAACCACAAATGTCCCTTCTTTATACAATCAAATATTTGGGCGTATTGTGATGAAATCGCTTTGAATTTTATTTATTCATTCACTATGTGGTGGCAACCCACATATTGAATGAGGCATTCTGGGACAAACAAAATACATACCAAAAACGGATTTTAATGTCAAACGATATAAATACAAACATATAGATGCAAACTTCTATACTACAAAGGCTACTGTAATAAATCTACGGGTTTCCCCCCAAAGATGACGGCCAAGAGACATAGCTTTTGTAAAGTGTGAATTGAGATTACACAACTACGATTTCCACATAATTATCCATGCAGGAAACTCACGACCAGTTGTGCATGTAAGCGTTAAGCATTAGTACATGTATGCGATACTAGCCGCGAGTTTTCGACGACAATAATTATCATACATGTAATATGCCACATTCAAACGACGCCACCGTCTAACAGTACTTTCAGTACTTTGATTAATATTGTTGCTGTTACTCTTTTGTATTCATACGCACTGCTTCATTTACATTGTTTACATTTTTGATCAATGACACTTCACAATTTTTGATTTGAAAATTTGTTATTAAATGATATGAAATGAATTTAATAATTTTTCTATTGATCGACGTATGAAAAAATTGACGGGAAAACTTCATCAATGCGCGTAGCGCATTGATGAAAAGTTTTCCGGCCAATTTTTTCTTTGATACGTCGATCAATAGAAAAATTAATTAATTCATTTTTAAATAATAATCAATTATGTTTTAAAATATGTTTACGAAGAAACTAGTTGTGTGAATATACTCTGATCTTAATAGTGCTGTTTTGTTAAGAATAAATATCGACTACTAAAATTATTTTTTTAAACTTAAAATAAACGTATAAGAAATAACTTTCTCTTTGCATACAGCTGCTTGTGCTATTGGACCAATGAAAACGCATACAGTAAAGATGATATAGCACTCCATGTTTATGAGTATAATGATTGTTTGATGAAATGACACATTTTAATCAGTTACATTTTTTTAAACAGGACGGATTTCTCCTCTTCTGGATAAAAAACAATGATGCTGTATCTGACCATCTCTCAGGTTGATTTTTTATTATAACGAAAAATGAAAATTATCTCTTTTTTAAATGAACAACAACTCCTATCTTTGTACTATATAAAAACAAACAATATGAAATACAGTTGCATAACTAACTCATGTATTAGAAGTAAGTTATAGTAACGAGATATTGTTTTCTGCGTGGTTATTTTTGTGCAATACATCAGCATTCTATTATTCAATTAATTCATTAGCAACGCGTATATCCTTTCTAAATAAATTCATGAAATCAAAACATAAAAGGACTATTAAATATTAGACTGATTCAAAAAAATATCTTACAAATATTACACGTGTACAATCAGATGCATAATTATGTATATCTCTTCTGGACGATTGTCAAATGATTTCCCACTTGGACTTTAGTGTTTTCTGCTCTATAAATAAATATTTACTAGCTATGTAAAATTTTTATTTTGCCGTTTAATATAGAAAAAAAATTGTAACTATACTTGATCTCATAAATGAATAATTTTAATGAACAAAAACAATATACCTCCTGCAAATGCATGTACGTCACCACAATGCAATGTATTGATAAAGTTTTAAAGAATTGTGAGATTTTATGTCTATTTTATATTAAAATCTTTATCACGTGCAAAAGTTTGTCTTATTTGTTACGAGAACAAAATTTTGTTTCTCTTCCGACAGTGTCCCACTGAAAATTTCGGCCGATTGTCACGCCTGGTCCGCCATACATCCCTCGCTGTGGCGGCCTGTCTAGTCCGAACGTCCTCAGTGGCGGGCCATTCACATCCCTGACTAGGGCAAGGTCATTGTATGCCTAAAACATCAGTCAAACTAGTGTCTGTAGGCTTAACATAAAGAAACATATGGCAAAGAAACATATGTATAAATTTTATTTATAATATTCATAAAAAAAACTTCAAAGCTTGAACCAATTAACTTTTAAGTAATAGTGCTAAACGCATGCAGAGTTTTTTTACTATGCTTGTTCATTAACGTAAAGAAATTTGCATAGTGGAGTCACATTACACTTCTGAATATAATGAAATGAAATCTCTTGCTACATATACTAAGTTAAGTACCCTTCGTGAAACTTTGATTGGACATCTCATGTTAATCCACGTGACCGTTTCGTAACATGGCGGAGTGGTAAGAGAACCTTGGTACGTGAAGTAGCTCCAGTCGTAGGGTAATACGTCACTGACAGAGATGCCTTCTGTCACAGGAACCCACTGACGATCCTCTGTTAAAAGTCACCAAATATTGAGAGAGAGAGAGAGAGAGAGAGAGAGAGAGAGAGAGAGAGAGAGAGAGCAAAACAGTGAGAGAGACCAAACCGTGAGAAAGAGAGAGAGCAAAACAGTGAGAGAGAAAGAGAGACAGGGAGAGAGTGAGAGACAGAGAGAATAAAAGAACGAGAAAGACACAGATAGAGAGAGAGAGCGAGAGAGGGGGGGGAGAGATGTGATTTTGTAAAATATACATAATAATCACCTGTTTTCGTTTTTTATGCCAGTTAGATATTCTTTACACTTGGTATAAATAGCATATTGATTATTAAAACAGTATTTTTTATAATGATGACACTGTACCTAATCTCCGGGCAACATTGGTGTAGAAACGGATTTTTTCATAATACTGTTCCATAATGTAACTTAAATTCCTAGCAAATCGAACGCGACATTTTTTCGGTTTTCCACAGTATCCCCCTGGTATGACGTCATTACGCCGGCATTTGCTCGGTCCTGGACAATCGTTGTCGTCTTTACATTTACATTGCCCGGATGATTTACAGAAGTAGGCGGAATAAGGGTTCTCGTCGTTACACACACATCTACTATAGGGCCGGTGACGTTTTGCTCCGCAATCCTATGATAAATATGAATGTTAAATTAAATAAAGAACTGTATCTAATACATATATTAAACAACATTGTGTTTTATTTCTTAAATTTTTCAAGAGGATTTCTCAAACTTAAAGGGACATGGTGACGCACAAATGCATGATTTAGCAAATATCGAATTTTTACACGGTATCCACATCTTTTGTATTATATGAAAAGATGAACTTTTGAAAAACTACGGTGTTCAAAAGTAAATAAATCAAAATAAAAAGAGAAAAATAATATAAAGCGTTGGGCCAACACAAAAACATTGAGTTTTCCTTCCGCTGCATAGCCACGCAAGCGCAGGGGAATGTAAATCCTGCAGCGTGGCATACATCATGAGCCAGAAGCTTCTCATTGAAACATGATGTCTTCAAGAACTATATATTTATTACGTATGGAGGGTAATCGTGTTCAAAAATCCAGTCATGTTAACTTGTAAATTCGAATATGCAATCGTGTTGGTGTGTAAGCCTGAGTATGAATGTGTGTAATTCTGATCGTGTAATCTATAAAAACACTCTCAAGTTGATTCCGCATACCTTCAATGTAATTCTTCCCACATATGTACATTTGCAACTTTAAAATGCTGTTTGTTATTTGCATGTAACGTGTCACTATACTACACATTTTCCATCGGCAGTCTCTGCATTTATATCTCCGTTTTCCGGAAATAGCACAGTTGACATGTTACAAATCGACAAATGTAAAGTCTACAAGTTTGTCGAATTTTGACATGACCATATATGGAAACAGTGACGTCACATATAGCTGCAGGAAAAGGCCTGCCGTAATCGCCGGAATGGGCACAGAATGAACAAAAAATATTACATATCATATTATTTCTGGATAACAACATTTTTCTTAGGAAGTACGATTTTTCGAACAATAGATTATAGGCTGGTGTCCATTATATCAAGAGAATCCAAAAAGATGCGGCATCAGATGTCTTAGATCTGGAAAATTTTAAATATCATGCTCTGTTTAAATGTATACACCCATTTCTATTGTCTTAAAGTACATTTAACAAATCGTGTAAGTATACTTAGAGTTCGGCTGAATAAAGAAAATATCACCAAAAGCATCCTTATCGCTACCACAATGTTGAGACAAGAGCAGCCCCCCCCCCCCCCCCCCCCAACCCACGAAGAAGGAAAACATCATGGAGTGCGGGTCGGCCTGCTGATTAATTAAAGAACTGAAATACTGATAAGAAAAACTATCTTCCTAAAAACAGTACATGTAGTTTTAAGATTTTGATTTAGATGAGACATGAGTAGCGGCACCCCGTCTCCTTTGATTGAAAAAAAATTCCAACAATAAGGTTGACTGTAATAGCAAAAATGTTTTGACATCAAGCAATTATTACGGGATATAAGTATGGCGTCCTGAATCTCGATTCAATCCAGACACACTCAGTGAAGTTGGTTAATCAAAATTTTCCGGAAAGCTTTACAGCTTTACAGCCACTTGTGAACATGTACTGATTACCATAAAGTAGCTACTTGGTTTTGTAAAATTACTGTCATTACAGTATATATATATATAAGATTTTAAAAATTAAAACTCTACCATTTCATATAGAATCAAATCTGTTTAACCCACCTGTTCCTTAATTTCAGAAATTCGATTTTCGAAGAAAAAATATAATTATAAAAACATACTAGTCTCCCTTATTTATTTCTTAAGACCCTTTCAATTTTTGACAACATTTTGTACTTTAATTAATGATTATAAAACTTCGTTCATAACAGTTTCAGATTGTTTTATTATTTATCATGCACTTGCACAACAAAGTCATTTTGATATTTGAAAAAATATATAGATACATACATTTTTCCGCGAAAAATTACCAACTTATTTTGCAAGTCGTTTAATTTTGAAGAAATGAGGAATATAAAGTTCACTCTCAAAATTCTTAGCATTTAGGTAAGCAATGAAGATATATGGGCTTCACGGCGGTCTCCAAACCCCATGCCGCACAAAAGATATTCACCCCCTAGGAAATTTCTTGATCCGTCTCATTTCTAGAAAAGAGCACGTATTCAACTTTATATTTTTCAGTTTAAATTAAATTTCAAATTATTTTAGCAATATTGGAATAGATTTTAGGCAATTTCTTTTTTAGTAAAAGTTAACCCTTATTGTATATTACATGTACCAGTGTCCATGGGAATTATATTACAGAAACTAGCGCATTCGTCACACCGGCACCGATTTTTACAAACATTCACCTCTTCTTGTTTGGTCCAGTTTTAATCATTCCTCAAAATCTTCTTTTATAAAAATTAAAAAAAAAATATTTTTGATCCAAAGAAAATAGTATCGTTCATTAGAACAGTTTAACTGAATTTTATGTTTATTTTAGTCCATTCCGGCGATTACGGCATGCCTTTTCCCACAACGAGCATTTGCCATATAAGGTCATGTCAAAATTTGAACTTGCAGACTTAACATTTGTCGATTTGTAACATGTCAACTGTGCTGTATCCGAGGGTGAAGATACAAATGCAGAAACTATGGATTTAAAATGTGGAAAGTTGAAGGTTAAATTAACTAACAAAAACAATTAAGCAGCAAAGTGTGCATCATACAAAGGAACTGAGTCAAATCTTAAAGTATTTATGCTCGAGTTTTTATAGGTTACATTACGGGTGAGTTTTAATGACTTGTTGTAAATTGATAGGTGATGACGTTTGATGCGTGAAACCTTCCGTATAATGAAATTCGAGTAGCTCTTCTTATTTTCGTTGTCATGATCCAAAAGTAAAACATTTATTTTGAGTCATCGTGCCACTTTAAGCATATTCTTCAATTTATATATCTTACTGTTGTAAGATAAGCACATTGCCAAAATTTGGGAACGATAGATCCTATGGTGACGATGTTTTGGCCGGGGAGTTTGGATAATGATAACGGAGTCCTAAACTAAACCCTATCCTGGACTCACCTGGTCTTTGCGCTCTATATAGACGCCATCTGTCTCATCGCCGTTCTCTGCCACCTGTAGCAATGAAAAGATGTTGATGATGAAAGATGACTAAATCTTATTTTCATAAATAATCAACCATTGGTAAAAAATATCCCGGCTTACAAAAAATCAGGAAGCCTTTGGTCAATAAGCGGATGCAATACCGGCCATTTGTTTCTGAAGATGCTTTGTACTAAAATGTCACTTTTTTATACAGATTTCAAATACAACTTCAATTCTGTTGCCACTAGTTACCAGACTAGTGACAAAATGAAGCACCTGTTGAACCTTCTTTGCTTTTGAAGTTTATTGAGCAGGCAATGCTAGCAACCAAACACTATTACCAAAACAATGAGCGTAAATGTCCGTAATTAATTTTTCGTTTTAATACATTGTAATTGTAATTGATGCTCCCTTTAATAGAGAACAGACTGTAATGAGACCCCTGACCTGAATCATAACCCCAATAACCGCCAGACCCCGGGGACTCCGCTTGGCCGTGACAGCGTCTCCATACCGGGCGTTGTAAAACACCAGGTGAGCCTGTAAAGGTAAGAAAAGTAACTGTACTGGTCCTTGTCCAATAACTCTAAGGTCTAAACAATACAGCCATGAAATTATCATCATTTATTGTAAGGGGGGTGTTCTTTTGTGTTTGTGGTACAAAAAACAAATTTTTATTTTGCATAATTATTAAGACGATTGGTCTAAGGGAGAAGTAATTCCCACTACGTAACATGTAACCCTTTCGTAATTAGGCATTTTTGAAACAATAGCGTTAAAATAAGGTTTTAAAAAAGGTTACTTTCTCTGTTCCATTGTTACTATACTTAAATATTTTCTGCATATTTGAATTTAACCGTCTCAGTATGATGATTGATACTGTGATTTTAGAAATATGTCGGCTATAAGCAGAATCAATTTATATTATAAGCATGTACATGTACTTATAGAATTCGCTTATCGGTCAAAATGGACCGGTACGAACCTCAAAGGGTTAATAATTGATCTTCAATATCATATAACTTACTTTAATCATGTTTTTTTTCTATTTCTCATAGAATAATTATACCTTGTTAGTGTTTTTATTTTGAATCCTGTGAGAATCGTGGATTTTCTATATTTCACATGGTTGGATTTTTCTAAGTACACTTTTAAATAAAAAATAAATAAATAAATCCAATAAATATTTTATCAGCCTGCATTCATGTGATCAGCACCCATACAAGTAACCAATCATAACGTTTTGTTTAAAAACATTATTTTGTATATTATAACTTAACTAACAAGGCAGTCAAACCTTAATTGTACATGTACATTTAAATTTGATATGTGACAATTTATAGAGCACAAACTAATTCATCCTTTTTCTCCATTATGTAACACATTTTCCATCTCTAAACTCTGCATTCAACAACAAGACTTTATGATAAACGTGATGACTTCAATTTTTCTATAGTCAACTTTCCTTACTTATTTAGCAATATACATTTATCACCGGCATATGGTGTTTTGTTTTTGGCTCTCAGTTAATTCGATACGCAGGGCATGCTCTTCGTATGAACAGTTTCTAAGGCGAGCAAGCTACTGACAAACAAGTTGATAAAACAGGACTATCAACAGTCTCGTTTATAAACACGTGTACGTTTGTTCAATAATTCATCCATTTTAGTAATATATATTTCTATGTACTTTTCATTCTAAACTACTACACAGTTGTAAATTGTTATACTTGGTAAGAACCTCGTAAGTTGTTTAGAACTTGTGTTCGAACCATTTGTATATGTTTATGCAATAAAATATGTTCAAACAAAAAAACAGTCTCGTTTGAAGTCATCTTTTCTTAAGTTCTATGGTCAATATACATGTAACGACCTTGTCAGCAAATAGAATCTTCCACTGGGTAGCATGCTGACTGACGTTTTTTATACTAATTGTTAGACCATGATTAAAATCACCTTATTGTGTACGGACTTTTCCGGGGTTTTTTCTCAATAACGACAAAGAGCACACGGCGAATGTGACCGGTCAACAGAGGATGCTCACTCCTCCATGACACCTGATTCTACCTCTATTTTTTAAGAGGCCCGTGTTCGCTCTGCTCCTGTTTTTTAATTTTCTTTTATACTTTTGAATTTGAAAACTGTTTGTTATCACCACAAGTCATTCTCTTATCTGTTTGTGCATCAGCGGTTTATATATATATATATATATATATATATATATATATATATATATATATATATATATATATATATATATATATATATATATATATATATATATATTCAGAATGTTATTGATAAACATTTATAACTGAATAAAATTTGATTTAAAACTTAAATTCAAAATGTCTATCAGATTGCCTCTCAAGGCCGTCGTGTAAAACAAATTTCACTGGTTAGAAATTTTTTTTAATATTAATATCATAACAACTAGTCTACGATATATATTATGATTGAGGACCTTCGCATTTTATGTCCATGTGTACTTTGATGTATGCAAACCTCCATGGGGAATTTATTGCCGTCCATCAGGTGCTCTGACCCCTCGGGTAAACGTCTTCCAAGATGGATGTGAAACTCATTAAACGTAAACTTCTGACCAGGGAGTCCCGGCACGTTGTACAAGCTAACAGCCTCGCTCTCGGTGTCGAAATGTGGGGAATGCCCTAGTGCCCAAATTTATTTATGCTATCATAAGATATCATATTAATTGCAAAGGTGAGGGGAAAAATAAAGAAAAGACAAGCTCTCACAAGTAAACCAAAATGGGATACAGATTCTAGGAGAACACATTTTTTTAATATTGCTGAAATAAGCATAAAAAGTAGTTTGACGTAATTGTTTTAAATACCATTGTTTCGAATACGTGCAGGAATTCGAAGACAGAGGTTTCTAAAGCGGAGTGGGAATGCCTTAAGATCCGGTCTGAAGATGGAGCTAGTGGTCCCAATATTGACAGGTGATTGGGTGGATCTACCACAGAACCTCCAGTCATTTGTGATCAGGTGCCAATGGGTGGGGCCTACAAAATACAGTATGTAAATGAATGAAGAAGATTTGTTTGCAAATTATATTACAGATTCAAATTCAGTGGACATATACATTTCTGTGTTATGTGTGTATTTTCTGTCTGTTAAGACTATTATAAGTCTATAAGACTTTGAAACCGCAGCAAACTACATGTGATACTCCATTGGATTGAATATTCATCCTCAGCTTACACAAAATTTTTCGAGTGAACGATAATGGAATCAATCAATAAAAAATCAAGAATGACTTTATCATTGTAATATTTTTGGATAGAAAAATATATCACCTTACCTAGAATAATCTGTTCACATGAAATATTGTCCAAATCTTGTTTAGATCACGTGTCAGTTATGAATCCATAATCTCTATCTGAACCCCGTGTATCGTGGATTTATTTTAAAATTTCCTATGAATCATTGAAAAACGATGTTTTGTTCTGTTAATAAACATTCACGTTCCATATTTTATATGCGAATTACTACAATAAATAACAAATTTAACAAATTGTTCTTTTTGCCAAACCATCATGTATCTTAATGAGATACGACGTATTGTCTTGCTATTTCTTAATGTGTATTGTAAATTTAAAGTTATTTTAATATTGGAATCTTTAAATCTCAACAACAATATTTGATCAAACCTTTAAGCAAAATTAACCCAAAAAAACCCACAAGATAATGTTCTTGGGTAGACATGATATTAATCTCTCGACCCCTACCCCTTTTAACTCCTACCCCCCCCCCCCCACACACACACACACACACACACACAAACTTGAAGACCTACCGTGGCATGTTGCCTCCGTGTATCCAAAATGAGAAGTTGAGGAGTTGCAGCCCGAGCAGCAGTCGTTGACTCCCTGTCTATCATTGGAATACAGGGAAGTAGCACGCGCTGGATCCAAGATGGCGACAAGGATGCCAAACGCTATCGCACCGCGCGCTACGACCATCTTTAGATCTTAGTAGAACTTACTGAAGACAACGCATTCACCGATTGTGATAAAGGACAGGCAATGGTTGCTGTCCGGTGCTGACTGCTTGTGATGAATTCGGCTTGTACCAGTGGGCAAAGAGCGTGACGAATTTAACATTAATTATCGGTCCTTGACCCATAAGCAGGTTCTTTCTTAGAAACCGCTGTATTTATACGTTTACCGCAACAAGCATTATAACAGCCCATTATCATTAACAAAAAGTATTATTATTATGTATATAAATGAACTAATAACAAAATGACATAGGCTTTGTCTGAAGTGAAAGCATTTTGCAACACTAGAGACAAGGTTTTGTCATCTATTTCACCTAAAAAATAAAAAGTGTATAATTGTATACATAATGTTGGTTGTTTAGTAAATAACACCTAAAAATGAATTTTATCTGACAAATTACATATTATATGATAAACATGAATTTTAAATGTGACTTTACTTTTAGCTACGCTCGGGCTAGATTGAGTTTCTAATATATGAATGTGCGAGAAGAGAAGGTTGGGATTTTTCGTACTGTGCTATTCCCTCTATCCCAGCGATTATCACTCACCAACTTCCGTTACTTTTTAGTCACTGGTTTTGAAGTTATCAATTTTTAGAAAATCGTATGTAATTCATGATCGGGTTAAGGTGGCATGGGGCATATTTCGATATTAATGTGGATTAGAATACTTTCATCCGTTTAGAATTTTCAAATTTTACAATATGTATCCCAAAAATAGCTTTTGAAAAAATTTGGAGAGGTAAAAAATGTAAAAGCCCAAGCAGGATTCGAACTCATGACTTACAGATTCGTAGTTAACCCTCTTTTTTTTTTATCTTTTATTTGTAGTTAACCCTCTAACCCATTGCTCTACGCTGTAATGCGACAATATTAGGAAAGAAACTACTTGTATAATTGCACTTCATTTTATTGTTTATTTCGATAAAAATACGTCACAACATGGAGGTGTCCATACCACCTTGATAGTAACAAGTTTTAAATTATCTTTTAAAAAGATTGGAGAGCTAGCGCATTAGCCATCATAAACACAGAAGCAGATTTCGAAAACATTGGTTAAAATTTATGAATCGATTAATTGTCAGTAGGAAGGCACAGTGGTGCACTGGAATTGTGCTGGAATGGGGTCTCAGTTTAGAATTGTGAATCTAAAGTGGGTTTCACATCGGCAATGGCATAGCTCATTGACTGTACCTTAATCATTATGTATCTACTGTAATTTCAATTTCTAGGTGAAAATTTTCAAGAACCATTGGTACTGTTTTGTAACAATCGTATCTTCTCGGACCTTTCCGACAAGCTCGGAAAATATATCCGAGGTTGTTTTCCGAGCTTGAAGGTAGTTAAGTTAAAGCTAGCTATTTATTATAATATTTAAAATAACTTTGCATTATAAGACCTAAGCTACTGTTACTTTTTGACATTTACAATAAAACACAAAAATTCATGTGAAGATGATAAAACGAAATTCACATGGTACAGTTTATTACAGTAGTACAGTATTCCCAGAATCCCCTTCTATGGAGTCGAGCATGCGTATTCCAGTGAAAAAGACTAACGAAGTTGCTAGCGCTCGAGAGCGCTAGCAATTACGCCGATGCGTCTATTTACCCGATTGGAACCAAATGCTGATGAAGAAGTGAATTTTAAATGACTCGTTTTCATTAAAAATCAGGATTGTCCTTTAAAAAATCTTTAACCAAATTTTCTCCACACTTATTTAGCACGTTAAACGACAATTTTTCAAAATACTCTCTCTCTCGCACGCGCGTGTGTGTGTTTTGTGTATGTGAGTGTGTGGGGGGGGGGGGTATGGAGTAAATATTACATATTCAATACTCTCATAAAGCGTGTTGTTTTGAATGTTGTTTTTGACAACTGCTAATTAATTCTTTTAGATTGTTACTTTACATCTAATATGTTAATCCAATCATATTATGAAACAAGGTTGAACCAGTTTTAATAATTATATTTAATATAAATTTTGACAAACCTGGAAGAATAGACTGAAATAATGGTAAAATACCGATTTTCATTCAAGGTAAAAAAAAGTGGGGGGGGGGCGAAATGTATTCACTGATAAAATATAAAAACATTTCCATACAACTTGTTTATATTGGAGGGGTTGCATGGTTTTTGGGGTTGTTTTTTTTTAAATAGGAGACCGAAAACACTTGGTTTGCGATTCAAATGTCCACCGCCTGTTGCGCATACGACAGAGTGCACAGAGCCTTAGAAATTGTTTCATTCAATGGCTTACTTGTACTCATATTGACACAAGTATTCATGAAATTGATTTTAGATGTTTCATCATTTAAGATGAGACAATAGCTTTTATTCTTACATATATACGAATTTTAGTTTTCCCTCTGACTGAAATGTCGCACTTCATTGGTTTAAACATGGCACGTTTGTATTCATGTTGCATGTTAAAATTGTAATTAAATAACAAAGATGTATTAATTGTTGTTATTTAATATATGATAAATTTTCATTTTTTCAAAACATGTTATAAACTCATACTGATATATATGCATGTGTGTATATGTGTTAAGCTGGCGTACACGGGCTGACAGCTATGTCCGTATGTCTAGATCTGTGAGTGGATCTTTTAACAACCTACATATTTCTGAGAACAATCAGTAACAAACATAATACTAGTAAGTACCAGTGTATATACACGTATTGATACACACCTTCTGTGTGGTTGTAATTTTGCCCTATATTTCTCTTTCACTCCTGTAGGATTACAATTAATCGTGTTCACATGCTGGAGTCACGTATAGATAAGCTAGATAAGACTTCTGTAGGTAGACCTTTAGAGATAGAATTCTCATTTAGAACTTAATTGTACTCAAAATGAGGACCGCCGTAATTGTGTGTGCTGTTCTGGCCTTTGGTAAGCGCGCTTCTATCCCATACAATCTAACCTATTCATTTCAGTATTATAAACTTAGTTATTTTCAAAAATACTTTTCTGCAAAGAAATTTGAAACCCAAATTATATCAATAATCTTATATATAGTCTGGGTTTTTTTTCCTTCATTTTTGAATTAATAATTTTTCATATACCCAATATTTTACTTTTGTTGCATTACCAGGAAACAAAGAGATCCAGGATAATAATATAATTTTTTCGCCTGAGGTCTCAATAATGACATGACATTTCTGGGAACTATTTTACATGTACCGGTAGATAATAAATTACCGTTGATTGTTGTAGCGTATGTACTGGCCGAGAGATGTAATACGGTAGATGAGTGTGCGGACACGATGTGTGGGGTCAACGCTTCACACATAGAGTGTGACCACCATTACTGCACGTGCGTCGCCGACGCCATGAGTAAGTCAATCACCATGCATCCCCCTCTCAAAAATGCATCTTGTGTGCGCGCAGAAAAAAACCCATGAAATGCACAATTGCCTTTAATGTCTCGCGCGCATATTTTGTGTCTTGATATAATTGAATTCCTTAGATACAGTTATATGTATATGAACTAGTATGTATTAAATTTACCATACATAAGAAGGCTGATGTTTTGTTCCAGCTTGTAGCGACAGAAGCGACTGCATGATGATGGGAAGATGTGCCAAGCGTGACGAGGAGTTTCACTGTATTGACGGGGCCTGTAGGTGTCTGAAAATGCACTGAGGCGGCCATGTGGTGTTTGTCTAATAAAATATTAAAATAAACTAAAGCATTTAGATTCTTTATTTAATATGTGAGGTTTTGGAGTTGAAGAGTCGAACTGTCCGGTTTGAACGGCAAAACAAAAAGAATATAATTACGATAATTCGTATGTTAACATTATTTAATGTGGGGAAAATGCCAAAAGTTAATAAGTTCTGTTGTGGAACACACAGTCCAATTTTTACAGGATTAACATATATGTATATAAAATTGTTAATTTTTGTTTGGACCCTCAAAAATGGTTTCTTTTTTTTTTTAATTAGGCTAACATATTTTTCTCAGGAAAAAAAAAATATTTTCATATTTCCAAAAAAAATCGATAATTCTTGTATTGCCGTGAAACATGCATATTCCTCATTTAACACTAATATGTTCACACTATTATGTAGACGATACATGTACATCGTTATCTTGAATATTTAATTAAGTCTATTTAATTTGTCTTAAATATATA
This sequence comes from Magallana ariakensis, assembly GCA_020458035.1. Lineage (NCBI taxonomy): Eukaryota > Metazoa > Mollusca > Bivalvia > Ostreida > Ostreidae > Magallana > Magallana ariakensis. The sequence continues at coordinate 75,957,981 of CM035812.1, read as the reverse complement.
AATGAATAGTGTTTATAAATACCGAAAATCAGGAAGGCGAGATTTCATTTTTTTTTTAATTTAGCTCAACAAAAACAGAGAATTTGACGTTTAATACTATCGATTTGATTTGAACATATTTTATTGTGTAAATTACACAAAAGGATTGGAAACAAGTTCTTACAACTTACATCTTCCTCTCCTAATGATAATATAAACAATATATACAATTGTCACATAGTGATATTACATGTTACTTATAGTTGTTTACTTTATAACAGTAATATTCATAAATATGCATTTACAAAGTAATTGCAAATATACAGTAAATAGTGTTGATATACAGTATAAAAATAGCAATAACAAAAAGAAAATAATTTATTAAATCTTCCAGACTCTTTAATGAACTTTTGAACTGCTGAAAAAATAAAGCAGTTTGTATTGTAAGACAAATTGTCACTACCCCAAAGAAGCAAATGTGAATTAATTAAAATTGTTTCTTCAAGCCTATTTAAAAGTAATTCAAATAGATTTTTTCTTGCATTTACTGTAAAATATTTTAAAATAGTCTGTTTGCCAAATGAAAAATATTTTGGAGGTTGAGGAATACTTTCAGTAATGTTTTTCTTGAATATGTTGAGAGACGTTTCTTCCCTAACTTCTAATCTGAGAGAATTCCATTTCCGAATGGTGTCAGGTACAAACGATTTTTTGTAAAGTTCTAATCTGCTGATTGGAACACTATAATTTTCGCTATTTCTTGTGTGATCTATTGAGACATTTTTTGTTGCAGGAGGAATAATGTTGCTCAAGTATTCAGGTACTTGATTTGTATGAATTTTAAACATGGTTATTAATTTAGCCTTATTACGTCGACTGACAAGAGGTTCCCATCCAGTTTCTGTATCGAGAGATTCTGTAGATGCTAAAATGGGTAAACCAGTAACAATCCCTGCAGCGCTTAATTGACCTTTTTCTAATCTCTCCATGTCAAACATATTACAACCGTCCCATACTACAGAAGCATATTCAAGAACTAGTCTAATGAACGTTATATACATTTTTGATAAATTAGTTCTACCTAGAGTAAACTTAAGTTTTTTCATAAGTCCTAATTTTTTGTATGCACTGTTTACTATTATTAATATATTGAGACCAACTTAAATCATTAGAAAAAAGTAAACCAAGATGTCTGTGGGTTGAAACATAATCCAGTTGACACCCTTGAAAAAATAACTTTGGAATTTCTTCTAGATGTTTCTTTGTGAAAAAAAAACAGCTTTTTTTTAGACGGATTAAATTTCAATAACCATTTGTCAGACCAGTCACTGAGAATTTTCAGAGCATGGTTCAATACAATTTCAATGTTTTTAGTGTATAAATCACAATGTTGTGATGAATTATTATCAGCATAAAGTCTACAGAATGATAACATATTCGTTGCTTCATCATTAATGTAAATAAGAAATAATAGTGGTCCTAATACTGATACTTGTGGAACACCAGCATTGATACATAACGTTGATGATAACTTGTTTTTGTACATTACCCTTTAATTGTGTTCTCTATTAAACCATTGTAAAAGATGTCCACTTATACCATAAGTTTGAAGTTTAAAAATTATAGCTTCGTGCCACACCCTGTCAAAAGCTTTCGACAAATCACAAAAAATCATACAACACATTTTCCCATCTTCTGTACTTTTGACAATGCTGTGATATGTTTCTAATAGTTGGAATACCGTAGAATGGCCAGGCAAAAACTCTGCCTGGTATTTTTAGAATAAATTATTTTCGTGAAAGAAATTGTAAACATGTTTAAAAATTATCCTTCCATAATTTTGCTGACACAGCTTAGCAGGGACACCGGTCTGTAGTTACTTGCAACCGATGGATCATCTTTCTTTAAGAGCGGTAATACATGAGCTATTTTCCAATCATTTGGAAATGAATTTTCTACAAGTGATTTGTTTAAAAGCATATTTAAAGGTTTTGAGATGGACAATTTTGTATATTTTCTATGACTTATATTATCAGGGCCAATAGCCTTATTAACAGGCAAGATTTATATAATGTCAAAAACTTTTTGAACCTCTATGTGAATATCTGAAAAAAAATTATTGCACATATAGTATAAATTTGGTAATGTACGATAGTTTAATACTATCACAATACTATCATATGTATATTTAGCTTATCAAGAGAGAGAGAGAGAGAGAGAGAGAGAGAGAGAGAGAGAGAGAGAGAGAGAGAGAGAACACTTGACGTTCGATACCATCATGCATGTACCTACATTCAAAGAGTGTACTTTTATAATTGTAATTTGCATGTGTTAAGGAAGTAAGGCATGTTCTACTGATTGATGTTATTTAAAAGTGTTGAAATAAAAAAAACATTGAAAATACTGATGTCAGGCGTGACCAATTATATTTCATAGAAATTATAATTATGAATAGAGATTCAATTCACTTATACAGTCCACTTGTCTACACTGGTAGATTGATTACTCCTCCCTGATTTAAGACCATACAGGTGAACCTTTAATTTTATTACCCATTCATCATGATATGTTTGCTATGAGGGGAAAGAAAACTGCAAACGTCTGTCAATGGCTACAGTAAATGTGACCATCTCACAGTAAATTGTATAATACTGGTATTGTTGATGAAGGTCAGAGGCAGTTTTCTTGTTTCGTGCATAAACATTCTTATCATTCAAAATTCGATGGACCGATTGAAAACAAAGAAACTCAACCCAACGTGTATTTATAGCTTATACATGTACATGTACATGTAACACTGTTATATTTGCTGGACAAAACATAAGTGCGCCACATATATAAAATGTGTGTTTGTAACATATTTTTTAAAATGTATTTTTTTTAAAGGAATGTTTGCCAAAAAAGTCTAGAAATAATGATTACTTTAAACACAAACCAAAGTTATGTTATTTCAATTCTGATAGTTGTTCACAAGAAATGCTTTATTTCAAAATGTACCATTTCTCAATTAAGCCTATATTCAACATGTAACTGGTGAACAAGACGTTTCAAAACTATATCAGACAAGGTATGCGACTACATCATGAAATCTTATGTAATGGCGATAGTTGGTATCTTATAATCCCATGGGAGTTTAACAGAACCCTCATTCCGTTCCAATATAGTGAATTCTGTAAACTGTTACCATGAAGTCGCTGGTCTTGGGAGCTCTTGCCATTTTTGCTGGTGGGTTTATGTTTGTTCTGCCGATATTGTTTATGTTACCAGTCACCTAAGTTCTATTTAATTATCGTTTAAAACTAAAATATATTGAATTCACTGCTAATAATTTAATTTTTTTTTACTCATAATTGTAGATAAAAACGGTCATTTTACCTATAAAATTACGTCAAATTGTACAAAATTCAAACGTAACGTCAGGCGGATTGATACGTTTTGACGTTAGTCTTACTATAACGTAGGCAACCTTCTTTATATGATATAAAATAATGTTTTAGCCAATCAGAAAACGTTTTACAACCAGAATCAAATAATTATAAATTAATACATGTAATTTGTTAGAATGACGTTTACAGTTCATATAACCATCAATGTTAAAGGGACTTGGACACGATTTGAGCTCAATTTTTTCAAAATTTATTTTGTCATTTTTAATGTCTAGAATGATCAATATGGATGTTTTTAATGCTCTGTCAAAATTTGAAAGTCAAATATCGAGTTACAAGCGAGTTACAGAGGTTAAAATTCTTTGTTTTGTAAACAAAGCTCGAGTCCTATTATTGTTTACATATGTCTTGAATTTGTAAAAGTTTCAATCTAATGTTGCATTTTGTTGTTGATAAACTTATTTATGAACACATTTAATAAGTTTATCTTGTTTCCACAAGTTATTTTGTCAAGAAATGGTAATTTCTTTACTTTACATTATTTGTAAACAAATATAAGACTCGAGCTTTGTTTACATAACCTCTGTATCTCGCTTGTAACACGACTTCTAACATTCAAATTTTGGTAAATCATTCAAAATACACAAGTAAACTTTTTAATACATAAAAATCAAAAATAAAATTTTCATCTGAAATCGTGTCCAGGTCCCTTTAAGAGGATTAGATAATCTAGTAGATAGTTATTTGCTGACTACACTAATTTCCTTTAGAAGGAAACCTTTGAATAAAGATTTGCAAAAATATTTAAAATTTAACAAATAATTTCTTTCCTTTATAAATTATTTTATTATAAATTTAAACCTTGGATTTTTTTCCAAATCCTGTGGAATTTCAATTGTTTTTCATATACAAAATATAGTTCGCATATTGTCCGCATAATATGACCAATGTAATTTTTACATCCAGATTGGGAAATAGTAAAAACAAAAATATTTTTTTCGTGATTTTATTGCATGTAGAATTCACGTAGAATTCACACCGCGTGCTTATTTTAGGTTGTTTTATGTATCGTATCTGCTTGAGTTCACAGAAGCATGTTCTTCACTTGAGACTTGAATGGGTTTTTTTTTCTTCAAATATTTCAAAAATTCAATTAAGAATAGGTGCCCACAATTTACAGATTGAGGTGGGCAGATATTTGTAACCATATTATTCCAAGGGATTAAAGATATTGTATTAACTGTCAAACTGTTGTTGAAGATAAACATCATTTTTTTATTTGTATGTCCTCTTTATAAACAACTACGAAGTGAAAATTGTTCACTTTTAAATAATGCATGTATATCTTATAAAATTCTTAATCCAGCAGATGTTAAATTAACCAAAAAAAAAATTGTAACTTCATCCGTGATGCATTTAACATAAGAAAATCTATGTACAAACTATATTTGTATACTGTATGTATAACTTGCGCCACATGGGGTTTTTGTCACCTTAAATTGAATTGAATTGAATTGAATATGCAATTCTCATGAGGTACAATTGTCTGCGTTTTTCATGAAGAAAGTTTTTAGTTGCATTGTTAAAAGTACTTTTTGGCGTAGGAATAACGATTTACAGTTTTCTCTCAAAATTTTTTAGCGAATTTTAATTAGGATTATCTGTCTTTCGTAACTGATTCAATGATTCCCGTCGTGAATGACAATACTCAGTTTGAGGTTTCAATGATATTTTGATTTACATGTTGGCCTAATCTACAGAAACATTACTATCGACATAATATGGCTTATTGTTTACAAAACAGAATTGGCCGTGCGCCGTGACCTCATTTTACAGTTTTAAATTATAAATGACTGTTTGACATACAGAAATATATATTTAAATTGTTGAGTTCATAATGATTGAAATTATGTCTACCAAATTTGGTGATAATATGGGGTTAAGTTAGAAAGCTATGGCAAAAGTATTCGTATTTTTATTGGCCCTTGTATATCTAAAACTGCCCCTCGTTACCTTGGTAATTTATTTGAAAATTGTCGATACAGTAAGTTTATAATAAACGGTAAATAATATGTTGACAGAACGGTTAATGTTTACGGTCAGTCGGTAGTTTTTGTTTTACTGTTGGTATGTGTAGTTTTAATGCTATGTACTTGATTGTTTTACAGATAGGGTTGTCAGTGACTCAGTGTTAACTAACAATAGTTTCCGGTTAAGAGTTAGTGATGTCAGTGCTAAAAATCAGTACTTTATAGTTAACAGTTAGTATGGTCAGTGTAAATCATAAAGTAACTTTTTGGATTACAGTAAGTAGTTGGGACCAGTGAAAACAGTCAGCTAGTAAAATCAGTATCAATCGTCAGTGATAAAAGCTCAGTCTACATTTGAAAATTTCAGGTTTAACGGTCACTATCCTATGGCTTACATTTATAGTGTTAACAATCATGGCCATTTAACCTATAAATTATGATTTACTGAAGAAAAAACCATAAATTCAAGCTCTTAATGATTATTTTCCAATATCTTTATACAGAACAGATTTACTCTTCTTCTAAAGAAGATCAATTCATTCTAGAAACGACCACGACCATCCAAACCTCTTAAAGGCCAATGCTTTTAATTTTAAATAAACATTGTCAATACGTTATGTTTAAAGGTATTTACTATATGATTAACAGTTAGCTAGTTACAGTTAGTTAGGTCAATACTAAGAGTCACTGCCTTCTATTTTACAAAAGTGAAGTTCAGTGTTAACAGTTACTGTTTTCTTACAGTTGGTACAGTGTATGTTTAATGTTTGTGGTCAGTGCTTTTTATTTAACAGTTGGTATGATAAATGTTTAAAATCAATGCTTACTTCTTTTTTTTACAGTGTTTTCTTTTTTTTACAGTCGGTATGTTTAATGTTTACGACCATTGATTTCTATTGTATTGTTGGTATGCTAAATTGTTACGGTCGGTGCTTTCTATTTTGCAGTCAGTGTTTTCTATTTTACAGTGGGTATCTTTAATATTAGCAGTCGGTGCGTTATATTATACAGTTTGTATGGTAACACACACTCGGTGCTTTCTATTTTACAATTGATATGTTAGACGTTTACAGTCAGTGTCTTATATTTACAACGTTGAATGTTAGATATTTACAGTCAGTGCTTTCATTTTACAGTTGGTATGTTAGATGCTTACAGTCAGTGCATTTTTTACTTATGTTTACAGCCAGTGTCTTAAATATTACAGATGGTATGTTAGATGTTTACAGCCAGCTTTATTTCTATTTTACAGTCAGTGTTTACGCCGAGTACTGTAGAGACGGGCGGGACTGCTCCATCACTATTTGTCCATCCAACTCGTCACACATCGCCTGCCACGGAGGAAGATGTACCTGTGATGCCTTCACCCGTAAGTTTTACAACTGGAACTACTTTTTTTCACGATTTTGATTTTGTTTTCAGTTGATGAAGTCTCTTTTACATATTGATTTTTTTCTTTTGGTAAAACGAAAGATAATATTAAGGAGGCTGGGTGGTCCACAGATAGCAGTCAGATCTACCTTACATATTTAGATATGAAGATATTTATAAGCGTGGCAACTTTGGAAAAGTGGCGTGATGCGGTTTTTAATGTTGAATACTGGAATTGGTACTACGTGTATTCGGTGAATATTTCAGTATGTTTTCCACTTTTCTTCACGTAGCATGCTCAGACATCACGGACTGCTTGAACCTCGGGCGCTGTCGCGACCACGACCAACACTACCACTGCCTGGACAGAGAGTGTACGTGCCTGAAAGATGAGGACATTCCACACTAGACCAATAAACTTATAGAACACGGAGATGTTTGTGATTTATTATTGAATAACATTTAATTAAACTTGGAATCAAGACATGAATAAGTATTGACAGCAGTAACGTTGTTTTGAGCTCTGATGCAACGAATTCAGTTGTTTTTGACACTCAATGCATTTGGCAACAAGAATTATATCTATGCAGACCCACATTGATTCACGTTCTGAATCTCTATTGACACTATGTATCTTTAGGATATAAAATGATAAATCGTTCTATACACATGTACATCTAAAACGGATAAAATTGGTCGGAGAAATATTTTTAGAATCTATATAAATTAAAATAAAATTAAGAAATATATACTTATACATGTACTTGTTTTGCTACCCCCAGTTTTTATTGTCAGTCTTTATTTTCATTGCTAAGTTCATAAACTCTTTTTTCTGTATTTTTTTTAATCAATATATTGACCTTATTTCTTCAGATATCCGATCCAGTGACTTACTTTATAAAATGTTCACGTTTTTCTAACACGGTTTGTGATATAGATTATTATTAATGTCATCGGTCATGACTTATCTGAGACACATGTAAAAGTCAGTATATTGGAAAGTAAATTAAAATGATCTTATTAAAACAAGCCTACTTAGAAGGCCTTTTATACAAACGTAATAGTATCCCAGAATTTGTTTGTATTCTTGAAGAAAGTAAAATAATGAAAAACACGTTACTGCCACCATGTTATTCCTTTTCCTTTCTTCTTTATTTTGACGACAATCACATGACACATTTTATCCAATGATGGTGCGTCATTCTAGTCCGAGGTAAAAACAATTCAAATCGATACCTAAAGATAAGGCTTGTTGATCGAGGCGAACCAAAAGAAAATTATTTGATACAATTTACATTGTTTTAAAGAAATTTAATATGGTTTTACGGTGTACAATCCACCGATAGCAAATAAAGGGTATCTGTCCGTATTCCTCGTACTTTCATTTTTAAATAGAAAAGATATAATTGATAAAACCATAATTGAATTCTTATTCACGGAACAGGTGTAAAATGGAACTCTTTTCAATGAACACTTATAAATATGTGTAGACCTACATGAAAATAATATTTTAATCCGTTTTATGTGTTATTTTATGTATCGCAAAATTATTTGAAACCGAATTATATCACCGGACATTTTTTTTTTATGATTTATTGTTTTTGTTCCATACATACTTATATTAAATTACATTTTAAATAGAAAATATATAATTGATAAAACCATAATTGAATTCTTTTTCACGGAACAGGTGTAAAATGGAACTCTTTTCAATGAACACTTATAAATATGTGTAGACCTACATGAAAATAATATTTTAATCCGTTTTATGTGTTATTTTATGTATCGCAAAATTATTTGAAACCGAATTATATCACCGGACATTTTTTTTTATGATTTATTGTTTTTGTTCCATACATACTTATATTAAATTACATTAATAAATCAAGTTATTATAAATTTTATAACATGTATACTTAACTCAAACACAAGTACATGTACATACACTCTTGTGAACAAAATTTTACATTCGTTTCCTTTTTTTGTGTTTAAAAAAGTTCAAAAAGGTTAATTTTGGCATTTTATTCCATTCTTGGACACGTTGCTGGGATTCACAGACCTCGCGACCTTAGATGTCATGATTTAACTTGTATAGCTTCTTATCATCAAAGTCTACAGCTCATTTCATGTAAGAGACTCACACAGAAAAGTCGCACATTCAACAATGAAGACTTTACTTATCTGTGCCTTTGTCCTTTACGCAGGTAAGTTAATTTTTATGTAGACATAATAATTTCATGATTCAAATGATATTTAAAAATATATAAGAGGCTTACAGAAGATAAAGGCCATGCTATTTTAACATCTGCTGAAGAAAGAAACGGTCATTACAAGTAGGTTTGAAAAGGAAATGTCCATCAGAATTGACATTAAAGATATTTGATTTGCAGTAACTGTCTTTTAAAAAATCTCATTTAAAATATTCTTCAATCGGTGACGTCATATTATGTGCAAAATATTCTGAGAGAAACGAAAAACAATAAATACTAATCGAGAAACATGTTCGTTAGTTTACGTTTCACTAGTCATTTAAGTTCTGTTTCACTAGTCACATTGACAGTCACTCGACCTTAAAAACATTCTTTTTATAGGTCGATATTTTCGCGTACTATATGAATAACAAAATGCGTCAACGGTCGCCATTTTGAAATTTTTAGACCGGCGTATCTGCCTCGGTTTTTGTTCGTACTTCTATAAATAGTTACAAAATATCTGTTTGCCACTTACTACTTGGTAATGCAACCACCCGTTCCGTTTATTGAAAATCATACCTTATTTAAGATTTATCAATATAAGAAGCAGTAGACCGAATTTGGGGCATGATTTTGAATATAAACAATGGTTACATCATCAATTCAAATGTATTATCCACAAGAATTTTTGTTTTGCCAGTCATTTCAGACTTAGTCTAGATTTTGTTCTACACTCATTTTGTTCAACACTAGTTTGTTTTACACTAGTTTTATTCTACACTAATTTTTGTGCTACAGCAGTTTTGTTCTACACTAGTTTCATTTTACACTAGGCTTGTGTTACATTCGTTTTGTGTTACACTAGTTTGATCTACACTAATTTTGTGTTACACTAGTGTTGTTCTACACTAGTTCTGTTATACACTAGTGTTGTTCTACATAAGTTTTGTGTTACACTAGTTTGTTCTACACTAGTTCTGTTATACACTAGTGTTGTTCTACATTAGTTTTGTGTTACACTAGTTTGTTCTACACTAGTTCTGTTATACACTAGTGTTGTTCTACATTAGTTTTGTGTTACACTAGTTTGTTCTACACTTGTTTCGTTCCACACTAGTTATGTTCTACACTATTTTCGTTCTACATTATTTTACACTACTTTTGTTCTACACTAGTTTTGTTTTACCAGTGAGCGTCATCGCCGAGCGTTGTCACCATGCTGACGACTGTCATCTGACCGTCTGCTCCGCCAACTCCTCCCACGTCGCCTGTCACCAGGACAGGTGTACTTGTGACGCCGTCATTGGTGAGTACCCGGGTAGCGGGGTGTACTGTCACTTGTTTAGTTACTGTCACGTGTTAAGGTACAAGCCTCGGGACCATAAAATTAGATGAGCCAACTTTTGATCTCAGTCTCACGTTTCCTTGATATATATGTAAGATATATGTAAGACTGGAATCAAAAGTGAGCTCGTTTGATACATCAGGTGTTGATCCCATTCATTACATCTCTTAAAGATTGCTGATATAAAATGACATGAAATCCAATCTGATTAAAATTAGACAAGTAAAACCGCTCCTCTATGATACGTTATACAAGATCTAACACATCCCATACGATGTCATCTCAGAGCGACCTTTCACGTATGAATAAACATAAATATGTTTATAGCCAATCAGATTTAATAAACAAGTCTTAAAATATAGTTTGATCGCTTTGTTATTTTATGCTAAGTTAACGTTTTCATACTAAAATTATGTATTTAGATGCATTCTTCCATGAATATTGCAAACAACAATAACAAAAGCGACATATGCACTTCGCCATGACTTTGTTGACCACCCGAGGCACCTTGGGGATTTAGGTTCATCGGTGATAAAGAAATACATATCCGAACTACCGGCCAAGATTTGACAGCAGCGATTTCATTGGCTTTTCGAAAGGTCACTCTGAGATGATCCCATACGAGATGTTGTTATATCTTGTATAGCGTACTGCATTATGTAACTTTTGATATTTTTAGCCTGTAATCATATCACGGACTGTATTTATTCTTGATATCTTGACCTTTTTACAGCCTGTACCGATATCACGGACTGTATTTATTCTACAGATATTTCGATCTTTTACAGCCTGTACCGATATCACGGACTGTATTTATTCTTTATATTTCGATCTTTTACAGCCTGTACCGATATCACGGACTGTATTTATTCTTTATATTTCGATCTTTTACAGCCTGTACCGATATCACGGACTGTATTTATTCTTGATATCTTGACCTTTTACAGCCTGTACCGATATCACGGACTGTATAACAGTGGGACGTTGTCACGACAGAGACCGCCATTACCATTGTCTGGACAAGGAATGCGTCTGTCTCAAGGACGGGGATATCCCATAAACGGTAAACTATGACTGTGGATATCAGACACACTGGTGTATCTCTGGGTTTAAGGAGGCTTGATTATCAACAATTAACCATCAGATCTACCTTAACTTTTAAGATATGATTTGTTTAGGTATAAACTATTATTTAATAAAGAATAAGTCCCTATATTTTACCTTAATTTAAATGAGTATTTCTATATTTTCATATAGAGCTCTTCTTCTAAGAGAGATTAAAATAGCCTATAAATGGCCACGACTATCGAGCCCTGTCAACAAGCAATAAATTGTTTCTCTATTAACTGATACAAAAGTAAAATACAGTGAGGAAACGTATGGTTATTGATGTCATATATAAGTATCTCATCACTAGTACATGTGTGCCTTCTTAATCTTTGTCTTGGTTTACTTTCAGTTCCTATCATTAGGAGATAATTATACAATTCAATAAAATATACTCAAATAAACTTGCGTTGTGTTACATGTCTACTGACCCTGCTTTGTCTTTTGTTTTTGGGGATCTTCCACATATCTACAAATAGTATATACCTATTTACTGGCTATGAGGACGATAGCAAGTTTATTGTCCCCCGAGACAGCAACTATTTCACGAGACGAAGCCTTGGGAAATAGTTGCTGTCGAGGGGGACAATAAACTTACTATTGTCCGTATAGTCAGTAAATATGTATTTTATTATACCGAAGAAATCTTTAATCTTCGATTTTCTTGATGGTAAATAAATTAGAGTTATCGGACTTTGATTTTAACGTAGCGACTCCGAATACACGAGGTTTTCCGAGTTTAAAAGCGAGGTAAATCGAATGCCGCCGGTGGATAGTTTTGATGACTATTCACCATGGGCAGATAGCACAGAAACTATTTCACGGTTGGATAGAATAGTGTGTTAACTTTGCATAGAAAATATTCACGGAGGTATAATAATAAAAACATCTATATTTCTCCTTAAATTCGCTACAGCAACCATCGACATGCATCGTATGGTTGTGATAAGCAAGCGAACAAAATACTTCACATCCTTCTTTATACAGGGTTGAGGTTTGATGATATTCTTGAACTATAGAAACATCTGACGACTTCAAGGCATCAGTTGAAATTCATTGTTGCTGTCCGTTACTATGGTATTCTGTTTACTCAAAATCTCCAAATACTAGACGTGTAAACCTCGTTGTCTGGTACCATGATTGATTGGTTCACTGGTTGTTTTCATTGACGATCAGTTAAGTGACCAGAAAAATTATGTACATGTACCAAATGAACCTAAGTATCAATTGTCTGTCAGTGTTTTAAAATTAACAGCCAATTGCAATTTGTCCATGTATGGAAGCTATTACAAATTTCTGAAAATATGACGTCAGTTCCTGTGCTGTCAGCTAAATTTTTAATGTCTCACGAATTAATCCATTCATATGCATAAAAAAGAAAATTGAATAAGTTTCGTCTCTTATTGAACTGATTGCCGTTTTTATAATTATCCGTATAAAAGAAGTTTTTAAAAGTGCAAGGAATGTACATGCATGCGGGGTCAGAGCCCCCTCCCTGGAAAATTAAAACTTATTAAATCTAAATAGTAGAATTACCAAAAAAATACGAATTGCATCCTCTCCCCATCCCTCCATACCCGGCACACAAAATTATCGCTCGGACCCCCCACCCCACCCCCACTCCCCGCCCCCAAAAGAATTTTCTGGATCCGCGAATGCCATATATACATACACATTAGGATATCTTTAGGTGTATGAGAGAAAATACAGAGTAGATATTGATGAGAGATGGAACTGTGGGTACATCGATCAGCTTTAATATTTGTAAACTTACACGCTTCAAAAACTTAATGGGATTTGGAGCTATACATATTAGTTCCCTTTTTTCATTATTGATATATCCTTTTAATTAAACTTCGCTTAATAGCAACACTCGGAAATGAGATTAATCAGAGATTGATCTCATCCAATACCCCACCCCCCACCCCATACGTATATACGTTAGTAGTTTTGCTGTTAAATTGCACTGTTTACTTTCTTTTTCACTCAATAATTTGATGTTTTATAATTCAACATTACAAAATTTTAAAATCATTTGCAATAATCATTTTGAAATTTTGTAATAAAACCTTTGTAGTAAAATCCTTGACATTGCCTTGTAAAAATCGTTTTCTAACAAGATAAAAAATATGACAATCCAATTCCAGATCTGAGAGTTAATATCGGTCCGTCTTATACTGGGGTTCTTTTTTCATTATCTCGGAATAATCTGCGACTCGACACAAAAAGAAGCATGTTGATATGATCGAAGCGAGACAGATATTTAAATGCATTTCTCTCTTTTACTTTTCATTTGACTGTTTGATCTGATTTCAAAATCACAGAACGCATGATTGGAGCAGGGATTTTAACCGAGCTATAGAAATAATGAGTGAAATGTTTTATTAAGCGAGCATTGAAGCCTGTATATGATGTTTTGAACACAAATACTAAATAATACACCGTCTTTTGTATGGCTGCAGGGATCCGTCGACGGGTTCGAGGCTTTATTTTTTATTGATAGACAAGGCTTTCTGCACCAGCTATCAGTAATGTGGGATTTTATTGACATACAAACTTAAACAAGCGGGGGAGCGAACGCCAGATTATATATTTATTATTTGCAGTGAATTGTATGAGAAACCAATCGGCTTCTGGGTTTCCTTTCGAGACATGTCAATGAAATCTCGGGTTGAAATCCCCGACATTGGATGATGGAACATAAGCTGGGCTGATTCATGAAACAGGTACGGCTGTTTTAATCATTCTTTAATTATGATTAATAATGTGAATGTTGTTTGTTCTAACATTAAGATAGCTACTGAGATTAAGGTGCAGATTTTTTTTAAATCAATTATAGTTGTTCTCTTTTTAAGTTAGCTTGGTTATGTGTATCATTATTTTATGGTGGGAAAGAGGGGGTGGGGGTGTAAGAATATCCCAGGTATTTGGGATGTTTAGTGTTTTTAATATTTTCCGTAAGGTATTATATACAAGCATACACTCATTATCTTACAACGTGTCATCTCTAAAGATAAAGCAAGGCGGTGTTTTGTAAAACTTCAAGTTTTATGTTTAATTTTAGTAAAATTCAATTTAATTGTTTACCTTCGGTTTAAAGATATCAGAGATCGGAATATTAAGTGGGCAAGTAATACCAAAATTGACGTATAAATCACTGATATTGGAAATTACATAGATAATTGTTTAAAACTTAACATGAAACGGCGAACTTTATTTACGTGTTTTGGTGGTATCTGTTTCACTAGATAGTTATAATAGTTTATCTGCTTTAAGAGATTGTATATGAAGGTAAGAATATTACATTTGTGCGGGTAGAAGGACGGCTATCATAATAATGCAGAGCAAGACGTAATTAATGAAAGGAATATTGAATTTGAACAAAAAATGGTTAGGCGTTTCTTGCATGTCTTAATAAAACGTCTATTCACCATAGATTTCTGTGTATCCTGTCTTTATTTGGTGAATGGTTCGTGATAATTGAGCAAATCGATGTTCATTTCGTAATATTATACTCCGATATTGTCATAGAGAAAACTGATGTGGAGGCATTCAAAACGCCAGTATTGAATTGCCTGCCTTTTCATTTCATTTTAAAAAACGACAGGCGAAAATTGAACTTGTTTAAATACTAATCGATTTCCGAATGCATTCGAATAAGAGCTCTTTTGATAATGATGGACAGAGAAAAAAATGAATTGAAAGGAGAATCATTGTGGAATTCTTATACTAGTATGTATGACTTCATCATTAATGTGTAAATGTGACTTTTTAGTGCTTTAAAGTTTTAGCATGGAACAACGGGTTGTCAAGGTCCATGTGAATTATGACAACAGTTCATACATGTAGCGATGGAAATGTGTAAATTTGATATCGCCATTTCACCCGTAGTCTGTGTAATTAAGTCATTCCAAGTTATTTGAGATTTGATTTAAAGTTGAAAGATAATGATATAGATAATCCTTAAATGTAGTAGGATTTTTTCGTTATTCAGTAATAGTGTGCAGTGATTTCTGAACCAATCACTATTTTGTGAATTACTCTATTAATCAGAACATATTTTTTTTTAGAGTTTTTTTTTAATTACATGAACATGTATATTTCAGCTTCAAGTAACTATTAACAATGATGCAGACTAAAACCCTGACTCGATCCGCATCGGAGCTGGAGTTCCGGAAGTCTGGAGTGGACTGGAGCGAGACTTACCTGGAGAATGGCCAGCTGGACAATCAGCTGGAGAGTACCATTCACCAGATCCGGAAGGCCAAGTATAAGGCCACCATTGACAGTGATTACAACCTGATGGAGGCCAGACGACAGGCCGAGGAGATACAGCAGCTCAGTAAGGCCATCAAACAGAAGGACCGCCCAAACAGCGTCAAGTTGTACGACTCCAGCGCTCGATCCGGCGCTTTCTCTAAATCTCGCGCGAGTTCCGCCGTGATGTCCGATGCGATCTCGGAGAAAGACGAGTTGTGTGGAGAAAAGTCTCAATCTTGTGATAATCAATCTGAATCTTCGGAATCAAACAAAATAATGTCAGCAAAAAAAGAAAATAATAACAATGTAAACAATCAGTATGATAGAACTGAAGACGAAATAAAACTGAGACCTGTGAATGTTGCCATGTTTAAGCTAACATTACGGGGGTTTAATCGCAATAGACAGAGCGAATCTTCGTCTAATGAACATCATCGACAGTCCATGTCCGCTCAAAACGTTCGCCAGACCCAGTCTGCCAGCCACGCAAACGCACGAGATCGTGCGAGAAATATACGAGATTTGAAAAGGTCTGGAGGGAGAGCGAGACGCCCTGTTACCTCCAAACTGAGACAATTAAAAGATGGGGAGGTTCTGGAGGCGATGGACATTCACCCTGTGGTTGTGTTTGGTATTAATACACGGAAATTAAAAGACACGAAATCAAGACGAGAATTAGAAGAACTGAGTAAAATACAACAAGAACAGAAATTTGGAAAGCCGGACAAAGAAAAAGAAGAAAGGAAGCTTAAAATGACGGCATGGGCGAAAGGAGACGGAACTCTGGACCGGAAGATTCGTAATTTTATCTCCGACGTAGAAGAGTTCAAACGACGTTCTAAAGGTGGTGACGATTCCTTGTTTTCTTTTCGGAGAACAAAGTCCATGTTATTAACATGAATTAGTTGATGCTCATTATGCATTTAAAATAATTGACTATGTACTGTTTCATGTACCTTAATAATGATGAACACCGCGCTTGTAAATATATTGAATGAAGAAACATCACATTTCTTTTGATACAACATTTGTTGCACAGAGTACTGAACGCTTCTGTCATGTTGTAAATTTTGAATTTACTGGGTGCATGGGTGTAAATACAAAATTTACAGCATGACAACTAATATATTCTTGACATGTACATATATCTAGTCTAGATTTTGGTGCGCTCCGTCGCGAGCTTTTGCGTGAAATAATTTAATAGGTTTTAAAATGCTTATCTTTGGAAAAAGAGTGAGAAGCATTGTGCTTTTGAATATAAATCATTTTGATATCTTTGGTTGATTTCATTCTTTGTTTACATTGCTGTTTCAGCTTTTTCAGACATACTGATGTACAAGTTGACTAATAGGTCCGGGAACGTATTCTTTAATGAGTCTGATCATTTCCAGCAAAACAAAAACAAATACAACAACAAAACAAACAAAAAATACGTAGATGTTGCCGATGAACAATAATTATTTTGTAATGAACTGGATTTTTTATTAGCTTGACGTAACATGTTAATCAATATACATGTATTACATCTTAATTTTTAAAGAATTAGATTGCCATTTAGAATTTTGATGAATTAGATTTGTATAAATGTTTTCACATTGTAAATACGAATAAAACAAAGAACTAATGAACAGCAAACCTCGCATTCATTGGAGGAAATAAAAGACAAAGCCACGCCTTCAAACGATACGTAATAAACGTGTAACATAATTATGGAAGTAAACAGGACCGTTCCTTTTTACGCCCCCGTGAGGAAATCGTAACCCTAAAGAAGTAGTGTTAAATAAAAGTCCACGAAGGCCTCTAGTACAGTACACTGCTGATTTACATTACAAACCACAGCATGAAATTTCTCGTGTTAATATTCTTTGTGACATTTGGTAAGTTAAAAAAGTGAAATAATGAAATAAAATTTTTATCATCGTTTATTTTCTAAAATGTTACGTTATTTTTCCCATGTAAACTTTCTGATGTTATGACAACCATGCCTTTTTTTACAGGAGGAAATGCCAAGGGTTGTAATATAGACAGTGTTTTACAATGCTGGAGTCAGTCCTCAATAACAGAAATCCTCCGAAAATTCTCCTCCGAAGTCTCTCTGAAGACCCTGAATGCCCAGTTCGCTGTCGATGAGTTCTGTAGGTTAGTACTGTCAGACAAGTACCAAACGTGTACGCCAACATTTGATAGGAACAGAAAAGAAGTATTAAAACATAAACTTGTCAGATTTTTAAAACCGCAACATATGAAAGATGAATGTCAAACCTAATTGTTTATTTCTAGACTAAAACCTTGTGTGTTTCGTATGATATAAACATTTCATCTGAAGGTTTGCCGGTTAGAATAAAATTAATACTTTTTCTTCTCTTTGCGCAGCGCCCAGTCAAAGTTGGAGCTGTGTATGGGAGAGTTTAGGAGTAGGTGTACCTCGGGGGACACCCTGTCCCTGGATACAGCGATATCCGCCGGGAAATTCCTCTGCTCCGAGGGAAAGCAAGGTGTAGTATAGGTCCCATACACTTTAAATATACAAGATCTAGCATTTATTTGTAAGACAATGTGAACACTTCAAATGTTTAAGATCTTGAGTGTAAAATAAAGCTCTTGACAGATCATCTTTAACACCGGCGCACCTGTTTGAACAATCCTATTCTATTCAGTCTATATCCACGACACACAATGTATTTCCTGCTATTTCAGACTTTGTGAACCATTTCCATTGTTTTATGTCGACGTCATTTCAAACCAATACACACACATGCATGAGTGACGTCATGGAGCTAACCGCAAATGTTAGCAACGCCAAAGTTCAAGGTCAAGACATATCTAAAGAAAAGTGCAGGTACATATATAAAGTACATGTAATTCGTTTCGTTTTGGCAATAAAAAACGAGCGACGATCATGATTTGTTCGTATTTACATGAGACCAATGAGAGGTTTTCTGTACCAGTGACGTTCACGTCATTGGCTGATCCAAAAGAAGAAAGTATATTGTTTTTTTTAAAAAAAAGATGAAAAATTCATATAGAATGTTTGTAAAAATACATGCTTACATTTTTAAAGTTGAATATTGACAGCGTTCATATTGTCTGATAGGTCTGCAGATAGAGCTTTTGAATGCATAGAGGAGAAGACCTCTGTAACTTGTGGTGAAGCAGCAAAGGAATTCATCCACCACTACGTGGAGGCTACCCTCCGGCCGCTGATGAAGGACGTCACGTGTAATCATAGTGAGTACCATTAGCAAATCACCTTGAAATACCTCGTTTATTGAGATATTTGTAATATGTCAATCTTGCTTGAGGAAATACAATTTTAGTATCATTATTCCACCAACTGATAAGATAATGTGTATGATTTCTGTTAAAATATGTGTACAAACTACAATACCAGTCATTCTCTATAACAAGCATGATTTCAAACTACAGGTCACACATCGACGGAGACATCCCCCCACCCCACGGGCACCTGCTCCGAGTACTGCTACAAGTACCCGGAGAGTTCGGACACACCTGTCCTGGAGAGTACCAAGAGAAACATGGACGGCTGGTGCACCGAGAACTGCCGACTGGGGAACTGTCCCCCCACCCTGTGTACCTGTGACTGCCGCGTTCCAATCCAGGTCCTTGTCTGTAAACCCGACCCCACAAAGTTCGGCCCCCAAGATGATGGGGTCAAGTGGTGTCTGAATACCTGTAGGGCGGGTCACTGCCCGCCGGACTACTGTCAGTGCCACACCCTGTACCGTCAGCAGCCCAGACCTGTCACCGAGGGGCTGTGAGGAACAGCGGGCTACTGCTACAGATATACAGTGTCCAAACAGCACATGTCATTTCTTTTAACTGTAATTTTAACTATGACATGCATCATGCTTTTACTATCACCATAAGGTGCATTAGTTCACTATGCCGTTACTTCACAGCGTGAGATGTAGGGAATAATTGATATTAACTTTTTACACCAATCGCTCATTTTCAGACGCACAAAAAGTTTTCATGGATTTGCTTATAAATATAATTCATTTTCGTTGGACCTTACAAAGATCATAGTTATTTGAAGTGGCATGCATATGTTTGTAAACTTTTACGGTATATGTATTGACAACAATGAAATCCATATTATTGATTCCTCACTTAAATGTATCATATCCATTCCAATTCATAACGTTGAATTGTACAGTTGTGTTTGATGGCCAATAAATATGCACATAATAATCTGACTTTATTCTTGTTCTCTATCGAAAACAGTTGAAACGTTGTAATATTAAAGTCCTCTTCTTCTTTACAGAAAAATAAGGGAAATTGTGTCAGTGTTAAAAGTGAAACTTCATGCTCGCATGAAACACTGAAAAAAAGCATTTTAATGTATAAATATATAACGGTATCAATTAAGAATGGTTGATGACTAAGCTAAATTATAATAATAGATCTCGAAAGCAATCTTTCAAATCTTTGATGATTTTACAAGGGGTTAATTGCAAAACTGCAATTCGTTTCCCTAATGAAACAGGATTTAAATCTTTTGAATATGCAAAGGTTATTCCTAAATGACGGAACAATGACGGTAATATTTACAATTATATAGATTCACAACCTTCAGAGGTCATTTGATCGAGACGCAAAAAGAAAATATATGTAGGTAAATAAAACTTTTTCATTATTCCTCTGTGTAAAATTGCAATTTGTAAAACAAGTTAACGAGGTAAAATGCAAAAGTTTTGCTTAAATGTTTTACACGAAATTATTGCGACACAATTTGCAGACCTTAATACAAAGAGGTTTTTTTTTTAATTTATGTCTATAACTTCATATCTTAAAGAACGTCAATAAATGTGAATAAATGTAGATCTGTACATCATTGTTTGAATGTATTAATTCATTTTACATGTATATTGTTATTTCATGTCAAGCTTTAGCTGCAATAATGTAGCCCTCTCCGATTTTTTTATATCTGATGTTTACTGGAGAGGGCTACAATTCCATAGGATCTCCGTAATGGTGCAAAATAAATTTTTTAATGCGTCCGACTTCGGTCTGAAAAGATCGTTTTTATTATTGACTTCCTTTAGATAAAACGATTTTTTAATTCAGGTTGAACAAACTAACCGTATATAAATCAAAACCAGATAAAACACATCAGCATGTTTACCAGTCGTCCTTTTCAGCAGCCATGACAGTTCTCGCGTGATTTTGTGGGATTTACGCTTGGAGTTTTATTGGGCTTGATAAAGTGAAATTCAGTGTAAATAAGCGATCTTACCTTGTTCTATCACTAAAACATCATTTAAGGAAATGGTATATAATGAAAAATTCATATTTACCGCGTTAATTATGTTTAAAATAGGGGAATTCCTATATTCAGTTCAAGATCCGCTCCTGAATTCTCATTGGCTGTCCCAAAATAAAACCGGTCAAGGTCAGTAAACATGGCGTACAAATTCAACTTGCGCTGTTGACATACACGAAAAATAGCCGATATATGGACTATACTTGATATTTTTGGATTAATTTATGCCACACACATCTACAATGTTTGAGTTCAGGTAAGAAATGCAAATGTTATTGTCATTCATATACGATTTGAGACGTAATCGTTGCGGGAGTGAATCACTCCCGCACTTGCACCATTGCGGAGATCCTATGGAGTTGTAGCCCTCTCCCAAAAAAAAAAAAAAAAAAAAAAATCGGGAGAGGGCTACATTATTGCAGCTAGTCAAGCTTTGAAAATGTAAGGTGTAAAGCAATGTTTTAAAGGGATGCAACCTACTATACATAACCCGCGTTGAGGGAGGGGGGGGGGGGTCGATGTGAAGAGGTGCGCGGTACGAGCTTCCAACCACCTCCAAAAGATAAGAAGGACAGGGAATCTTTTATATTATTGAGTATTTACTGCAGAAAATCGATTTAGATACTCATGTTTTTCCTTACAATGATGAAATCAATAGGGTCGTCTAACTTTATATAGATAGAGTATGAAATTCCTTGAAATCATCAGATATAATGATTTATAAAAGAACAAATGTGATAATGACTCTTCTATCTATGATCGGAAATACAATCTTTTGGGTATAATTCATTATTTCGAAAGAAATTGTCATCACCAAATTCTTCTTTTATCCTTTCTGATTTGCAAATAATTAATTAATTTAGCCAAAATACAAGACGTTGTCTAAAGAAATAAACAAAAAATATTCAACGTCATAACATATTAATAACATTTTCTGAATACACGATAGATCTCCCGTGCCGTGTGCGTGAAATTTCACGGCATGTTGAGTGATGCGTGCGGTCTCTTGATATATATAGCAAGGAGCTAGGACCTTCTCAATCATAATTACACCACAATGCCATATCTAACACACATTCTGCTCCTGTGTATATTTGGCGGTAAGTAAAAACTAGGTATTCAAAGACCAAAGGAAAACAGTGAAATCAATGAATTTTATTTAGAATAAAAAATAAATAAATAAAATCAAACTAGCTTGAAAATGGAATACTTCTATTTTAATTTCCGACAAATTTTATTTTACTTCAATAATAATTAAATCACTAAAAATTCTAAATGTTTCTTCGTTTATTTTGTTTAGCAGGTGTACTCGGGGCCGAAAAACAGCGCTGTGATTTGATTGGCTCCCTCCAGTGTCTCAAGACTTTCTCTTCATCACACAAGTTCCAAGTCTCGTCTTACGTCGGCGATTACAATGTCAACCCCGAAAACCTAGTCACAGAAATGTGCACGTATGTCATTCTCCTCCTAAATATTTTTATTGCTTGATTTTGGTAATTTTCTGTCTACATCTCAAACTGGATACTTTTCTCTGCGTTTATGAAATTCATAAAAAATGATTCATGTTTGATTAATTACTAATGGTTATATTTATTACCGTTTATCTTTTGCCATTTCATTTATGTAACATTCGTTTTTTTACCCCATAAAACTTTTGAATTCGCCATCGTCGTGATTGGGGGGGGGGGGTTAAGATCAAACTTAGTATGATATGTATGTTATCTCTATTCTATGGATGTTGATTTTAAAGAAAACATTGTATGATATGTATTAAATTGAATATAATATATATACTAGTATATTATACGTATGTGATTTACCTGTAGGAAGCTTCAGCACCTGTACCTGTGTGTGGGGGACCGGATGTTGGGGTGCGCCCCCCAGTACCGGCTGATGTACGAGACCGCCGTCTCTTCCGGGAGGTTCGTCTGTAATGACGGCAAGCAAGGTAATTAATGGACGGTAATTAGTGATTCCCACACATACGTCAGCGAAACCTCAGTGTAAAGGACAAGTTTGAGGGTTAAATCTCGTGGTCGTTTTGTGTTTACATGCGTCATAAAAATAATCAAAAGGTGGAGTTTACACTTGTCAACATGGAAAAGCTATTTTATATATTTTTTAATTTGATTAATTGATAACACCCATCCTCACTCATGTTTGAGATTGGCGAAATATTGTTCTTAAACTACATGTATACTGATTATTAAACATTAAATTAATCTAGCGAAGAATATTAGTAGAACAGTTTAAGCTACCACCCTTATTTCACATTGCTACCTGTCACAGGTTTTATAGACAACTTCCAGTGCCTCGTTTCCAACAGCGTCAGAAACAGCTCCATCAGTTGTGGCGGGAAAATCCTCGCCGTCATCCAGAAGATATTCTCCAGCCCCGCGTCAGTTTTACCCGACCTGGCATCCAAAGCAGACGAACTTTGCATGTAAGACAGTCTACAGTTTTCCTCAAAGTAGAGGATTTTAATGAGGGAAACAATCTACATATTAAATACAATGTACTTTTCAATTTTTGCATACAACGCCTTATATTAATCATATGCATAGATTCATACTGAACAATTGTACCTTGAGTAGATTTATTAATCGATCGTTTACTAGCTATTCCATAAACAACTTATGTTCTTAAAATTGCATACTATATTCTTACCACGCCGTTTACTTTTAAATAATAGTCAAAAACACTGAAATGATTTTTTATACTAAACAGCATAAAAAAAACAACCCACCACACAGTTTGTATTCTATAATACATTGTATATGGCGGAAACATGAGCAAATTTTTCTCAACTTTCAGCAAATCCAACGACACGTTGAAGTGTGTGATAGAGCGGACCACGGAGGAGTGTGGGGTGGGGGCCGCCGCCTACGTTCAGCGCTACATGGACACCTCCATCTCGCCCCTCAAGTCATTCTTCGCATGTGCTGACAACCGTGAGTGCCATCTATATCAGAGTGATAAATATCCTTTTTGAAATTCTAAAATATCTTTGCAATAATCCGAAAATTTATTTTCAATTGATTAATCGATAATACCCTACCAGATACACAAATAACACATTTTATCTTATTATCATTCAGAAAATTACATGTATCAACATGAAGTTAACACTGAAACTAAAAGGAGGGACATACAGACAGCCAGACAGGGTCAACAAATACCGGCTGTATCACCGGAATTATCTGCTTACACACAACAACCAAAACCATACCCAGAGCCGTTTACGGAGCCCATTCGAATAAAAGCAAACGCAGTGAACTTTGATTTAACAACAAGTCCAGAAAACTTGTTACCTGAACCAGTTGGTGAACCAGAAAACTCCTTATCGGAACCAGTTAGTGAACCAGAAAAATCATTACCAGAACCAGTTGGTGAACCTGAAAATTCCTTTCAAGAGCCAGTTAGTGAACCAGAAAAATCCTTACCAGAACCAGTTGGTAAACCAGAAAAATCATTACCCGAACCAGTTGGTGAACCTGAAAATTCCTTTCAAGAGCCAGTTGGTGAAACAGAAAAATCCTTACCAGAACCAGTTGGTGAACCAGAAAACTCCTTATCGGAACCAGTTAGTGAACCAGAAAAATCATTACCAGAACCAGTTGGTGAACCTGAAAATTCCTTTCAAGAGCCAGTTAGTGAACCAGAAAAATCCTTACCAGAACCAGTTGGTGAAATAGAAAAATCATTACCCGAACCAGTTGGTGAACCTGAAAATTCCTTTCAAGAGCCAGTTGGTAAACCAGAAAAATCCTTACCAGAACCAGTTGGTGAACCAGAAAAATCATTACCAGAAATAGTAAGTGAACCTGAAAATTCCTTTCAAGAGCCAGTTGGTGAACCAGAAAAATCCCTACCAGAACCAGTCGCTGAACCAGAAGGATCCTTGCAAAATACGATGATTGTGAATCAAAAACCTCAAACGGCGGAAACCAACTTACCAAATGAACCTAAACAGTCCCAGTCAGAGCCTGGGAGAAGAAACTCTAGTGTCCGTGTACCAGTTCTTTTGAAGCCGACAACTACCACAATTGCCCCGGTTATTTTAGCCGAAACAGGAAGAACATGTAGAAAATACTGCTTCCGGTACCGTACTTTGAGCCGTTTCACGAGTCAAGAGAAAGAGGAATTCGACGCACTGTGCGACCGGATGTGTCAGTCGGGTCGGTGTATGACCAGTGTGTGCAGTGCGGAGTGTGGGTGTCCCCGGAAGTTGGTTTGTAGCTACACCGGGGCCCGGAGGAGATGGGCTGGGGACCACTGGTGTAACAACCTGTGTAGACAGGGCTCCGCCCTCTGTCGACAGACCCAATGTAACTGTCGATACGACTAATGGGTAGACACATATACTGTCGACAGACGCAGTGTAACTGTCGATACTATGCAGCGGGACGACTGTGATATTCAGAACTGTGCATCGAAATGTTTTTATGAATTTTATTGATACAAAAAAGTGCAATATCATTTTATATACAATATACTTTTATTTGATGGTTTGTGTTTATTTTTTAATAAAAGCATTTAAAATCAATAATTCAGTGATAATTATCATGATTATGTTTTGGGTGTATAAAGTGATGGGGCAAGCGGAGAGTGGAGTTAGGTGGGTGCAGTTCTCCTCGGCTCCTCATGTTTAACCGTAATGAACTGTCGTCGGTTTTACTGTAGGCATTTATTTACATGTACATGGACATACAATGTTTGAATGAATATCTTTCCTGTAATGCATAAAGAGAGTTTTTATTAAAAACATTCTTCAGACAAAATATCAAAGTTTCAAACAAAACTGAACTTGAGGAAAAATTGATCTAGCCGATTGAATTGAAGTACCTTAAACCGACGCACGATATAAAACAATAGCCATGTTGTTATAGGATTGTTTCTGGTAACCTCGATTGTACTTAATAGATCACTTACACTTACATGAACAATGTTCTGAAGATTGATTACAGAACTACTTAAATGAAAAACATTATTCAAAATGTATATACATGCATTGAACATATCGTTCAGGATTCAGATAAAAAAGAATTTCTTATCGTAATATTTTATACGTACACACAAGACACGTTTTTTTTTTAATTTTTATTTTGCATCTGTGACATAAAGTTTGGTTCAGCCTTTGTACAACAATTGTTCCTAATGTTAATTATATTTGCAATCTTTAAGAAATTAGATAACATTTTACATACATGTGTTTTAAATTTGAAATTAAGGAGCTTCAATAAAAGCTTATTTAAGATATTTATAGTAAACACCATCCTCAAATGGATTGCCTTTTCTTACTTCCGACACATATTATGATAAAAAAAATCAAAGAGTTTGAAAAACAAAACCGTCGAATTTTGAATTTTAATGATAATGGGTATGATAACAATACCGACTTAATCATAAGACATCACAAACTGAACTCAGGAGACATCACAAACTGAACTCAGGAGACATCACAAACTGAACTCAGGTCATCTCTTAAAGTCTATAAAAGAATCTTTGCCGGTTGCAATATATAAAAGCAATAATCATGTCTTAGTTCAGTACAGTTCAGTTTATTTTCACTCAACACCATATAATGGTACATGAGGTATATGAAGAAAAAATAACATATTTACATCTGTGTAAACATGTATATATACAATATACCGGTAGTTTTAAAGGTCAAGACAGTAAATGGGGTAAACAAACAGTTTGATTAATTTTTTAAATAAACAAACACAATTTTCTTAATGTAATATAGTTATTTGAAGACATGATTTCATAAAACGTTTTAGTGTTAAGAGAAGAACAGTAATATGTAGCTAAAAACTAATTTCGTAATTTACTTAATGCCTTGCATTCTAAAAAACATGAAATACATCACCAATTACAATTACACAAATTACAATAACGCTTACTTTTTCTAACAGTACCCCATCCTCCTATTTCAACAGTACACCACCCTCCTATTCCAACAGTACACCACCCTCCTATTTCAACAGTACCCCACCCTCCTATTTCAACAGTACCCCACCTACCCCACCCTCCTATTTCAACAGGAAGGTGATGATTTGTAGTTCTACATTTAACTGATATTTTTCTTAATTTACTGGGTAACAAAAGTAGCGTTCACATTCAAAATTTGTTTTATAAATTCGATATATAACCCCCTTAGTCGATTCCTGAATATCGTTATGCCATTTTTGTAAAAATTGATCTCTTAACATTTGGTTAATGGTTGTCTTAATCCAACTGGAGTTCTAATGGTATGATTCATGATCACACCATACATTTGAAAGTCCGCATTTGTCTTAAATCATAGCCACGGATTTAGTATTTGTCCTTTATCAAAAAGTATACGTACATACATACAGTGTATATGTAATTTCGCTTAACTTGTTTTCACTGCTATTGATAATGTTGGCCCAAAATGAAATCATTCTAGTAAAAATGGTTATATACAGAGGAAATCGTCCAGTTTCACCATATACCATGTAACTAGGTGTACAACTTTTCAGATTAAGTATATATTTCAAATATTTTTAATGGACACGTTCAATAATCGCAATATTTTCATAACCCAAAACTTCACATGCATACAATAAAACTGGTACAACAACTTTATCAAATAAATCTAATTGACAATCAATAGGTAAATTAAAAGATCTTATCTTCCTTATCACTCCATACATAGATTTCTGTGCTTGCTCACATAGCCGTTTTTGTTTTGTTTTTGGGTTTTTTTTTTTTTTTTTTTTGCTTTGAAAAATGAACCTGTTCTTGAAAAAATTACACCAATATAATTAAACAATTTTTGTTTTACTAATATTCACAGTGAGTTTCCACGTATCACAATATTTATAAAATTCATTAAGGACAAACTGTAAATCATTTGCAGACTCAGCAAAAATACCAACAGAACCATGAATCAGGATCCACAGACTTCGTCCTTTGACTTAATCTTATGAATTAGACAAAATCATCTTCCAAAATTTATGTTTTTAAAATACATCTGTACGAAAAATATTTATTGACCGATCAAGCTAGTATTACTTGTTAATGTATAATGCATGTCAAATTTGTATATTATCCTCATGATATGGAGATATTGTCAGTTTATATTTCTATAACGTCATCTGACATTGTAAAGTACAAACCGAAATTTTGTATATAAAAGAAATAAATCCAATCCACAAATTAATCAAAAGGTAAGTATTTTCTAAAATTATTCAAAAATTGTTTTCTTGCCAATTTTATTACGTCAGTCGATTGTGACATTTCTTGTTATCATAAGTTGCAACTCTCTACAAAATCATTATGATTCAAAAATTAAACGGTTCTAATATGTATTTCAAAATATTTTTACACGATTTTAACCCCATGACGTATATTGGACGTTTCTCCCACATTGCCGAGGAAATACATCTGACAAGCGAGCGCATGTAAAACTGAGCATGGCCGACCAAGTGTGTCATGTTTTGTTTGCGTAATGCGTTACGCTTTGTTGATTTTTTTCTCAATAAAACAACGGGAATGTCATTCAGTCGGCATTACTACAAAGAGCGTAACCATTTACTACACACAACACACAAACATACAAGGGAGACAACCTGTGTGTGGACACGATGCTCCTACTACAAACTTTGTTATGTCTCGCTGTTTTTCAGGGTATGTAAACATATATAAAGATTTTTAGTATTTAATTTTATTTTAATTTTTTTTGGTAAAGATTATGTATAAATTATTTCCTAATTAATAATTCAACTCAATTAAGTAAAGCTGTTTGAAAACAATTTGTATGCCATAATTCTTGATGTTTGAGACTCGCAAATTTATAATGCGTCCAACAATTACAAAAA
Organism: Magallana ariakensis; assembly: GCA_020458035.1. Classification (NCBI taxonomy): domain Eukaryota; kingdom Metazoa; phylum Mollusca; class Bivalvia; order Ostreida; family Ostreidae; genus Magallana; species Magallana ariakensis. Next base: position 75,929,180 of record CM035812.1, on the reverse strand, counting down.
CACCCGCAAAAAACAAGGATTTGAAATTCAATGTAACCAATGTAAAAAAAAATATAGAATCATTAAACAATGTATTAAAATACAATGATACACGTACCAATCTTTTGTAACTAAATCAGGAATCTTGAGTCAGTATTGTGACATCACCTCTGCCAACAAATGCTGGTCCCCGATGACGGCCACCCTGGGGGACCTTATCCCCGGTCATACCCCCTCCTCCATTCCCCCCGCTGTCAAGGTTTACAACGTCTGCAGGTACGACCGATAACATAAAACACACTCTATCGACAATCAAGAGTTTATTCTATTTCATATTTATGCAATTGTGTGAGTTTTTAGAAGCTATAACATTTTTAACTTTTGAATAGTGGACTTAACAAAGTGTTCACGTGCATGGAGAACAAGATGGCCGCCTGTTCCCCTGACGACCGTCTCCTATACGACACAGCCACCTCGTCCGCCATGTTCCTCTGTACCAAAGGGAAACAAGGTACATCATTGAAACTTGACATTAAATTGTCTCATTCTTTATTCATTCCCCTGTATGTCTGTATTTTAGCCTTCATATTAAATTTATTTGTAACATAGGTTATATAGAGCATGCCCAGTGCCTGTTCAGCGAGTCGTCTCATCAGGCTATGAACACCTGTACCACTGACGCCATCACACTGATCAAAACCCTCATCTTCAGCGTGACTGACCTAGCGGACCTCAAGGTCATGTCCAAGGAGCTGTGTGGGTAAGTGGTTCTATTGTAGATTTCAATTATTTTTTTAAAGATCTTCAAAGATATTAAATATAAATTGCTTTTTCAATTTTTTGAAAACCATTTCATTAACATGCATATGTTAGCAAGATATTGATACATGAACACTGGTTGTTTGCTGACATGTTCATTTATTACAATAGCCAATGCAATTATGGGATTATAAACGCAACTGGTATTCATAATGCATAAACGCAGAATAAAAGTACGTAGTTATGGTACTCATTTTCTTCATTGTCTTGTTCTTCTCAGACTTGCGTCGACGGTCCGCTCCTGTCTGTTTGACACCGCCCAGGAGAACTGTGGGCGACCCGCCGCCTCCTACCTACAGCAGTACATGGACGCCACCATAGAGCCGTTCTCCAAGTTCCTCTCCTGTCCCCCACCAAAATCAGGTAGGCTAATCAGAGCTCTTGGACCTTGTATTCTAAACAAACTGCAGGTACCATTTGATATAAATCGAAGTTAGTACAACTATTTGTAACAATCGAATAGCAAAGAACTGAAAGATGCTTATGTTGAATTCACCACTCTTTTACTATTTACAGATACAAAATATCTACCCTTGGAAGAAAAAATGTCAGTTGAAAACGGAATTGTCAATCCTTTTGAAATAAACACCATCAGTCCGGAAGCTTTTACCCCCTCCAAGATAGAAGTAGACAAAGTTCCATCAACAACTCTCGGAAGCCCCCCGCTCCGTGACCAGACCGATGGCCTATCAGTGGCTCCCACCTGTAACAGGTACTGCTTTGTCTATCAGCACAACCTGCCCCTGTCTATAAAACAGGGCTACGACGACTGGTGCGAGGTCAACTGTCGCCAGGGGTTCTGTCCCCCAACCTCCTGTACGTGCAACTGTAACCCCATCCCCAGGAGGCTCGTGTGTGAGGCCATGAATCTAAGGTTCGCTCAGAGCTCGGTCGGTTCACAGTGGTGTACTAGTGTGTGTCAGCAGGGGTTCTGTCCTAAACACTACTGTAGATGCCGCGTGGAACTGGAATAATGTGGACGTGAATGAAAGGAGATACATTGTACATGTACGTTACTTTGAATTGAATGTACGTTACTATGTTAATGTACGTTACTGTGTATGTAATGTGCGTTACTGAGTACATGTACGTTATTTATTGTATATGTACATGTAAGTAACTGTGTACATGTTCGTGACTGTGGAAATGTGTACTTTCACGTTACTTAGTACATGTACGTTACTGTGTACTTTTACGTTACTATGTACATGTACGTTACTGTGTACATGTACGTTACTGTGTACTTTTACGTTACTGTGTACTTTTACGTTACTGTGTACATGTACATTATTGTGTACTTTTACGTTACTGTGTACTTTTACGTTACTGTGTACATGTACATTACTGTGTACTTTTACGTTACTGTGTACATGTACATTATTGTGTACTTTTACGTTACTGTGTACTTTTACGTTACTGTGTACATGTACATTATTGTGTACTTTTACGTTACTGTGTACATGTCCGTTCCTGTCTACGTTTTTGTGTATATGTACGTTACTCTCAACGTTAGTATGTACATGTACGTAACTGTCTACTGTACGTAACTGTCTACTGTACGTTACTGTCTACTGTACGTTACTGTGTACTTGTATGTAACTTTGTACATGTACGTTACTGTGTACTGACACTACTTTAATTGAAAAACACCTACATTTGTGATAAAGCTACTTCATGTCAGTTTAATATTGTGAAATCCAATGGTTCCCTCATAGTTATTTATTGTTTCATTCCTATCATTGTCTTTTTCATTTATGTAATTTTGAAATTTAGATAAACTGATAATAAATACCGGTATACATTTTCTTCGTGTTTTGAGTGACTTTTTTTAGGATTTTGGTGGGGGTTTTTTTTGGCATGAATTACCAGCATATTACGGGTCAAAAACACTACAAAATTATACCATCGATGCTACAGTCAACGTGGCGCACTTAGTTTGCAACTTTCTAACTACAATGATGCTATTATGAACATTTTGCTGTCATCTTTTTTGATTCTGCTCTTCTTGCTGCTATTGCTGTTGTTGGTCGTTGTTTTGTGTTTGGCTGGTGTTGCTGTTCTAGTACTATAGCCATCAGTGTTGTTGCTGCTGTTGTTGGTCGTTGTTTTGTGTTTGGCTGGTGTTGCTGTTCTATTACTATAGCCATCAGTGTTGTTGCTGTGGCCATTATTGTTGCTTCTAGTTGTGCTTTTTTGTTGCAGTTGGGTTTGTCGCTCAAAATGTTATTGCTTTAAGACTTGTGATTTTGATCATAACTTTGTTTCGTTGTATACATGTATATCTTAAAGGTTGTTGTTATTTTTAATGGAATGCTACAGCAATTTGTGTTGTCTCGTTTATTCTGTTCTATTTTATTGTTGGCGATGTTGTCACAACTGTTTTTCAATGTATTTGTTGGGCTGAATTATAGGTACTTTAATTTCGGTATTGGAGATCATTATAAGCAAAATATGAAGACTAGTACACATGGTTTAATTACCTACACCGGAGTGTTTGCTAGGTCATACCATGTTTACAGTTTTGTTTAGATGACAATGACGGATTTTTATTACTTAATATGTACTCTAACGGCGAGTACACTCTAATATCCTTATGCTTCGTGTGCATTTTAAAGTTCATGTATTCACAGCATTCACACAATAGTTTGAACTCCAGGAGAAATATCTATTAATATACTTTGATTCTGTCAATTCAAAATTCCATTAAACTTCGAACACTGAATTCATTTTTAAAACATTTAAGACATTATATAATTATGTATTTAAAAAATATAAAAGCAGCACACATTTCATTAGATTCTAAAGTTAGCGTTCTCATTCACTTCTGTTCACCTAATTTTATCTTTACACACGTCAGGCTCGATATGCTGGTATCCCCACTTCCTATGGCAGATCGGTGAGGGATTTCTTGGGAGGAAGTCCTGTGGGTTTGGCTTTCTCTTTGTTCTTCTCCTCAAACATCAGGATTCTATTTAAATGTTTTAAAAGAATTTAGGTTTAACATAATTTTGTTTTGGTCATCACAATTTCAGTTAGATTAGTTAGTTAGAATTTTTTTCCGTCTTCCTTGGAAGACGGTATAAAGAGTTGAAATAATTTACAGTCTCCGGGTTGTGCACTTCCTCTGCTTTGTGATTGGTAGAAAATACATGGGGTGAAAATTTACATTTGTTTCATTGATTGAAATTATACTTTCCGGTGCAAGGTAGATAATTTTCTGATGATCCTTTTTACGTACGATTTAACAATTTTTGTATATTTCAAATCTTAAAAAGTGAGAAAACGAAAAAAAACAAAAAAAATGCTATGAATGAAATTCAGGCTTTGAATTTTCGGTACAACTAGTTGAAAGCAATATTCTAAAATGTCTATTGAAATGATTTGTTCTTTTCTTGTTGTTTTGTATACGCAAATACAAAAACATTTGAAAATTTGATACGGTATGGCTAATATCTGTAAACAAGTTTGCATATTAAATACGGTTAAACGAATATATCAGTAAAACAGATGCTAAATGCAGTTGTATTAACTTTGATTTTATTAAAATAATACGACCCTTCCTAAGATCTTTTTTTTGGGGGGGGGGGGCCTACTATAGCACGTTGTAAACATTTCTCCATTTTAAGCATGCGCGATTTAAAGACAAACATAAAAAAGTTCCAAACCATGCAAGTAGAGGAAGGCGACATTTATTTAATAAAGAATAAAATTTTCTTTGATAACTTATTGCTGTTAAGAGTTTGCTCTAAATACAGTAAGCTTTTTTTTAAAAGCTAAACTCGGTAAATACTGGACTCAAAGTGTGTGTACTCAGACGCCAAGCTTACGTGATGCTTAAAATTCAACTATTAATTGTTAAAATTGTTATTCCACAATAAATGTTATTCCGAAATCTTGGTAATCTTTACCCGGGCACAATATTCACGTATCAGACACTTACATTTTAAGGATGGAACTTTTCTTTCCGAGCATCATGTTGAGGAATTCTGGGTAATGGATAGTGCCTGAGTTTGTGGTATCAATCTCCGCTATCATTTTTTTCAGCTCGAGATGGGTCTTTGCCTGTCCTAGTTTCTCCATCATTTGTTTTAATTCCATTATGTCTAACAAAAAAAAATAACTTTATGCTACAGTAAGCATTGAACATTGTGTTATGTCCATCATGAAATTGTTAAACTGTTAAATATTTTTGCATTTTAAGTGTGTGGAAAGCTACTGCAGATATAGCACCATAACACAGACAGGGTACTAAATGGTTAAATCACGAGTTTTAATTGTGACGTCACAAACGTTGAACACGTCACAAACGAAAATCAAAAATCACGCTTGTGGCTGTTACAGTGGCTCTTCCATTAATTTGAACTTACCCATAGGATAATTTTGATGTAAAATCCATATTGGCAGACAGGCAAGAACGTAAAATAATTATGTAAATATAAGCATTAAATCCTTATTTTTTGAAAGATATAGTCTCATAACTGCAACGGTGTGTGCAAACAAAATTTCATAACGCGCTAAAAAAATAAGGATTCAATGCTTAAATGAACTTTTTCATGACGTCACTTATCGCTTGTCGCTTGGATCATTGTAAACATAAAATCTCGGTAATTTTAACAGTTCTGAACGATTTGTCTTTTTTCAAACGTATATATAACGTAAATATAAGTAATAAACAGCAATGTTAAAAAGTTCACTGGGATATGAAGTTGGTTGGTACGTATTCAAATCTACTGAGAAGCCCTTCGGGCTTCACAGAATTTGATCACGTGACCAACCAACTTCATATCCCAGTGAACTTTTTAAATTGCTGTTTATTCCTTAATTAAATGTGCGGATATATGTAACATACCTATATCTCCCGAATTATCCAAGTCATATTCCATGAACTTTGCTGTAAGATAAGAATACATAGTTATTCTCATTAATTTGTTTTAATTTTAATCAAGCAGTAAGGCAAATAAAGTTTTATTAACACTACGTGCAAGTGAACAGGTAAGTAATTTGGTAAACTACAACATTTGACATTATCAGTCTTGGTACATTTCAATCTGATTAAAATCAGATCCTCGATCCGCTCCTTGTTTTTCTATTGTCGCTACCTCGTGTAGCGACCGAGGATCTGATTTGAATCAGATTGTGGTACATTTATACACTATAGCGGGAGATCTAGGCCCCACCTAGGTACACCACTCTCTAAGAAATCATTATCCACGAGTTATCTTACTTGAATAACAAACCTTTGTATTCGTTTAATCTCTCCTCCAAGTCTTCTACATCTTTGTACGTATCTCCATCCAGAAAATCCTTCAATTCAGAAGTTTATAACGCATGCATTATGGAGAAAAATCATTCATCTTTATGTATGTACATTAACACATTTGAAATATATATACATGTGATCATCATAAGATAAACTACTGTAAGTTTACGAGTTCTTACAAATGTTCAAAGACTTTTTAACAAGCTTGAAGATTCCATGTCATATGTGTGGGTTTTTTTTTACATATGTAATTCAGTGAATATATTGCACGTTAATAAGATGGATCCACATGTGATTGACTAAATTTATGGTAGTGGTACGTCTCCCATCTAAGAGAGGTAATTCTTGCTGAGTTTGTTTGCGAACTTAACTTTGGGAAACATTATGAAAGCATTTTTTCTATTTTGTACTAGACTCTCAACAGGATTTTAAATAGAAAAGATCGAAACAATCTAAACAAAATATTTAATTATAGCATTCTGCGGAAAACAGTATAATAGCATACATTAACACAGATGAGGGTATAGGTATATATTCTAGATCGAGTCCCTTCAGTCCTCAAATACAGTCTATAAGACATGAACGGTTAAAGCTCATTCTAATTTTATATCTTATTTAGTTTACTGGTAATAATGTTTATAATGATATTTATAAAACTCAATTTTCCACATAGTTAAATCAATGGGATCAGGCATTACAATGACTCTATACACACTATCTAGGCAGTAAGTACGAGTACCCTATTGACTTCGTCCAACTCATCTTCCTGCTTCTTCCGTAACGCTGCATATCGCTTCCCTCCTAAGGAAAAAGTAGGTTTTTAAGTTATAAATATTTGCATAATGCTATATGTAACTGAAAAAGTTTGTACAACATATGTGGTTATCCAATACACGTTTTTTTCTAGTGTTTCCTTTATTTAAGTGTATATATATAAAGATTCATATTGTCAAAGGTTTATTATTTTCCCCGGCATGACATCGCGATATATATTACACACAGTTACACGACGAAACAATGGACTTGTATCTATACCAAGGACGTCCCTATATATCATACATATCGTATATCGTGATGTTATTTACTCATTTATAAATGTTTTGTCTATGTTTTCTTGGTTCATCTTCTGAACTGTGTATTTCATTTTAAAATCGTTTTTATACATGTACATCTTTGCACTAAGACTTTAGTTACCATGATTTTTACTTGTACCTACATGTACATGTACATGTACATGTATATACAGGACCAGGAGCATTCGCATGAATTCACGTGACAGTTTACACGTGAATTAAACTTCACAAAAATATATGTTAAGAAAGCTAGATTTAAGAGAATATCCATGTGAAATTTTCGGGGTTTTTTTTATGAAGCATTGGAGCCAGAAGTGGTTTTGTATTTTTCTGTATTTTCCTATTTGTTAGCATTAATCTTTGATATTTTTACATAGTTTCGTGTGCTATAAGGCATAGTCATTGTTCATACATACAGTAGTAGTGATATCTGGAGCACAATGTCGCTTCCTTATGCCCGTTACATTGTAATGAGAACTCTCGTTAGAGACTCGTCCAATGCGTGACAACGTCATTAAGAACAAGTAGTCAGTACTTCTGTAGAAGAGACATTTCCGGAAACAAATTTACTTTCATTAATTGCTTGTGAACTTATTTCAGAATGTTTTCAATGGGATACTATGTTGATATCAGCCTTGAGCCAAAATCTCATATATAAGCGGAAATTGATATTCATGGAAAACTGCAAAAAATACGCTCAACTTCAAAGTGTATCCATTTTTTCATCTTTTATCTTTTACCTAAAAGAGACTGTTTCACACTAAATAAAATGCATTTTATATGCTAACAGACCACCGTTGTACGAAATCGGCGTGCAAGACATGACCTATTTCCTCAACATTTCTTTGTCACTAGAACCGGCTGCCGGATGACTTACTGATATATTTTATGACCAATCTCTCTCTCTCTCTCTCTCTCTCTCTCTCTCTCTCTCTCTCTTTGTTCCCCCACACATTAAGACACACAGATCATCACTCATAATGTATCCATCCCACAAATCAGGCCACATCTTAATGGATTATTTCACTGACATCATTTGTCCCCCGGGGTTACACAGGTAAATGCTTTCCTACACAGGTGTATCGTCTATCTAAGTTGTGTTTGTAAACATATATACATTATTGGGTTATAACATGAGCTATGAAAAAGCCATCCAACATTTCATAGGACTTATGTTAACATTTGTACATAAAACTCGCACTTGATCAGAAATAAAGTCAATAAATTAAACATTTCATGAACTATGTAACCATATTCAGGAAATAAAATAACATTAGGTGAATCAAATGGGAAAAGAGTTTCCTTTTATACCTGTGCGAAATTTGATACAAAACTTTCAACAAGTATTATCTAGCATTTAATTTCCTTCTAATGAATTACATTTAATGGAGTTACACGCGTATTAAATGTAACTGAAACCAAGATTTCATTTAACACAAGAATGTTCGAAGAACAGAGTAAGTATTGGTCGGTCAGAGAAGTTAGAACCTGCATGATTTACCTTGCTTGTCTTTGAAGTCCACCGACATGACTATGAGGGCCCGACCTCCAATCTAAATACACAAACTGTCTGAATAACCCAGTCTCCGTGTCACCGTGGATGTTTAACTCTCCCCAGAGGTTACCATGCTAACGTACGTATATCTGCCGATCTCAGTCTCTATCCCTGTGTGTCCTTTAACTTCCTGCTTGTTGTCACGTGGTGTCCGTATTGTAACATTTTATTATGAATAATGAAATGCATTTATTACATGGATGTTTATCAATCAACATGACTGTTTAATTTCAAACTTTAATAAACAATTCAGAACGATGAATGAAAGTGTCCATTATACATATGCATGCTCCAAACTCAAAATTCAAAAATATCCATCGTTTTCTAATTAAAAACTAGCATATGCCTGCTTGAATAATGTCACTGCTAGGGTTTAATATTAATAATATTTAAAATCGTTTTTCGTAAGTCATTTGCTGATTCCAAGACCACGTTGGAGGGGAAAAATCAGACACTCGTGTTTTAATTTATTTTGGCATTCATACCCGCCAATTTCAAAAAAAGATTGACATAGTCAGGGGTAAAATTAGAATATTTTTTTTCAACCCGATTTTGTACATACCGATATGTAATCTTATTCTCAAAACTCTAGACATTCCGCATATAGAGAGAACTTCTCAGAGAATGTAAATGATAATTTAGTTGTATGTTGTGGAGACATTGTTTACGTATACACCTGTTTCATTAAGAGCATTTGAAAACAGGAACAAATCCCGCAATGAATCAACATGGCGGAACTAAATTCATGTCTGAACATCGTAAAATGTTACGATGTCTGGGCAACAATAAACTTACTGGTCTTTTACGGCCAGTCAATAAATAACTGAAGTCTTTTTTTCAAAATAAAAATAAAAAGTATTTCTGTCTGCGTATAGTATAAACTCGGGTACCGAAAGTTATTGTCGGACGTCTACCGCTGTGTACAGCTTATTAGTTCAGAAATCGGGATTACATTCCGGAAGTACTACAATACTTGTCAACGAGTGACAGTGCGGAGCAGTCACACCTCAATCCAGTAAACAAAGTACTTGTAATGACGACATCAAGTACTGCATGTCTTCATACATTGTATCCCTTACGTGGCGTCTTAGTGAGAAAGACTGTTGGCCAGGACAGCGACAAAGCGAGACAACTCTCGGGATTTCTTTCCTACCTCCACCATCACAGAGTAAACTAGGTAATGTAATTACATCCTTGATGCACTTTTTAACATATCTGCTATCAAATACTTCTTATTGCCTTCTATTTTTTTAAATATACTAATTATTTCTTTTATTTGAGCTATAGATAAAAACTTTTCCTGTGAGCTAACTGAAGGTCAAAATGTCTGCATCTAAATTTTGATGTAACAACACTAGGTTGAGGAAGAAGAGAACCCGTTATGAATTATATGTATCAATTACTATTGATGTATAGATATCATGGACTATGTACATGTAACAAACTTAATTATGCCAATCGGGATTAGTTTGTTTTCTATAAGCGTTAATTAGTTAATTATGAGCGGAAATTAATCCTGAAATTACGGAATATGAACCGGAGTTTGTAATTGCCAAGATTCATATTTTTCAGTAAAGGGAGTGGATCTACATTTTACGGTTTAATAAGAAGTGTGCAAATTCAACAAAAGATTTTGGCGTCCATCAATGTATTAAGATTTTTTTTTTAAATTTATAGGGCACATAATTGGTTTCGCAGGGGGGAGGTTGTACATGTAATTATAAAAAACAAAATTTATTTATTTTATTTACTCAATTTATAAATATTAAACCTTCCATTAATTGATAGTACTTAAATTCAAATTTTTATAACATTGTCAAGAATATCTAACAATATATCACAGGTGATTTTTATACAGGTGGTTTGTACCTAAAACAGTCTATACTCAATGCTCCTTCAGGTGTGAAAATCACAATTTTAGCTAGGTTGGAATAAGAATTTTAGATACGTGGGAATAAACCAAAGTATTTGGTCGCCATATTAATTTTGACCGCTCCTCAACTGTCTGGGATATATATGTATACCGGTCTGGAAAGTTACGGTCGGTTGCTTTCCGATCGAGACATTCAGGTTGCACGGACTACTAAACGATAGAACTACACACTATACAATGTAGTTATATGTTTGAAAATGAATAATGGAAACTACAATCAATAAAAAATAAAAGATAGTTCGATAGAACTTCCAATAGATCCGCACCTCGGCCTTCTATAGAGCGCTATTAAGGAGGCTGGATGATCAACAAATTAACCATCAGATCTACCTAAAATTTTAAGAAATGATATGTTTATTTATAAAATATTGTTTTGTAGAGAAAAAGTCCATAAATCTTCCCTTTAATTAAAATTAGGACATTTTCCTATATTTTTACACGAGTTCTTCTTCTAAAGGAAGTACGCGTATAAAATTGACCATCATGATGACCATCGAACCCTCTTAAGGTAATTCCAGTGTTTTTCGGATCCGGTTTTTTTTTTTACACAGCGTGCTAAATTTGCGGTTATAATTTTGGCGCACAACAGGCGTTTTAAGATAGTAATGATTTGGTCAAAAAGTGGGAAATTTGTTAAAATGTCGCATCTCCGTCGTTAAGAGGGATTGGAGAAAGCAAGGAAAGCAGCGAAATGTAAACATGGTAAATGAGTGTGTAATATAATTTTACGTATTGTATGCATTCTCTTCTAACAATTACACTGCGTTTATGTAGCTTGACGACCTAATGTGTTCTCCAGGACAAGATCGAAGAGGATAAGTAAGCACTTGTGTAGCTTGAACATTAATTAAAACTATATAACACTGTTTGGTGTTTAATCTACAGATAAATATGTTTAAAAACTGGGATAGAAAGTATTTGACAGAAGGGGGGGGGGATACTCAATTCTATGTGTTTTTTTGGCAGTCTCGAACTTAATTTTATATGTATAATACAGTTTCATTAAGTATATCAATTTTAGTGACTGTTAGATTGTGTCTTTTTGGTACATTTCAATTTTTTCCAAAGTTTGCAAAAAACAACTTGTAAAATTAACATTTTCAAAATGGGGGTACACGTGTTCAAGAGACTATCAAGCAAAAACTAGATGGTCAATTTTGATAAACTATGTTTTTTTGTTAACACAATATGTAACTCTTAATAAATATTTTTTTTAAAAATGTATGTAAATTGAATATTTTTTTTTTTTTTTGAATTTTCCAAAAATATGCAATTAAGTGATAATGTTTGGAATGTCGTGGCAAGAAAAAATGTGATAATTTTTATATTTTCTGTAAAAAATCAATAAAATTTTTATGATTTAAATTATAACCTTACATAGTGTATTTTGGTGCATAATTCAATAAATTATGAGATCAAGCTTCATGGTGTTAAATTTTGGCTGTAGAATTTTGGGACGTTGTGAGCTGAAGCTCACTGTAGGAAAACAAATGTACATGTGCAAATGTATAAATATTTTGGCCTCTATAGTAAGTTTATAAGTTGTTTTAAGTGTTCAAATTAAAAAAAAATGTTTGGTTTGACACAGATTTCTAAAACACTGGAGTTACCTTAATGCTTCACCACATTCAGGTGCGGATCTATTGAAAATTTTATCGAACTATCTTTCACATTTTATTGATTGTAAGCATGGGCTTAGAGTCTGTAGAATCTTATTTGCAGTTCCACTTCACGTTTACCCAATTACATACAAATAGTATGGCGTAAATCCCTTCCTGAATTCCCAAACTCTCTCACTCAGCGGGAAAAAAATTAATTAATAGCATACTCATCTACTATAATTTATCTACGAACTGAAAATCATAATTGGCATGCTTGAACACTAATTCTGTCGACAAGTACCCTGTGTTACGTTAAGTGAAATTATCGAAACCAGTGCCTGGGTTAAAATTAATTACATTTTCATTCTATTGTTTTACTTTATTTTTTATATTCAGCTATCATTAGTGGATATATTTTGAATGCATTTTACCTTTGACTGGTGAATAGTGAACTTGGAGAGTGTAATAAGCAGGACATGCGTTTGTAGAAAAGAGGGGAACACGTCAAAATCTGAAGGCGGTGAAATTAACAATGATGTGTGATTTCTGATTGCTTTTAATGACGAGGAAATTCTCCTATACTAGATTAATACTGCTGTTCTGTTTCGAGCTCTATAGAATATTGATGGATAAAAGTACAGTAGTTCCAATACTAAGAACGTGGGGGAATAAGCCGAGGCATAAAACCACTTAAGTCCATTTGAAAAACCCCCAAAAAAAATTTTATTATTTTTTTTATTTAAACATATGTAATCATTTGCATTCAGTATTGCCAAAACCTTCAAAAATTGACTTTAAATTTAATTGATATTAAGACATCAAAATATGTATATGCCAAAAAAGCAGCAAAATGCTTATGAAATCGGATGTTCAGACTATAGTTTTTTACAGAGTGGGTCATCATACCATTTTTTAAGAACGTATACTGATAAAACATGTAAATATGTATATTTTTCAATTTTCAAAAAATGGTACCAAGACCCACCCTATGGTAAAAAGCAAGTTTTCTTCCTTCAATTTCCAAGATGATCATCAAATGGCCAAGACCGAATAAAATTTGCGGAATACTAAATGGATTCAAACATGTGATTTCTTGGTGTAGCGGTTAGCGAGGAGTTCTTGGAACATAAGTATGTTGAAGTAGGTGTTTGATTCTAATGAATCGTGTTGTAAATATTTTTATATCTTTGTATACTTTGTTTAAATTCGAAAAACTCATTTGATGTAAAGAAAGAAAATATTGCGTTATTATGAATAAAACACATGCACTTAATAATTTTACGGATGGTTAGTTAACTACTAAATCAGTTATCTTAAGCATTATTTTTAAAAATTCTAAAACATGTTACTTTGTTGAGGGGGTACAGATTATGGACTTTAAGACAAAAGATTGGAATTCTTTATTCTATGTACACGCACATAATAAATTCTCTGGAGATATGTAAGCACAAGAATAAAAATATTTGAAGTTAATACACATATCATACTAAATGCGTGATTGTCATTTGAAACATACTAGTAATAGGGTTGTGGCCACTTGTGGGCATATGCCTCGGCTTATTCCCCCAGGTTCTTTTTACATGGACAATCAAAGATATTGGTAAATCATAAGAATTCAGTTAGTGTTAGGTGTCAATTGTCAACTTTGTGTTTAATTAAAAAATATTTTTCCTTTTAGCGGGTCAGTGTGTTGATGGAGTCTCCTAATGGACATACTGCAGTAACGCCCGCAATACGTACAACAAAATGTTTTGTTGAGGCCAAATGATTTTTTTCCCCAAAACGCTGTTCTTATCTTTGAAATTAGTTTTGAAATACTTTTAAGCATGTTGACAAGAAATCTTTTATGTTAAAATGTGTAAGCTCTTTTAAAACAACCAGGGGCAGATCAACTATCCCAGGAAAATGAAATTCAGTAAATTGAAATTATAGACTAGGAACTTTCATTTTAGTTTAAATTTTACACATTTGCAAAGAAGGATCCGTGCCAATTTAAAATAATATTCAATTTGATCTACTGGTTCCAAAACAAAAGTTAAAACTGAAAGTTGAATCATTTACAATATTGAAGAATTAAGACGCCGGACATTTTGTAGAGGATGAGTCCGAGGGTTTGGTTGTCACAAGATGCCCTGGCAACAGGATCTTTACCAGACTTATATCAAAGGAAACAATGGCACGTCTTCATACAACCGCTAAAGATTCAGCAACATCAATGTATTAAGAATTACTCTTCCAGTGAAAAAAAGAACACATACTTTGTTTTGAAAACTAGTATATATAATTCTATCACCAAAAATTTTAACAAACATATACAGCGTTTGTTTAAAAATTTTCAAATAAATAACGATATCGTCAATATAGCTACAGGTACAATTACCTCTTTGGCCGTTAATGTTAACAAGGACTAAGTGTATGAACAATTTAAACACAAGCTTATTAGTAAAAAAAAACTTTGTATAAGTCTCCAATGTCGTGAAATATATCTATGACGATCCCATTCACTCTGATGTTTACTCCTATGTATATCCAATCTAAATGACTAGCATGGGTTTGACATTGACACCACTAGTCACAGTGACGTCACATACGACACAGGGTTGCCGGCTCCTGGCGAAAATCAGGAACACTTCTCCGGGCCAGCGTTATATTCCCGAGGTTCTTACTCTCCGTGAAGCAGACGATGCTAAACATAGTCTCCAGTGCTTCCCGTCTCCCCCGAACTTTTTTTGACTGCGCATGCTTACAGGATGCAATGTGCGCTCGGAATCCTTGTCCGTAAAGATAGATTTTTCTGCATTTGGGATGTCCCGGACAAGGCCACATGATAGGCATAACAGTGATGATAGCGAATAATCTGAAATGATATATGTATGTGGTGAATGAATGGATAATTATAAACCATGCAGTATAAGTGAAGTACATTTGAATTCGGTTCACGGAACGCGGCCAATCATCGTCGGAAACTCACGACCAGTTTGCATATTATCTTTACAGGCCGCGAGCCAACACCCTCACTTTTTCTCGTTCTCATAATAATCTATGCCCTATTTCGATTGGCTCATTCACTTTTTCATGAAGGAAAACTCCCAAAATCGCAACTATGCTTATGTATAAACAAAAAATTGCATAGTTTCATAATTTGACCAAAATAATTTTGCCTTTCTCGTTCGTTCGTTGTGAGTACTAGTAATTAATAATGAAACATGAGTTAAACGAGAAAACGTCAATAAATTATAGAATTAGCCCACGGCCTGTAAGCGTGTACTTTACGGTTGGTTGGTTTTTGACGATAGAAGTCAATAAAAATTAACAAATTTCAAGTGAATCCGACCAGTTCGGAAATTCAAACCTTTTGGTACGCATTTAGAATAATCGTATTTTAAAATCTCTTCCTTCTTTCCTTTTCAAATAAAACGAATACACAGTGGCATTAAGAAGAATTTTCAAAATCGAACTGATCGGCATTTTATCAATTTAAAACATTGTCGTAAAGAAAGAAAATATCAATCGATGATTTTAAGATATGAAGTGCCCTTTAATAAAGACATCCCTGTCTTACCCCGAGAATTTTACCAATCAAGTTATTCACTGAAGTTCTTTAACAAACAATACTGTAATTCATTTAAAATGACCTCATTCGTTTGATTGCTATACAGGCATTTAATTAATTCCCACGTATATTTCAGAACATTATTGAACTGCAGTTGGAATGGGCTCTCGTGTAGTATCCCTTGCAATATCGGACCGAATTAAAGGAAATAATACTTCTTATCTTTGGAAGGCACAGAAATTTTAAAGATGTCTCCAATATTAACTTGTTCCTGTGCCCATTAAGAGGCACTTGGATAGTTATGAGGTTCTTAAAATAATAAATATACCGATTTTAAATTTTAAACGAAATTTGAACGTCATAGTATTAATTAATTCTTCGAGATAGAAAAAAATAAAGTTTCTTTATACTCAATATATTTTTTTAGATGTCTGGTTTTTGTTTGGGAATGTCGAAAACGTTTATTAAAGGCAATAACGAAAATCTATCTTAATTTATCAACTGTATTAATTGAACAAATGTATTTAACTGCACCATAGATAGACGGCCTAAATAGAGCGATTAATTACAGCACGCAAACATTGAAATAGTTCAGTAAACGATAGGTCTAATCAATTCAGATAAAACAGTCAACTACCAGAGCAAGATCTGCAAAACTTCGAACAATTCAAAATTAAAAAATTGCAATAAGTTCAAACAATTTTTTTTTATTATTTCAATTTTGTTTCTTATTTTAATATACATTTAGATAAATGCATTATATTTTTTCTGTCTTTCTAAGGAAAACTAGACATTTCTTTTTTAAAACTGACCTTTCTGCTAATTGTTCAAAGTTATCATCCCTGTGTAGTCCTCGCTATCTTGGGGGGTATGTATCCAATAGTCTGTATATTTATATATATTTTTTTTACCTGTTGTGTTAAGTAATAACATAAAGCTTGTTCGGGTAATGAAGCAGTACCTGATTGTGTCCATTAACAACGAATCAAAAACAAGAGCATGCCTACCTGGATTGCCGAGTGTTTTACTAGATAGAGCGTCTCCTCATAGATAATTCATGCGCGGGAACATTGGTGCTGATTGTTCCCGGAGATAAACATCAGGCGTTAAAACTTCGACAAGGATCTCTCACCCCTCAGAATGGCGGCTTATCCAGGGAGAAAAAAGAAAAGATCGCGGGGCTAATCTACGACTGGAATGGTCCAAGGGTTTTTAATATGTTTGCGTCGATATCTACGCTAGTTAGTAAAAAGAATATTTAATCAGACTCTTTTGTGTTACAACCTAATCCGTCAATAGGTGCTGTATTTACAGTGCAATGTTTATAAAGAGCGATAATTGAGGTCAGTGAATTTTATTTAAGTTTTACACGACAGCTAAATATAAACCGTACTTAAAGAAAGAAATTAAGCCATTGTTTAATATTGATCCGTATTAATGACATACACATATGAAAAATTAAGGTCGGTTAGCTTAACATTGAGCCTTTGATCCTGTTTGTATACTAGTATGCATATACACATTTAAATTTTAAAAAGTGGATATTTACATAAAAATTTCTTTTATTTGATTTCGTAGGCATGCGAGTATAGATTTTCAATTTCAATTTCTTTATTGTAAAAGACATACGTCTTATGTCACTTATAATGATGAACAATACAAACAAAACTATAGGCAAAAAATATTTATATTTAATAACTCGGTAATTGCTTGTTAAATTACTTAGTTTTCAGTCAATTCAATGGCACGTGAAAATAATACCAGTCATACGGTATTTTTCCATATTTCTAAAGACAACTGAAAAACATTTACAAGAGTTTTAACAAATCCGCATCAATGCACTTTGTTAATGACAATTTTGATGACTGCATATGGACAACAGATCGAACTATCGCCGATCACAATAAGCTTCCGTAAACAACTACTTCAAATGTATTATTTTTTCTTAATATTCATTGTTTAAAATTACATCTGTCTTCCCTATGTGTGATATTCCAGGGGAGATGTGAATTTAGGTGTTCCTATGGGCTATGAAGTCATCTTATAGAAGCTCTCTTCCTGTTGTATAAGGGAGATAACTCTAATTTCAAATGAAAAGACTATCTGAATGTTTTGAAATCATTGGCAATATTGAATTCCTCGAAAAACTAATACAGCCACATCCAAAAAGGCGTAATGTACCGGTGTAATGTTTGGCTTATGTGTCTTAAATGCAACAGAATAAAAACAACTAGAGGAAAAGTTTAACCAGAACACCTTGGTCTTTTTTATGTTCGTGTATATGGTCCATATAGACGACTTCTGCCCCGGAAAACATTATTCTAACAACAGACATCCCGTTAAGGTGATATGGAACACCACCATGTGGTGACGTACTATTAATCGAAATAAACAATAAAATCAAGTGTAATTTTATAAATAGTTTATTTCCCTTAACTTTAGCATGTGTTCGACTTGAAAATGACCCCCAAAAAAACAATTTTGTAGAAAAAAATCAAATTTTTAAATTTTACCGCTGTTCATGAAAATAAAAGTCCCTGCTGTATTCGAACTCGGGACCTGCGGGTTGGTAGACCGAAGCAACAGCCATCGCGCCATAGAGATAGACAACACATTTCGGCGATTTAAACTATTTCACAATGCGCTAAAATCGCCATGTTGTGACGTACTGTCCCAAAAAGTCGAGGATCCTTAAGTTCGAATACTGCTTGTGATTTTAATTTTTTTACCTTCCCAATTTTTTTTAAACGTATTATATTGTAAAATTTTAAATCGTTAATCCACATTCATATAGACTTATGTCTCATATATTATACCACCTTAAGTTCTAGAGTTATCCCGCATGACTTTAAACTACATAGTAGTTTATCTATAATTATACTGCAAAATATTTCATGTAATAATTTCTAACCTAGCCAAAGATAGTATTCTATATACAGTCATATAAATCTCCTGGTTTCTGGAATATTTCGATGAATTTCAATTTCAGCTAGAACCCAATCAGGCCAGCTTCTTTAAGGTGGCTTGACACACCAGTGCATTATTTAATGGATCGATGGAGAATCGTGAAAAAATGATTTTACAAAAATGAGACCGGTATTGGCTTAAGCTGCGAACAAGATATTAAAGAGTTTTTAAAAAATGTTATCAATTGACGCACAATACAATTATCTAAAAAAATATATCAAAGACGGTCAAATAAACTTTATATTTTTGAAAATAAAAATCAAGAAATGTACATATTTTTCAAATCAATGATTAAAAACTTCAAATCGCATTAAGCAATCATCATATTTCAACAAGAAATTGAAACAAAATGTCCAATTCAAGAAAAATTAGAAAATCTTAAATTCAAACCGATCCCGATTGTAATTAAACGGATCCCGAACAAAATCATATAGATTTGGAATGTATCACAATTTTGCAGAAAGTCCAGGTTGTTAAGCTGTAAAATAGTTTGTTCGTTTACTGATCTCGTAATGCATATCAATTCCACAAAATAAACTGCAGATATTTCAATTCTAAAATAATTCTAATCGGGATCAGGGTTTTTTTTTTCAATCGGGATCGGTTCAAATTTGATAAATTGCAATTTTTCTAAAATTGTATTTTTGTTTCAATTTCTTTATAAAATATCATGCTTTATGTGACTATTTGTTATTCATTAGATTTTAACCATAGATTTATAAGATATAAAATAAATACAATTTTAATTTTCAGAAATATTTTTAATTAAAAAAAATAAAATTTTGACAAGACAATCATTGATAACTATAGGAATACACGTACTTAACTGATGATAATTTGCATATTTGTACTTCCTATCAGTTACGTTTAGTGACCTTCTTGTTCAAATCATTGTTCAAAAACTTACATACCGGTATCTTAGTGTTTTTCCAGATTATTTAACATTTAGTCTAAACGTTTAATCGAAAAATACTTCAACTCGAGCAATCAGCGACGACATAAACCTCTGTATATAGTGAAACGAAGCCAATCAATCTTATATGAAATCAATTTGCGAATCCAATGAAAGAATTTTTCTGTTTTTCGTGTTGACCAGGTTGCTTGGGTTTTCGTGGCCATTTTATAGTACTATGTACAAACATTGTCAGAAATCGATGTACGCTTTATAATTTCAGATAATATTATGCGCAAAAATGTATAAGCTTTAATGTGGATAAAAATACAATATAATCATAATACTTTTACCTGTTAAGAATTTACAAGATTTACAATTTTTGACGAAAAAAAAAATTTATATTTAACAATTTTTGGAAAGATAAAAACAAGATGGGTGAATAAGGCGTGTAAAATGCCTATATGTACATCGTATATGAGGCTAGATAAGATCCTGATGTCAATAAAGGGAATAATATAAGCCCTATGGCTTGTTTCCCAACTATCGCCATGTTAATGTATTTGAATCTTTAAAGAATAAATATTGTTCAAACTAATATACTACAAAATTAAAATATCAAAAAATCTGATAATTTCTTTTTAAAATTATTCAAAACAATGTACATTTAACATAACATCGATTTGTAACCCTTAGATATGTTGAGTACTTGGGATATGTTGATTTAAACTAGCATATGCGTGTCAAAACCTCCATATAGTGTCATTTTTTAGACCTTCAATGCGTTTTCTTTTTTAGAGTGGGTCTGAGCTCCATATTTTTGCCATATTCTAAATAAGGTTTATTGGAAATAAAACCGCTTTCAATAAACTAAAAAGTGGATAGATGACCCACTATCCTTTAAAAATGTCATTTTGTATAGCAACAATTGAACGTTTTGAAAAATAATGCAAGTCCATAGATTCGTGGCCAAAGTCGCATATAGCATTTAAACACCGCACTTTGTTGTGACTGAAATGGCTCAGTGGTTAGAGCACCAGACATTATACAGCTAGGGTTTTTAGATATTGGGTTCGATCGATACCACCAAAACTTAAGGGTTTAATTTTTTTCCTTATCATTTGTTAAAATATTCAAAACTGGTTATAATAGAAATTGTCCTTTTGTAAACTTGTATTATAACATTATCAAATATATTTAATTGAAAAAAAAAATAAATTTGAAATTGTATTTTACGACTACACCAAATGGGCATTTGCGCTATTTTATTCCCACATCTTCGCTTCAAAAACGATTTTGCCAATAGGGTGGGAATCCTTGTTGATAAACATTGTACATGTATCCATCAATTTTGCCAATCCAATTTTGGGAGAGGGCGGACTAAGTTTCTGACTGGAGCCCAATCTCAGCTGTAATTTTGTACAATAAAAATATGTTCAAACCTTGTATCAATCCTATCACACGAATGTTGCAATCGTGTCCCTTCTACATTTAGTTTAGATTACGCTCACCCATTTATAATAGATATTCTGGTAATATTAGCTAATAAAAACAAATATTGGATTTTGTTTTATTATTTTAATTTCATTTGGTATAAAAATATTCTGTCAGAATATACATATACATTTTCACAACTAAAAAATCACATTGGAAAGGCACCTTACCTGTTCCTTGGTATATACATGTATGTAAATCTAAATCACGTATAAATTAACAAAGACTAGAACGTTGGCTGTATTTGCGTCAGAACATCATATAAATTAAAAGAATAAATACTATTGCATAGCCAGGAGTACAAAAAATGCGTTAACAATAAAAATATCTGCATAATTTTATGAGCGATTAATTCAGAAGTATTCCTGGGTAATTTATCAGTTAAGCTTTACATACTGGAAAAGGCAAAAGAAACGTGGCACTTTCAATTTAAAAATCTTGTTTATAGAGTAAAATGTCTTGTAATATATACCAAGGAGTGTTATAAGAAGCACTGAATTGTTATTATAAAACAATAAGTATGAACAGTATGATTAAACGAGTTTACATAAGTGAATACGTAATGGTATACAACCAATGACCTATAATATAAACGCTCTTCTCTCTCTCTCTCTCTCTCCTCTCTCTCTCTCTCTCTCTCTCTCTCATTTTAGTTTTGCACACATTTAAAACCATTTGCACTGTCGTGAAAGAAACAATAAACAACCTTACAATGGTTTGGCATTAATGGCACAAGAATTTATGTACATGATATGTAATATATTAACACGAGTTTAAAAATATATAAAAAATGGTTTTAAAACGCTATCCATATTCAAAATTCTGTTGAGCACATTCACCAGTAAATATCAATAAGAAACAAACTTTGACTTCGTAAGCTTACTTTAACTTTGAGTAAAAAACAGTTTGTGTTAGTTTTAAATATAAAGTAGTAGTAGTAGTAGTAAACGTGTAGATTATTATGTACATTTCACGAAAAATGTTCATAAATTTCCAGGTAAATATTCATTAAGTTTAATATTTAAAGATGGTCTAAAATTGCGACCGTATACAGTTTTTCCGGTTATTTCGTTTGTACTCACGTGTAGAACAAGAAACCTAAGAAGAGAATTGAACAATGTGTTTAGTTATTTTCTAGGAACGATTCCACAGATAGAGAAAGAAAGAGAGTGAGAGAAGGACCCAGCTGATGGTAACAGATGACGCCCCGGCTATCCTGCACTTCAGAGTGTTGTATCTGGAAGGGAAAGTAAACAAGTTGTAATCTTTAGTAAAATAAAAAAAACATCTTCAACATGTATTAAAATATCTTCTATTTAAATCAAGTCTTGCATGACAGAAAATAAAAGTTGTCGATATCCATGATGTAGCAGCACTTTACATATGCCCTCAAACAGTAGCAACCGTCAAAACAAGCATTTTAAAAACCTAAAAACCAGTGGGAAAATGAGTTATAATCTTGTCTGTACAAAATATGATAGCAGAACGCGCACCTGTTGGGTTCCCCGCGTAACATCTTGTTGTACTCTTCCTCCATCATCTGACCATCGAAGAACCAGCTGAGGTCATTGAACGGGTACTCGTAACCCTGGCGACACTCGCACTTGTAGGCACCCCTCAGGTACCTCTGGGTGGGGGTCTGTAGTGGCAGGGGTAGGCACTGAAGGGTAAAACAAACCATCGTAAGTACTCAACCATGATTAGAGCTGTATAATAGGAAGCATGTTTCCTTACTGCTTTGTTTGTGATAAGAATAAACACAAGCTTTTAACTCTCTCCAGTGTAATGCATTTCATGCACGTTGTGTATAAAATTAAATTGGAAATTTCAATTTTTTGATAGCAGTCCTTGAATCAAGGTAGAATAAGAGAAGATGTTTTTACATGCAGATATTGAACAGGTAAAAATCAAACTAAAATACGGACAGGTGGTGTATAGTTTTGCGAACATTGAAATATATTGAGATAAAGGCTACTGTATAGGTAATTTATAGAATAAGGCGTCACTCCGTGAGTTCATTATTGACACAAGGGAACAACCACTTTACTTGTCACGTGATTATTCCGCCAGTGCCAAGAACGACCAACAGGAAATACTTCCGCTCAGAGAAAGTAAAGCAAAGGAGAGAGAAAATAAAAAAGGACTACGCCATGCATACTATCTATGATTAAAATTGATATTGAGATATCTAAGATATTATGAAAAGACTATATATGGATACTAGATAAGTGAATATTACGTTTATAAGTATACTGATGCTGAACTTACGTATTGCGATTTGAAGTGACATCGCGCCGTGTTTTTGAAAGCATTAGCCACCATATAATCCCCAGGACATTGACGGATTTCCAGAAAATCTAATTTGACATCAACCGTTACCACTCCACTGAAATTGGAAAAAACATACTAGTATATACATTGCATTCTGTCTTTTGATGTAGAAAGTATAAAAGATCGAATGCTTTCGGATACTAGTGATATCTCTCTCTCTCTCTCTCTCTCCTCTCTCTCTCTCTCTCTCTCTCTCTCTCTCTCTCGAGTTGTCGTTACTTACTGGAATTCTAATTGAGTCTTCAATGGATTCATTCCAAAGAACGGTGCAACGTACGTCACTACCCACTCGTCCACCATTCCATCACATTTAAAGGTCGGTCGCAGCCACTCTCCGTGCTCATACTTGGGGGCAAAGTATCTCAGGGGGTAGTGCTCCCACCTCACCAGACTGGTTCCGTTCGGATCTGAACGAACCATGGGTTTGGCGGTATACTGCTCCAAGCCTTCAAAGTTCGTCTGCCATCTTGCCTTCATGTCGCGGAACCACCTCTGCTGTGTATACGGTGCCTTGAATCCAGCGTAGTCTACCGCCCGGAACTTCTCTGTACCGTCCGTATCAGCCGCAGTGTGAGTGTAGGCGAAAGGTCCAAAGAACTCCCGAGTGATTCCGTGAACAAACCGCGGGTCTGTGTTGTTCTCGGGCGGTGACATTCGGAACTTGTAGCGATCAAAATAGACGCCACTGCCCAGAATCTTAAAGTTGCTCATAACATTGGCGAGAACCTCTCCAAATATGTGAGTCTCGTTCAATCTCTTGTCACCCCGGACGCTTCCGAAGTCCTCGTATTCGTCAATGTTTTGGAGGAAATCGCACAAGAAGTGGGACAGTCTTAGAGCCGTGCGAGCCTCGCCCTCGAACTGCTTCTCCGCTCCATATCCAGCGTCTCCCGGCAAGAACAGCTCGTAGTCGGGCTTGGTACGACAGTTACCTTTGTTTGTATTCTGTTTTCGGTACAAAATCTTTTCCATTCTAGCATACAATTCCTGGTCAAATAGATCCCTCTTGTGTCTCATAAATCGCTTTTCGCCCTGGTATCGCGGTATGAACCTTCTCTCTTGCATCCTCTCTTGGATGGATTTAATGGCGGATCTTTTGGCGACCAGTTTTTTCACTTTTCTTGAGGTGGAGCGCTTCTGTCGCGTCCCCTCGCTGTCTGAGAGTGCCTCGGTCGGCGAGACCCGCGGACTGCTGTCAGAGGGAGAAATTAGGTCCAGGAAGCGGTCCTGTAGAGAGGCGGATCTCCTCTTTCTCTCCACAAAACTCGGCATCTCATTGGGCGGAACCATCAGTTCTACAATTCAACACATGACCTTTTATCATATGCATACTGACAGACTTTTCTTTAAAATAAAAAACAAAACGAACAAATGTTAATTATGGTGTTTTCTATGTTATTTACATATCAGGAGGAAACATACCTTCAACAGGTAAACATTCGAACCCGACGTCATACTCCGCTCCTGTCGCCTGCTCGATTTCCAGTCCGAGGAAGGGTCCATCGTGCCACCAGGGGTAGTAATAGCCAGGCTTACAAACACATTGGTAACCGCCCCGGCGGAATCCGAATCCATGAATCACCTCGCACTGTGAGAGAAAAAAATAGTCCCACTTTATCATCGATATATTCCATATTTTATATATTTTTTAAAGCTGAGGATTACTACAAAGGCGATACAGGTTTAGATTCCAGCTAACATGGCGGACCGTTTTCAACCGTTGTGTAGCTATAGCTCTGATCAAAATGTCCACTAGGAATACGTAGGATTGGAACCCGGCAATGAAATGTTCCATTAAGCCAGGCCGGTACCGAGATCTGGAGGCCCTGGGGAGCCTTTGTTGGTTTGATGTCATTGTGATCGGCCAGAGGGGGCCACCATTCCGTCATGTATTATTCAGCCCCCCTTTAGAGGTTTTGCTTTAATTTACGGGCAGTGTGATTGATGTGTTAGGTATTGCACTTGAATAATTTATATTAGTATTTAATGAACCAAAGTTGCCGGGGTATTGATTTAGTTAGAACCATATTTACCTGTTAATACCGAGATTAAAAAGGTGCAATTTTCCTAATGTGTTACGAATTCTCAGCTTTCATTTTATTGGAATACAATGATAGTCCTGACTTTATAACTCGCCTACTGCTATAAACAGACCCAAGTCGGGTAGATTTGTCATGAACACCTACATTTACCTACATTTACCTGTCTTGTATTTGTCTCACGTTTTAGAGTCAATCTATTCCCATACGAATGTACTTTTGACTTTACACGCAATACTTTAATATAACCCACTCCGACTAGACATGTTTGGCGACGAATGTCGAATTACAATGGCTGTTAATTCGAAATGGAAATTTCCCCTTTTCATTGTCCTGTTATGAATAGCCTGTTTGCGTGCTGTATTCCACTGGTGTGGTAATCATCTGGCTTTATCAAGTCTGTGCTCCATAACCAAATTGTGTTTCCCGCCAACTGTAGCGCACTGGTTCCTTAATGAACCAAATGCTGCTATTCATATTCCGTTTTCATCTCTGTGTTGTTATATCTCACAATAACACGAAACATATCAATTCATTATTAATCAATGAAAAGAGGACCCCGGGGTACAAGACAACATCGAAAACAAGTTAATACATTGCATCGAAACATTTAGGTCATGGCAAAATTTCACAATTATCGGTACGGCTTCATTTTATCATTCTATATAAACTCTGCTTTAATTTTGTGCGTGTAGTTACCAATAAATTTTCAAAAGCAGTCAAACCTGTTACTGTAATTGCATTGCGGGTAATATGGACCAAAATTTAAATTAAAAAAAAAACACAAAAGGGTCTACTTTTGTAAGACCTCGTACATAGTTCATCTCATACAGAGTTATCTTTCTTGTCAGAAGGACAGTGTACAGTAAGGGTTGCGGAGCTTGACCACGTGACCGGTACTACTCACCATAGTGGACGGCTTACAGCGCGATGTCCCGGCGAAGTAGTTGGGCTCCGGGTTCCCGTCACTGATTGGACAGGGGTTGATATCGATCCGCTCAAACTCGATGTCCATGGCGGACACAGCCACCGTCCTGTGGAAATACACAGCATCGTCATCAACAATATCATCAACTAGATTGTCAAAACGTCATCTACACTGTCAGAGTGGATTGTAAAATGACGAGCAAGTCTTCTGTGCCGTATTCTTTAAGGGTATAATTAGGGTATTGCAAAATATTACCACCCCCTCTTTATTTATTTTAAAGATTTGTCTCACAGTTACTGTATAAAGAGAACTTGTGTAATCATGGTAATAATGGGTATTATAATGAATAATCTTAAGTAATAGATTGATAAATCAAATGTTGACACGGCAATATTTCTGAAGATCTCGCTATAAGTAGTTTACGGTTATAATTCAAAACAGTCTATATTTTGATGGATATAGAATAATGATTATAGTAACATTTCTTGTTTATTCTCACCTGGGTCTCCTTAAGTGGATGAAGTCGGAGTATCTGGGCATGTACTCCACGACAGGTGCGCTGGCTGTCACGATCCACTTGTTGGACCGTCCGCAGTCAAAGTACGGTTTGGTCCACTTGACCGGAAGTGAGGGAGAATTCTCCTCATTGTCGTTGATTCCTGGTTGGGGCGGACCAAAGTAAGGAATGGCCACGAACTCATTGTCTATAAACTTGCCCGTCTCGTTAGAAAACTTTATACCCACCGCGTATGTGAACTTGGTGAGGGAGTCTTGGTTCCCTGTAACATCCGGGAGCCAGAGAGGGTACCACGGGGCCGTCTTGTAGGCCTGGCTGGAGTAATTGTTGTTCCACCCCGTCCCGTAATCATGGATGTCCACAGTCCGGTTCGTGGGCTCTCGGAGGTAGTTCGTCGTCTCGAAGTAATCATCCTCCCTCCAAGCTCGCGGCCCAAACAGCGGTGTGGTTTTATTGAAGTCCAAGATCTTATTATACCAGTTGGGATAATAACAATGATTGTCATAGAATATAGCCGATCCGTTGATGAAGCCCTGACTAGCGGTAACGTCCGCCGTAGCAGACATGTACAGGTACATGAGACCGGGTTGGAAGTTGAAATCCACCGATCTATTGAGTCTTTGGTAAATAAAACTGTAGAAGTGGGCCCTGTTCAAGGCCATGTTGTGCATATGTAGAAGTTGAGATCTGTTGGAGTATATGGCCGATGTTAGAAGCATGTTGTAGCGTGGTCGCTGAGCCACTGTCTCACTAGGGAACTCAATCTCATGCCTGGGCTTAGAGCGGCAGTTATCCTCCGTAACGGTGGTCATTCTGTCCATAATCTCATCGAAATTGTCAGGCCTCATCCATTGGAAGACACTCTTACCTGAGCCCGTCCACACAAAGAACAGGGCTAGAATCACACAGGTGATAACACACCTGAGATATCCCATTGTGAAGTACTGATCTCGTTGTGGTTTTTACATAATGTACGGAAGAACTAAAAAACGAGGTAACGCTTGTCCGTAGCTTCACTTCCTCAAAATTCAAAATGGCGGTCCAAATTAGCTCACCTATTCAAATAAAAAAGGACGCTCTCTATGTATGCGCATGCCTCAGGTATATGTTTATCAGGTGTGTCAACAAAAAGAGGCCTCCAAGGGAAATTTTCTAGACATGCACCTTTATAATTATTGTCTTATAAACTTGATATTGCAGATAATCATACAAAATAGCTGGCAGTTGTAAATAAGTTATGAGCATGCACATTACTTGCGTGTAATTAGTGGATAGCCAGGTGCGAAAGTAGGATTTACCTCTGTCCGTCTGCCTGGCGTCATGTTTACATTTTTCTGTCGGCCTCCCAGGAAATCAATACTACACGACACACGTGGTCCATTACAACGCACAAAATATTAAATTATTAATGAATCGAAAGGATAGCCAATCTACCGTTGTCTGCAGAAATATTCCTTTCTATTATCGGGTCTTTGTCTAGGTATTAGGAAAACCCGCGCATCGGCATCGCATGGTCAACCTACCTGCACAGGTAATCACTCCGTGGTGTTATGACTCACGAATACCTAAGGTATGACCTACATACGAGCAAATATTCCATTAAAGCGCGCATATCCGTGTTTACATGAAAATTAACTGCGTTTTCAAATCATTGGATAAATAGATCGAATAAAATGAATCTAGTTATTAAAAACATAAACGAGGGAAATATTTCGATACACTAAAAACGCCATTTACGTTTTCAATATTATGGTTGAATATTTTTTTTCTTTCGTCATCTTGTAAATTCTATGTTTGATTTACAATGTTGCGGATATTGGGAAAGTTATTGGGTTCAAAAGGGGAAATAGTTTCAGTTAACAAAAGTATGTTGTTTAAAAATACACGTTGTCAAAAAATAATTTATATGTTAAAAATTAATGACAAATTAAAAAAAGCGAAAATACATATACTGCGAAAATTCTCCGACAATTTGTTGAATATAGTATTAAATCAAATGAGATAGAAGGTTGTGATCGAAGGAGGGGGGGGTTTAAAAAACAATAAATCATATAGAATTCAGCCGGTATAACGAGTTGATTAAATTGCCGGTAATCTATACAAACTAAATATAAATTGAATAATTTTTTTCTTTATCGAGAAAAAAATTAGACATTGGTACATGTTATTTTTTTAAACAATATTTAGTTAATTCAAATTAAGAAACACACACACACACACACTCTCTCTCTCTCTCTCTCTATCTCTCGCTCTCTCTCTCTCTCTCTCTCTCTCTCTCTCTCTCTCTCTCTCTCTCTCTCTCTCTCTCTCTCTCTCTCTCTCTCTCTCTTTCTCTCTCCATGCACTGCAGTGAATAAAAGATTTATTATAGCAGTTATAATTTAGACTCACTGACACAAATCCCTTACCAGTTGTTTTTCGTTTGGGTCATCTGAAGATGCTTATCACATTTTTTGCGCGTAAAGATTTTCAATTTTTTTTCAGAAAATGTATTATATTTTATCCAAACTTCTACAAATAGACCAATGCTCGTCTTTTCTGGTAGCGCGATGAGTCATAAATTATATTATTTTTATTTATATTATTATTTATTAACGCACAATATATAAAGCGCTATAATATAAAATTACTCTAAAGCGCTGTACATAAAGAGAATTAATACTCGGACTGAAATATACACATTAAAATACTTACAAATATACAACATATTTATACTTTAAAAGAACTAGCAATGTTTATATGTACATGTAAAAATCTGTGCTCCCTCATTGATATAATTTAAAATAAAAGTATGAGCAACCTTAAAAATATGCACTTAAGAATAATCTGGGTATGCAATAGAAAATGGGTATATGTAAGTTTTTTATTTTTTTTTTAAACGAATAAAATTTTCCTAAAATCTAAGGTTTTCGGGTATATTGTTCCACAATGTTGCACTAGCCACGTCGAACCGCCTGAGTCCATATGATTTAGTCCGCGCACGCGACTGAACAAGGAGCATAGAATTCTCTGAGCGCATGGATCTACAAGGTGTGTAAACCTGGACTCATTCTTGCAAATATAATGGCGATGTTCCGTGTAGACCTTTAAAAGTTTGTTGAAGCAGCTTGTACTGGATTCGCTGTTCTACGGGGAGCCAGTGTAAGTTGACCAACACTGGTGTAATGTGGTCAAATTTCTTTGTATGAGTGATGATCCTGGTGGTCGTGTCCTGAATCCTTTGAAATCTTGAAGTGATGAAACGTCTGTCCAGTTGCTAGTAAGTGTTATTGCCATTTACAGTTGAGGACCATCTGCGTAGCACTGGGAACTCATGTTGTGTTTATGGCATAGATCACAAATTGGCTTAGCAAACAGACTGTAAAGCTTTGGTCCAAGGACCGATCCCAGGGGAACACCAAATTCCAACTGGCTGGTCCATGTACATGTATGTTTCAAATCCTGACTGAGAGCGTATACAAGGGCTTTAAAGCGACGATACACAAATAATTCATTCAAATAGGCATCAGTATGAAAATAAATATAAGCATTGAATGCTTATTTTTGGATGTCGTCGGTCCTATAACACACCAAGCGGTGCAGACAAATTATCTCACCGCGCGTTGCGCGGTATCCAATATGTCTGCACCGCTTGGTGCGTTACAGGACCGACGACATCCAAAAATAAGCATTCAATGCTTAATAGAAGATCAACTCTTACTAAAGATAAAGGCAAATACTAAAATTTAAAAGCTTAAATTTATGGATTTTTTTTAAATTAAACAATAATTTACAGTTTAAAGCTTTACAAATCTATACTACTATATTAAAATAATAGACTCGAATTTTTGGGCTTTAATACCGAGAAATCGAAGAAGTACTGTCTTTTGTTTTACATATTTTAAACATCATTGGTACTTGAAGATTACCAATTTGTTTTTATTTTTCCTCCATCAAGCTTCGCTAATTAATAATCAACAAAAAATCCTTTAAAAAATCCGGAAATTACCTGGATTTTTTGGATTTTACAATCTTGCGCATGCGCATTACATTCACGCTTAATCACGGGAGGCTCTTTAGTTCATGTTTCCACAATATCACATTTGCATGGATAAACTCAGAAACGATAATACAAATACGTGTAAATTTTCATTGGAAATTTGCTATATATTCTGTTCATCAAAGAAAATACGGGAGATAACTCTAACTCAGTGCATTTAATATGAAAAATCCCGAGAGTTCTGAATGTTAACATGGTGTGAAAAAAAAGTTGGTGAAAAAGTGTTCATTAATATGAATTAAATTTTCAGATGAAAGGTATTTACAGCCTCAAAATGGTTTGTTATGAATAATTTGACTGTTATTTTCAATGTAGCTTCATTGATTTTCTCCAAAATCGTTTCGGAGCGATTCTGCAATTCTTTGCTACATTACGGGTATATCAGTCTGGGCGGACTCCGAAAACGGAGTAAACGGAAGTGATTTCTCAAAAGTAAAAATACTCCGAAAAAGGAGTTCGGCGCATGCGCAGTTAATCAAAATATCACATTTTTACGTGAAAACAGGGCACTCAGGAAAATTGATCGTGCAAAGCGGATTATTCATATGCAGGTCTGAAAATACGTTTAAATGCTTTATAAGACATATTGCAACAGAATGTATTTGGCAAAAATATACGTTCGTTTGGCAAATCAAATTTTATTTGCTGTCAAAGTTGGTCAATTCTGTTTCCGATGACGATGTCAATAAAAGTGAATAAACTAATGTTTTTTTTCATGATTTCACTATGATCAAAGATTATTTATGGGCTAGGGTGTGAAAGAAACTATTACCGTGAGTTTTATATCCCGTTTGTAGTCATTACATCGTTCTGTTGAACACGCGATGTCTCGCTCAGTCGGCACTTCTTAAAACCTTGTATACATCGTAATTACTCGTATTTTTTTCAAAAACATTACCTTTATTAAAGACTTGAATACTTACATAAGTGCAACATTTAAATTTCCATCTCCATACTTCCAAGTTTTAATTTGAAGTCCGATTTTTTAATCTTACAAGTCCTGGTCGACCACGTGTGAATTAAAATTTTTGTATTTATTTTCCTGCTGTTTACCGAAACATTTTCACATTTCTTTTGAAGTATAATTTTAAAATTAACCATTTCTGTATCGTTTTTAATTTTTTTTATGCTTCTGAAGGATTTTAATCTATTTTTCAATCACGTTTTCACGGAGAAGGGAGGTAACTCTCCATTATTTACATTAGCTACAAAACGGAAGTTGAGAAAATCGTAATGCATGACGGTGCCAAATACTCCGTTTTCGGAGTTTACTCCGTTTTCGGAGTCCGCCTAGACTGTATATGGGAGGCATTTTAACTGTGGCGAAGGCCTGTCCCGAGACACATTTAGATTATTCTAACTGCAGAGTGTAGTGAAATCATTAATAGCATTATTGTAGGCCTAAAGCTTGGTTATGTAAATGTCAACAATACGGTATGTCGATGTATCTATTTCGTAAATTTCCGGTATCATATGCAATTTCAACCCGTGCACGCACGGTCTAGTCAAAGTCTAGTCATATATAAAGTGTTAAGGTAGATCTGATGGCTAATGTTGTTGACCATCCAGCCTCCTTAACAAGTTCTTTAAATAAAAACGGATATAAATTATTGTATTGCTGGCTTCAAATGCAATGCAGAAAAAATTTATTTTGTTTCGTTTTATAGTTTGCAATTATATTTGGAACGCACAATTTTTTAAGTATGTTAAAAATTGATAAAATAGTTATATACCTGTCAAAATAATAATGTGAAAATTTTGTTTAACCGTTAATAATCTACTACTGCAAAAGCTATCAAAATTAATCGATGTCAACCAGAAATCAATTAAATTATAACCTCATAATTAATTCTAATTACCCCAACTGTAATTATCATTATCAGACTAACGGTGAGGGACGCCCTGACACAGGTGTGACACCGGTCACAGGTAACGGTAAAATGGCCGCCGTCTCTGACTCAATGTCAGCAGTCTCGGACTGACAGTTAGTGAAAACTTGAACACGTCGGGGGTATAAATGGGGGACCGGGGTGTGACCGTCACACACACCAACTTCTTCAAGTCTCTGTTGTACAACACAGTCATCATCAATACCTGACCAATACCTTGACATGGATCTGTGCAGCTCCCAATTACCTTTGGTGGACAATGAGTTCCTGAAATTGTCCAACTTTGGTTGTGATAATGAAGGTACGTAAATGATTTCATTTTTTAAAAGCATCAATTAAATATATAATATATAGACTTTGCAAAAGTAGATGTTTAGTTACATGAAAAATAACTGTTCAACGTTTTACCTTTTCAGGCTGTTCATCTGGTTATGACTCGGCGACTGAACACTCGGGTTCTGACGAGTGGCTGGACACATCCATCTCCGACAACAGCTCATCTACTCCTGAACCAGAAGTGATGAAATACAGAAGCACACAAGAACTCTGTAACACCCTCCAGTACATTATCTCACTTCCGGACCTCTGTGATGTCATGTTCCTCGTCGGAGAGAAGCGAGTTCCGGTTTACGGAATGAAAGCAGTGTTGGCCACGAGAAGTCGAGTCTTTTACAACCTTATTCTTGAAGCTCAGCGACAGTCGCCATTATCAAAGAAGTCGAAAAAGAAGAACAAACAGGGCCCTTCCCTCAGCAACCATATTGTTATCGAAATCAACAAGTATAAACTCGAGGACTTCCGGGAGCTCGTGACCTTTGTGCACTGTGGGAAAGTCAACATCACTGCTTCTAACGTCACCGGACTTTATTGTGGAGCCACTGAGTTTAACCTTTCTGACCTGAAAATAGCATGTCGAGACTTTACAACCAAGTCCATCAGGAAAGGAAACACGTCAGCCATCTTGAAGTCAGCGAAATTCTACCTCGGACTCCATCGTGCTGCAACCAAGTTTGTGGAGAAGTTACACGGGTATCAGAAGTCCGTCAAAGGCTGAAACAGAAAAATAGCTCCGCACAAGAGCTTCCGGTATAGGTCGTAGATCTCCAGCAGGGATTACAGAGAGATCCTTCCTCCCTGAAAGATGGACGTCATTACAATTACGCCAGTTCACGAGGGAAAGAAGATTCGAAGCAGACGACACCAGCACGCCATGACCAGGATTGACAACGAAACATGAAGATATCACATGTACTATGTATATGAGAAACGTATACATTTATTGGCAGCAGTCTTAATATCAAATGACGACGATATTTTGTAAAACCAAGATAGATAATGTAAAAGGATTTAATAAAGTCGTGTAAATGTTAAATGAATGCATTCAATTTCATTTTTTGTATGAATTTTGAAAGATGTTAAAATTAACGAATAAATTCAAAAACAATATCTAACCAAGCGTTTTTCATTCTCTATGACTGGAACATTTTATCTTACGGGAACACACTGGGAGCTTGAAAGAATAGCTGATCTCATTATCAACGGTTATACATGTATATAATTAAATAAAAATCATCTTTTTTGAAATCGACAACAAGTCCTAGTTATGTCAATAGTATTTGTCAGACTGGAGACATTTTAGACGAAGAGCCATGTACTATCTAAAGATGCAGTGATTGCCAAATACATCAATGTAAATATTTATTACAAGGACATATCTGTAAGGTTTATCTGTAATTAATTAAGATTCAAAATGAGCATGCATATACAGTGACTGTCCTTAGCCAGTTTATTTAGAAATGGGCAAATTATATTAAAAGTATTTCATCCAAGGGTCAAATATATAAAATTTATAAACAAAACTTTGGATTTGAAAAATACTTATTAGTAAGTATTCTTACGAGAAAAAAATTGGAAACCACTTATTTTAAATTCAGTACACCAAATCACCGTTTACCGCATGTAACTGGTAGTTGGTATGGAATTCCTGTAAATGACAGGAATTGTACACTGTGTAATGCTGGTAAATTAACGGACGAATTTCACTTTATTTTCGAGTGCAAATCCTCTCCACTTTTACGAAAACAATATCTACCTACCAGGTATTGTCACAAACCAAATACATTAAAATTTAGGGAACTGTTGACGACATCAAACTTAAAAACATTGAGAAAAACAATTAATCACTCATATTTTGAACAAGTCTGCTGTCCAGCCTAACTTCTCCTAGTTTGTATCATTATTCTTCACGTATTAAACACCAAACTCTATACCCATTATGTAATTAACCTGATCATCCGCTTTTTGTCACCTTTTTTTTATTATATATATATATATATATATTTACTTATGCCTATTAAAACTTGTATTACTATGTCGTTGTATTATATATAAGACCCTTGATGTTACGATTTAAAACATATTACACAATTTTTGTATCTCATGCACCATTGTATTTAAATGGTTTATGTGAAGAAACGAATTGAAGTCATACATGTAATCAAAGTATATAGATGGTAACGAACTTGCTACCGATGGGGTGTTAAATATCTGATCCTCCCTCGATTTAATATTACATTAACGATATGATTATCAACATAAATATGTATTAACATGCGTACAAACTCAGTTAATTCATTAATGCTCAATGTGTCTGTGTCTATTTGGTTTACCATATTATATTTACATCTACCAAGTATTATTCCCTCTATTTCTTACGGAGACATATAGTTAATTCATAGCTCTATAGAAAAAGCCAGACTGAAATCTACACGCCCCGTTTATCGATTGGTCGAAATCTACAGCGGCTGAAACTGACAAGAAAGTGACAGGACTGAAATTGACACGCCCAGTTTATCGATTGGTCGAGACCTACAACTACCTAAGAAAAATCACGGACTGCACGAAATAACCATGATGATGACAGACTCAAAGTCTCACAGGAGACGATTTGGCTGTTTCTTTTAGCTAACGTACTTAATATGTACGTTAACAGTAATTTAGTGAATTTTACTTACTTTTTACGCTCAATTTATTAATTTGTTAAAAGAAAGATGTTAATATAAACAATAAAATGCTTTCTTTGGTGATTCATTCGGGTTATGAAGGTAGCGATCATTGCAGAAAAAATTTACATAACCCGCTAACGCGGGTTATGTATTTTTTCTGCAATGTCGCTACCTTCATATCCCGAATGAATCACCAAAGAAAGCATTTTATTGTTTAAATGAAAACGTGTTCAATACACATCACGGGATTCACGGAAATCCATTGTTGAACGTTTTAGAAGACTGATATAAGAACATAGACTGATCAGTTAAATCAATTTTATGCGGACTTTTAAAGGAGCTGAATATAAAATATAGGAAAATTTTATTCTATCTTCTTGGTTATAAAACTTAATATCTATTGGAAAAGATGTCTTAATAAAAAACTAACAATTTATGAATTACTTATAGATATCAACTCTAAAATATATAACTACCCGAAATTGCAGATTTTGTGATTTCTCTAAGAGATGGAAAACGTGGCTTTTTCTTGATTTTTAAAAGACTTTTCTGAACAATTATAGCAGACTCTGATTATATAAAGATTATATAAAGCTTTAAAATCAATTTCTAACCAATGACCCCTCATGTTCAACAATTACGTTGCTCTCTCTCTCTCTCTCTCTCTCTCTCTCTCTCTCTCTCTCTCTCTCTCCAAAGAATGATTTTGTTTTGAAGTAAATGAATGTACATAAAGCTGTTGTAATCACTTTATTGTATACAAATGCTTTTGATTATTCAATTTTAAATAAAAATATATATATATATATAGGAAAATAACCAAATTAAAAATGTAAAATTTATGGAGCGAATTTTTTAGGGAATTTTTAGATATGTATGTTGATATTTTTTTTAAAGTGATTCTTATCTTTCATAATATTTAAGCGTTTAAAATCACCCGCCTTATATTCTCTTTGATTTTAAAGCACATGTCGTGCCATAGCTCGATCCTTTTCGTCGCTCAAAAAATTAAAGATGTACAATTAAATCTTGTAGATTGTAATACAACCTAATCATTATTGTAAATACCACAACTATTCTAAATACACTGATTGATTAACGGTTAACGCACGGCTTTTCCCCCTCATAACCACAAATATATCCTAGTTTAAGTAACATACATGTACACATTAATTACGATTAAAATTGAAATGATTTACCGTTTTAATTGAACACTTATTGTCTAAAATTGAACGATGACAGACTATAATTATAACGCCACCTCAAAATCAGTTTTAATTATCCAAACAGTAATTATCATTAGCAGACGCACTGACACAGGTGTGACACCGGCCACAGGTAACGGTAAAATGGCCGCCGTCTCTGACTCAATGTCAGCAGTCTGAGACTGACAGTTAGTGAAGACTTGGACACATAGGGAGTATAAATGGGGGACCGGGGTATGACCGTCACACACACCAACTTCTTCAAGTCTCTATTGTACAACACAATCATCATCAATACCTGACCAATACCTGGACATGGATCTGTGCAGCTCCCAGTTACCTTTGGTGGACAATGAGGTCCTGAATCTGTCCGACTTTGGTTGTGATAATGAAGGTACGTAAATGATTTTATTTTTTTTAAAGCATCAATTAAATATATATTAATATATAGACTTTACAAAAGTAGATGTTTAGTTACATGAAAAATAACTGTTCAACGTTTTACTTTTTCAGGCTGTTCCTCTGGTTATGACTCGGCGACTGAACACTCGGGTTCTGACGGGGAGCTGGACACATCCATCTCCGACAACAGCTCATCTACTCCTGAACCGGAAGTGATGAAATACAGAAGCACACAAGAACTCTGTAACACCCTCCAGTACATTATCTCACTTCCGGACCTCTGTGATGTCATGTTCCTCGTCGGAGAGAAGCGAGTTCCGGTTTACGGAATGAAAGCAGTGTTGACCACGAGAAGTCGAGTCTTTTACAACCTTATTCTTGAAGCTCAGCGACAGTCGCCATTATCAAAGAAGTCGAAAACGAAGAACAAACAGGGCCCTTCCCTCAGCAACCATATTGTTATCGAAATCAACAAGTATAAGCTCGAGGACTTCCGGGATCTCGTGACCTTTGTGCACTGTGGGAAAGTCAACATCACTGCTTCTAACGTAACCGGACTTTATTGTGGAGCCACTGAGTTTAACCTTTCTGACCTGAAGATAGCATGTCGAGACTTTACAACCAAGTCCATCAGGAAAGGCAACACGTCAGTCATTTTGAAGTCAGCGAGATTCTACCTCGGACTCCATCGTGCTGCTACTAAGTTTGTGGAGAAGATTCGCGGGTATCAGAAGTCCGTCAAAGGCTGAAACAGAAAAATAGCTCCGCACAAGAGCTTCCCATTTAGATCGTAGACCTCCAGCAGGGATTACAGAGAGATCCTTTCTCCCTGAAAGATGGACGTCATTACAATTACGCCAGTTCACGAGGGAAAGAAGATTCGAAGCAGACGACACCAGCACGCCATGACCAGGATTGACAACGAAACATGAAGATATCACATGTACTATGTATATGAGAAACGTATACATTTATTGGCAGCAGTCTTAATATCAAATGACGACGATATTTTGTAAAACCAAGATAGATAATGTAAAAGGATTTAATAAAGTCGTGTAAATGTTAAATGAATGCATTCAATTTCATGTATGAATTTTGAAAGATGTTAAAATTAACGAATAAATTCAAAAATGATATCCAACCAAGCGTTTATCATTCTCTATGACTGGAACATTTTATCTTACGGGAACACACTGGGAGCTTGAAAAAATAGCTGATCTCATCATCAACGGTCATACATGTATATAATTAAATAAAAATCATCGCTTTTGAAATCGACAACAAATCCTAGTTATGTCAATAGTATTTGTCAGACTGGAGACATTTTAGACGAAGAGCCATGTACTATCTAAAGATGCAGTGATTGCCAAATACATCAATGTAAAATATTAATTACAAGGTCATATCTGTAAGGTTTATCTGTAATTAATTAAGATTGAAAATGAGCATGCATATACAGTGACTGTCCTTAGCCAGTTTATTCAGAAATGGACAAATTATATTTATAGTATTTAATCCAAGGGTCAAATATATAAAATTTATAAACAAAACTTTGGATTTGAAAAATACTTATTAATAAGTATTCTTACGAGAAAGAAATTGGAAACCACTTATTTTAAATTCAGAACACCAAATCACCGTTTACCGAATGTAACTGGTAGTTGGTATGGAATTCCTGTAAATGACAGGAATTGTACACTGTGTAATGCTGGTAAATTAACGGACGAATTTCACTTTATTTCGAGTGCAAATCCTCTCAACTTTACGACAACAATATCTACCTATCAGGTATTGTCACAAACCAAATACATTAAAATTTAGGGAACTGTTGACGACATCAAACTTAAAAACATTGAGAAAAAAAAATTAAGCACTTATATTTTGAACATCCAGGAGCAAGTCTGCTGTCCAGCCTAACTTCTCCTATTTTTTATTATTATTCTTCACGTATTGAATACCAAACTCTGTACCCATTATGCAATTAACCTGATCTTCCGCTTTTTGTCACCTTTTTTATTATCTATTTTTTTTTTACTTATGCCTATAAAAACTTGTATTACTATGTCGTTGTATTATATAAGACCCTTGATGTTACGATTTAAAACATATTACACAATTTTGTATCTCATGCACCATTGTATGTAAATGATTTGAGTGAAGAAACGAATTGAAGTCATACATGTAATCAAAGTATATAGATGGTAACGAACTTGCTACCGATGGGGTGTTAACAATCTGATCCTCCCTCGATTTAATATATACATTAACGATTAAGGTATCCGACCCATATTAGGACCTAATTTTTCTTACCCTGAATATTCATCATATATTAAATACTCTGATATTTATTCAAAGCTTTTTAGAGTAGAAAAAATTTAACCGAGAGAAATTTTCAAAAATATTATTAACTAAGCAGTAATTAGTTAATGAAGATTGCATTAAGGTCTATGAGGACAAGCACATTCTTTAAAATAAAAAAAGTAAATACTAACTGCGAATGTTATTGTCATTTAAATTTCGACCACGTGGTTTTATTTGACCCTTTCAGTTTCGCAGTAAAAATCATGCCTCGAGTTTATAGTCTATTTTCTAGAGTCTAGGTACTTGTAATCAAATATAAAATCTAAACGTTTATTGATTAAAAACTTTATCTTTATTAATTGGTGGATAAAATGAGTTCAAGAAATTAATGTGACAATAGAAAATGTAGGGTTTTTTAAGCTGTTGCAACAATTAACATGCTTAGTAGCGATCCCCATTAAGATTAATTTTCGATCCGCGCCTGACCTAGTAATAGCATCAATGGTGAAACAGACTATACTATTTTATGCAGAATTTTAATTGAAAATTGCTCGATATACTAAGTTTTTGTACAAAACAGACACCAATTCATTTTTTCAAAAGCATGGTATTGCAAACCAAAAGCATTAAACATAGCTTTGATTTTATCAAGCAACCCAATGTTTACATTTTCAACCACGTGTAGAGTGGTTGAACACGAACGATAACTCTTTTCTGAATATCATCGTTTAGTTTAAATAACCGCTAGATTATGAAATAAGACATGTCTTTAAATAGATTTTCATGTTATAACATAAATCAAAGTAGGATATGATATGAAAAACGGCCAGTACTTACGTATTTTGAGAATATTATCCGAACATTTATACTTCCGCTCGAATTTTCACAGGAACTGAACAAATCTCGGCGAAGTCTCGTGAACTTTCATTCGAGCACCTCTGGATTTATTACATATTTAGCAACGATAAAGAAAACATTCCGAACACATTCGCAGGGGTGACTAAGAATATAAATAAATTCTTTGGTGAAAAGATGAATTTAATCCTTAGGGGTACAAAAACTATTTAAAATAAATTTTATAGCGTATATATTTTTGTAAAATTGATTTTAAAAAGCAAAAGCTATCAAAATTAATCGATGTCAACCAGAAATCAATTAAATTATAACCTCATAATTAATTCTAATTACCCCAACAGTAATTATCATTATCAGACTAACGGTGAGGGACGCCCTGACACAGGTGTGACACCGTCCACAGGTAACGGTAAAATAGCCGCCGTCTCTGACTCAATGTCAGCAGTCTCAGACTGACAGTTAGTGAAAACTTGAACACGTCGGGGGTATAAATGGGGGACCGGGGTGTGACCGTAACACACACCAACTTCTTCAAGTCTCTGTTGTACAACACAGTCATCATCGATACCTAACCAATACCTTGACATGGATCTGTGCAGCTCCCAATTACCTTTGGTGGACAATGAGGTCCTGAATCTGTCCGACTTTGGTTGTGATAATGAAGGTACGTAAATGATTTCATTTTTTAAAAGCATCAATTAAATATATAATATATAGACTTTGCAAAAGTAGATGTTTAGTTACATGAAAAATAACTGTTCAACGTTTTACCTTTTCAGGCTGTTCATCTGGTTATGACTCGGCGACTGAACACTCGGGTTCTGACGAGTGGCTGGACACATCCATCTCCGACAACAGCTCATCTACTCCTGAACCGGAAGTGATGAAATACAGAAGCACACAAGAACTCTGTAACACCCTCCAGTACATCATCTCACTTCCGGACCTCTGTGATGTCATGTTCCTCGTCGGAGAGAAGCGAGTTCCGGTTTACGGAATGAAAGCAGTGTTGGCCACGAGAAGTCGAGTCTTTTACAACCTTATTCTTGAAGCTCAGCGACATTCGCCATTATCAAAGAAGTCGAAAAAGAAGAATAAACAGGGCCCTTTCCTCAGCAACCATATTGTTATCGAAATCAACCAGTATAAGCTCGAGGACTTCCGGGAGCTCGTGACCTTTGTGCACTGTGGGAAAGTCAACATTACTGCTTCTAACGTAACCGGACTTTATTGTGGAGCCACTGAGTTTAACCTTTCTGACCTGAAGATAGCATGTCGAGACTTTACAACCAAGTCCATCAGGAAAGACAACACGTCCGCCATTTTGAAGTCAGCGAGATTCTACCTCGGACTCAATCGTGCTGCTACTAAGTTTGTGGAGAAGATTCACGGGTATCAGAAGTCCGTCAAAGGCTGAAACAGAAAAATAGCTCCGCACAAGAGCTTCCGGTATAGGTCGTAGATCTCCAGCAGGGATTACAGAGATATCCTTCCTCCCTGAAAGATGGACGTCATTACAATTACGCCAGTTCACGAGGGAAAGAAGATTCGAAGCAGACGACAGCAGCACGCCATGACCAGGATTGACAACGAAACATGAAGATATCACATGTACTATGTATATGAGAAACGTATACATCTATTGGCAGCAGTCTTGATATCAAATGACGACGATACTTTGTAAAACCAAGAAAGATAATGTAAAAGGATTTAATAATAGTAAATGTTAAATGAATGCATTCAATTTCATTGTTTGTATGAATTTTGAAAGATGTTAAAATTAACGAATAAATTCAAAAATAATATCCAACCAAGCGTTTTTCATTCTCTATGACTGGAACTTTTTATCTTACGGGAACACACGGGGAGCTTGAAAGAATAGCTGATCTCATAATCAACGGTCATACATGTATATAATTAAATAAAAATCATCTTTTTTTAAATCGACGACCAATCCTAGTTATGTCAATAGTATTTGTCAGACTGGAGACATTTTAGACGAAGAGCCATGTACTATCTAAAGATGCAGTGATTGCCAAATACATAAATGTAAAATATTAATTACAAGGACATAACTGTAAGGTTTATCTGTAATTAATTAAGATTGAAAATGAGCATGCATATACAGTGACTGTCCTTAGCCAGTTAAGTCAGAAATGGACAAATTATATTTATAGTATTTCATCCAAGGGTCAAATATATAAAATTTATAAACAAAACTTTGGATTTGAAAAATACTTATTAGTAAGTATTCTTACGAGAAAAAAATTGGAAACCACTTATTTTAAATTCAGAACACCAAATCACCGTTTACCGAATGTAACTGGTAGTTGGTATGGAATTCCTGTAAATGACAGGAATTGTACACTGTGTAATAATGGTAAATTAACGGACGAATTTCACTTTATTTCGAGT
The DNA here is from genome assembly GCA_020458035.1 of Magallana ariakensis. NCBI lineage: Eukaryota > Metazoa > Mollusca > Bivalvia > Ostreida > Ostreidae > Magallana > Magallana ariakensis. The sequence goes on along the minus strand of CM035812.1, from coordinate 75,886,128 downwards.
GCAAATCCTCTCAACTTTTACGAAAACAATATCTACCTACCAGGTATTGTCACAAACCAAATACATTAAAATTTAGGGAACTGTTGACGACATCAAACTTAAAAATATTGAGAAAAAACAATTAAGCACTTATATTTTGAACATCCAGGAGAAAGTCTGCTGCCCAGCCCAACTTATCCTAGTTTTTATCATTATTCTTCACGTATTAAATACCAAACTTTGTATCCATTATGTAATTAACCTGATCACCCGCTTTGTGTCACCTTTTTTTATTATCTATTTTTTTTTACTTATGCCTATTAAAACTTGTATTACTATGTCGTTGTATTATACAAGACCCTTGATGTTACGATTTAAAACATATTACACAATTTTGTATCTCATGCACCATTGTATTTAAATGATTTGAGTGAAAAAACGAATTGAAGTCATACATGTAATCAAAGTAACGAATTTGCTACCGATGGGGCGTTAAATATCTTATCCTCCCTCGATTTAATATTACATTAACGATATTATTATCAACATAAATATGTATAAACATGCGTACAAACTCAGTTAATTCATTAATGCTCAATGTGCCTGTGTCTATTTGGTCTGTAATAATGCCATATTATGAAAACGTTTTCAATACACATCACGAGACACAGAAATCCAATTTTGAACGTTTTAGAAGACTGATATAAGAACATAGACTGATAAGTTAAATCAATTTTATGCGGACTTTTAAAAGAGCTGAATATAAAAATATAGGAAAATTTTATTCGATCTTCTTGGTTATAAAATTTAATATCTATTGGAAAAAGATGTCTTAATAAAAAACTAACAATTAATGAATTACTTATAGATATCAACTCTAAAATAGATAGCTACCCGAAATTGCAGATTTTGTGATTTCTATAAGAGATGGAAAACGTGGCTTCTTCTTGATTTTTAAAAGTCTGGTCTGAACAATTATAGCAGACTCTAATTATATAAAGATTATATAAAGCTTTAAAATCAATTTTTTACCATTGACCCCTTCATGTTCAACAATTACTTTGCTCTCTCTCTCTCTCTCTCTCTCTCTCTCTCTCTCTCTCTCTCTCTCTCTCTCCTAAGAATAATAAATGAACATAAGCTGTTGTAATCACTTTATTGCTTTATTGTATACAAATGCATTTGATTATTCAATTTCAATTAAAAAGAAAGAAACTATATATAGGAAAATAACAAAATTAAAAATGTAAAAATTATAGATTTTTCTTTACCAAATAATAGTTTATAGCTGAGGAAATCATAACTTAACATCTAAGGTAGATCTGATGGTTAATTTGTTGACCATCCAGTCTCCTTAAGGTAGATCAACCCAGTCTCCTTAAGGTAGATCTGGTGGTTAATTTGTTGACCATCCAGTCTCCTTAAGGTAGATCAACCCAGTCTCCTTAAGGTAGATCTGGTGGTTAATTTGTTGACCATCCAGTCTCCTTAAGGTAGATCTGATGGTTAATTTGTTGACCACCCAGTCTCCTTAAGGTAGATCAACCCAGTCTCCTTAAGGTAGATCTGGTGGTTAATTTGTTGACCATCCAGTCTCCTTAAGGTAGATCTGATGGTTAATTTGTTGACCACCCAGTCTCCTTAAGGTAGATCTGATGGTTAATTTGTTGACCACCCAGTCTCCTTAAGGTAGATCTGATGGTTAATTTGTTGACCACCCAGTCTCCTTAAGGTAGATCAACCCAGTCTCCTTAAGGTAGATCTGGTGGTTAATTTGTTGACCATCCAGTCTCCTTAAGGTAGATCTGATGGTTAATTTGTTGACCACCCAGTCTCCTTAAGGTAGATCTGATGGTTAATTTGTTGACCAACCAGCCTCCTTAACGATCTCCGATCCCCAGCAATGTTCGATAACTCTAAATTATCCGGAATTTTTTTATTCGTATCATAAATCTGCCTTTTATATATAGAAAAATTTAACTAGTCTTGTAGACTACAATTACACGCAATTATTCAACGAAATGCTTGGTTTAGTGGCTCCACGGAGACCTCCTACCAATGGGTAAAGGGGTTAGAGGCACCGATGCACCTGTAGAACCGGACTTTTTTCTAATTTGATCTGAACTTGTTTATTTATTCCATTATATCCATCATGACCAAAAAATGCAATAAGTCACTTTGTAAAATGCATTGATACCATCAAAAAAATTCTTTTTATTTTAATTCACTTATAAAGTTTTAAGGATAAAAACATTTTTGTGATGAAAAAAAAAATACTTTCAGGCTGAGGATCGGAGAATTCTTTACCTTAAACTTTCGCAAACTATCTTCTTTTTTAAAACATATTTTATTGAGACAAACTCAAAAGGATTAGATACAAGTTCTGGCAACTTACAGGATCTTCTCCTTAAATTTAACAATAACTGTCATGCATATAAAATTAAAATGTATACTGATATACACATTTAAACAAAGACAAATTACTTGAATCTCGAAGATTCGTCAATAAATTTGTGCACAGAAGCAAAAAATTAAAATATAGGTTATCGTTTCTATATAAAAGTTAACTAGTATCAATATTGACTAAATCAAGCATAAATAATTGGTCAAACAAGTTGTGTCTATAGCTCTAGAATAATATTTATAAGAAAAAAAATGATACACATCTTCTGTTTTACCACATAAACACAATAGATTATTTATAATATTACGTTTATATAGATCACAATTTAATACACAGTTGTTTTGATCTCAGCTTGGTGTGAATTATGTTGTTAAAACGTTTACCACACTAGGCATATGTTTACGGAACAAATTTATAGAGTTGGCTATTCTGGCTTCTGCAGAACAGCGCTGGGTACAAATGATTTTTTAAAATAACTGTTACATCTAATCTAAACTTAGGAACATTAAACTATCAAAAGTAAAAAAACAAACATGTATAAAATGTAAACATAGATATAAACTTTGTATACATATCCATATATGGCCCCTCATGCCCTGACCTGTAGACATCTGTTGTATTCAGCTGGAAGAACTTGTCACAAAAAAGAATTTGTGGTAATTCCGTCGAACTTAAAATTATGTATATTTTTGATGGGTCACCACTCCCGGTTTTGTTTATGATTTGAATTGAATTGATTGAGAATACATTCGTTTTCCATCAGACCTACTTCACTATGACAATTTGGAGCACAGGCCCACTCTATAAAATAAAAGGCATTGAAATTATGAAATATGACAAATTTACGCAAATCAATATATTCCAACTATTGAATCTATTTGAGGGTTACAAATCGATGTTATGTTAAATATACATCGTATGGAGCGTATTTTTGAAGTAATTTGCAGGAATATATGTTGATATTTTTATTTTTCAGTAATTCTTATCCGTCCTAATATAAGCGTTTAAAATCACCTGCCTTATATTCCCTTATTTTAAAACACATTTTCGTCGCTCAAGTAATTAAAGATGTAAAAATAAATCTTGTCGATTGTAATACAACCCAAACTTTATTGTAAATATCACAATTACACTAAATACATGTACACTGATTGATTCACGATTAATGCACGGCTTTTCCCCTCATAATCACAAATGTATCTTAGTTTAAGTAACATACATGTATACATAAATTACGACTGAAATTGAAAATAATTATAATGATTTACGGTAACCGTTTTAATTAAACACTTAATTATTGTCGACTTTAAATTGAACGATGACAGACTATAATTATAACGCCACCTCAAAATCAGTTTTAATTATCCAAACAGTAATTATCATAAGCAGACGCCCTGACACAGGTGTGACACCGTCCACAGGTAACGGTAAAACGGCCGCCGTCTCTGACTCAATGTCAGCAGTCTCAGACTGACAGTAAGTGAAGACTTGGACACGTCGGGGGTATAAATGGGGGATTGGGGTGTGACTGTCACACACAAAAACTTCTTCAAGTCTCAGCTCTGTTGTACAACACAATCATCATCAATACTTGACCAATACCTGGACATGGATCTGTGCAGCTCCCAGTTACCTTTGGTGGACAATGAGGTCCTGAATCTGTCTGACTTTGGTTATGATAATGAAGGTACGTAAATGATTTCATTTTTTTAAAAGCATCACTTAGATAACAATTATATTACTTAGTAAATATACACAGCTTTTCTATTCCAAAAGTACACTTGCTATAGATATAGATCTTGCAAAAGTAGATATTTAGTTACATGAAAATAACTGTTAAATGTTTTACTTTTTCAGGCAGTTCTTCCGGTTATGACTCGGCGACTGAGCACTCGGGTTCCGACAGGGAGCAGGATACATCCATCTCCGACAACAGCTCATCTACTGCTGAACCAGAAGTGATGAAATACAGAAGCACCCATGAACTCTGTAACACCCTCCAGTACATCATCTCACTTCCGGACCTCTGTGACGTCATGTTCCTCGTCGGAGAGAAGCGAGTTCCGGTTTACGGAATTAAGGCAGTGTTGGCCACGAGAAGTAGAGTCTTTTACAACCTTATTCTTGAAGCTCAGCGACAGTCGCCATTGTCAAAGAAGTCGAAAAAGAAGGACAAACAGGGCCCTTCCCTCAGCAACCATATTGTTATCGAAATCAACAAGTATAAGCTCGAGGACTTCCGGGAGCTCGTGACCTTTGTACACTGTGGGAAAGTCAACATCAACGCTTCTAACGTAACCGGACTTTATTGTGGAGCCACTGAGTTTAACCTTTCTGACCTGAAGATAGCTTGCCGAGACTTTACAACCAAGTCCATCAGGAAAGGCAACACGTCAGCCATTTTGAAATCAGCGAAATTCTACCTCGGTCTCCATGGTGCTGCAACCAAGTTTGTGGAGAAGATTCACGGGTATCAGAAGTCCGTCAAAGGCTGAAACAGAAAAAAGCTCAGCCCAAGAGCTTCCCATTTAGATCGTAGATCTCCAGCGATCACGGAAACCAATCGTCACCAGTTTCACGTGTCTCTACTGACCCAAGTCAGAGCGCCTCTCCTTGACCCAAGTCAGGCACCGCACTGACCCGAATCCAAGATGAAGAAAAGACTGAAAAGGCCTGACTAGAAGTCAATACTTGAACAGTTGTGTACATGAAATAAAAAGGAATTGTCTTAGTTGAAGAAAGTTAGAATAATCATATTAAATCTGAAAGCTGAACATACTATAATAATTACTGTTCAAGACATCAACTTGTTCATACCACTGTACCTGTAAATATAAATGGAAATAAATCTTCGACTAAAAGTATTTCTTTTTTATCATATCATAAAAAACGATATTTCAAAGCGCCAATATACATGTATAATTGAAGTATATAAAGAATGCAATCAGCTACATTACCAGATTATACGTCATGTTAGAGAGACTGTGTACATCGACCGTATAAAGCAGACCGTATTATGAAAGTGAAAGGGTAGCATTATTAAAATACATTTAAAATATATTTCAATTTAGACTTTAATAATTAAAAAGATTTATTTTCATTCCTGTCAGTTGGAAATGGAGATCTAACGTTAGATCGACCGTTGCTTTTTCTTGCGTCATGCAAACACAACAGGGATTTTTTTTTTTACAGGGAAAGATTTTTAGGTGCATGGTCCTAGGGAAAAATAACTTTACTAGAAGAGGAGTCAAAGCTACAAAGCCTATTTCATTTCTATATGAATTTTTGAATTTAAGATTAGACGTGAATTATTTAGACCCTATGAATAATCCGGAAAATGACGTTCCTTCATACTTATTCAAAACTTTTCATTGCATTCAAAATTTCCGCCAAAACAAACATGGAAGTCGATGTTCTAGCCGTGCAATGTTTCATTTACTGGATACAAAATACTGCTGTAAAAACACATGAATAAATTAAGAATTATTGAATCAACTGATAGATTCTGCGTTTAAAGTTAACCCTTAAACTTGAATTTACTCGAAGTGGTGTGAAGAATGACCACAGCAGAACCCAGTGATTCCATGACTGACACCCTCTCCGCCATCAACATAGAACAGCTGACCAGTTCAGCAATGGGGGCGTTTGGGCACAGCGTCACGGGACTGTTTGGGCCAAACGAACAAAACACAGGTTTTAAATTTATATCAACCGGGGATATGCATGCAGGGTTTACCACAGTCCTCTGAATTTCTATCAATTAGCCGTTAAATGTATGGGAAGAGAGAGATATATACCGTGTTATACCCAATCTGTACAAAAATACACGTGTATTTATATATAGATAGGGTATATCTCTCTCTCTCTCTCTTCCCATACATTTAACGGCTTATTGATAGAAATTCAGAGGCCTGTGGGTTAAAAAACTGCTACAGTGTAGGTCACGTACATGTTCCTGCATTTCATTCTGATTTATACAATCAACATTTGATTTGTATACTCATTCACATGAAATCCCCGATCATTAAGTCACATAAATGATCAAATATTGTAACATTTAGTAAGATGCCATGGACGTGGGATGAGAGATTAGTTTCAATGAGAACTCCAAAATTCATCCAAGATTGTAGCAGCTATGTTTGGTGTTCAATTGGTATAACTTGGTTGACTCTTCAAGGCTACTCCTTTATTATGAAGTAATGGTTATTTTTTAGCTAATCAGTATCATTTTAATACTTGTTTTTTTTTTCAGTGCTACCGACCGCTGTGTCTTCCTCTGCTGTGACTTCTAATCTACCTCCCCAGACGATTCCACTCATGGTGTCCCTGGGGACAGGAGATAAACAAACCAGTACTCAGGGTAGGCAATGCTTCTAGCGGTCAAGGAATTCTTACTGTTGCTCCATGTAGTACAATGCACGGCACGACATGATACAGTCCATGATGAGTAATTTAATCACATTTACAGTGTACAGGTTATATTTAATCACATTTACAGTGTACAGGCTATATTTAATCACATTTACAGTGTACAGGCTATATTTAATCACATTTACAGTGTACAGGCTATATTTAATCACATTTACAGTGTACAGGCTATATTTAATCACATTTACAGTGTACAGGCTATATGCATTATACCTTCCTCTACAGTCAGATAGGAAAAATATTTCACTGTTTTTATTTAAAAAATAGAGCTATCTTTCTTCAAATAGTATAAATTTAGAATGAAGCAAACATATTCATGTGTAATTGTTTGAAATTGATAGGAAGCAGAAAAATGTAGTTCTTGTATATTGCATTGTTTCATTATACATTGTAGTAATTACTTTGATTGCAGAAAATATTACACGTTGCAATATTTTTTTCTTGTAGGCACATTGCCACCTTTAAATACACTGATCAAGAAACAAAATGGCTTTCACTCCATCCGTCACCTCTTGTCTCCAGCTTTACCCGTGACTGTATCCCCCTCTGTAGCAACCAGCTCCATACAAACCCAGGATTCCACAGTGGAAGTAAGCAATGTCAAACCTTGTCCGGAGTCATCGTCTGGGGACAAGTCAGTGTTGTCTGGAGTTTTCCCTCCGGATGTGTCCACCCCAAGCTGTCATCAGACAAGTGCCCTGTTGTCTCAGCTAGCCTCCCTGGTCCAGGGCAATGCACAGGCAAATCAGCTGGAGGTTCCAGGTATAGAAAATCCAGATCATCTGGAGGGGATAGACAGTAACTTCCTACAGAATTCTACAGCTAGTACTGACATTCAGATAGCAAGCCTTCAGAGCGTCATTAATCTGATCCTAACCAATCCGTCCTTACAGAACAGTGCCACCTGCCAGACTCTTTTAAACATTTTGAACCAGTCGTCAAGTGACTCCACAACAAACTCAGACTTTGCGTCTGCCTCCCAGGGGATTGACATCTCGCAGCTACTGAATGGGGATTCCTCTGTTCAGACTGGTCAGTCTGGCAGTATGTTGCCTGCTAACAGTGTCCTCCCCCCTGTTCTTCCCTCCTCTCAGTCTGTGGGGTCCACAGTCGCCATCTCCTCCATAGTCCCCAGTGTTCCAGTCAGCATTCCCTCCTCTCTACCAGGAATCTCATCTGTTTCCATCCAATCCACATCCAATCCAGCCTCAGTTATCTCAGACTCGTCTCAATCTCAGCCCATTGACGCATCTCAGGTGACCTACATTCGACAGCTGATCAATAGTCAAGTGTCCTATGCTGATACAGGCACCCTGGGTCAAACAGCCAATCACATGATCTCAGTGAAACAGGACCCATCCCTGAGCTCCGCCCAGCCCCTGCTGATCAGCGGTGACCACCTGGAGCCATTCTATACCGTGACCACTTCATCTGACACCATGGCGGTAGAGAATCTCTTACAGCCCGCCTCCAATACTCAAGTAGCAGGTCTGTGTTGTCAATAATCATTACAAACACTATAAACTCTACAACAGGTTATTTTGGCTGGTAAACTATTGTCAAATTTCATTTAAAAGTGTTTCAGTTCAAACTAAGCAAAATATAACTTTAAGAAACAGTTTGCATTTTATCTATTGACTGATTTTTTCATTCCTCCAAAAAGCAGACTTTTTTATTGTCCAAATTACCTTATGTACCTGTAAGTATTTTAAGGTATCATTGGCTTTCTTTGGAGATGTCAGGTTTTGTTCCCTATTATTGTTATCTAATACTTTGTACTTATGTCTGTTTCAGTGGCCACAATGAACTACCAGGACTACGCCGCCTTACAAAACAGTCTGAACAGCTACCTCCAATCATCGGCCGATAACGAGGAGGTCACGCTGCCGTCCAACCTGACCATGGAGAACATCAACGCTGCCATACAGTCAGAGGGTAGCCCTAACTACATTTGATTCAATAATCAAGTGAAATAATTTGTTATCTGTGAAACAACCATTACTTTTATTGTAGGAGAAACTTGAATGATATTTCAAAAAAAGTTATCCTTGTAATATTGTTTATTTCAGATCCAAAGGGGAAGAAGTCATCAATACATGGCCCTACTGCTAATTTTACAGTGGATTGTAATAATCCTTAATTGTGAATTATTCACACTTATTTTACACTGCAGTGAGATTAACGGACCTTATTACACACTGCATTGAGATTAACTGACCTTATTATACACTGCAGTGAGATTAACTGACCTTATTATACACTGCAGTGAGATTAACTGACCTTATTATACACTGCATTGAAATTAACTGACCTCTGTCTTGTTCCAGACTGTGTGATCTGTGATGGTTCCAAGTGCTCCTGTCTGAGTCCGGTTGAGTATACTCACGTGGAAGACCGGATCATTCCATCCCGCGCTCGGCTGTCCATGCCCAGCTGTCTTGAGATCCGGCTGTCAAGGTCATCACTCTCCTCCCAAGGTCAGACTCAGTGATATAGGCATTTATTTTGCTTAACAGGGATACCTCAAAGTGTTTTCATTGAAGGGAAACGACCCTGAATAACTTCACATGAAAGAGAGATAATTTCCAAATTCTGGGCCCTTTTGGGCATACAAAGGTACATGTAATAACAAAAAAAAAAAATAATAACAATAATAGCAAAAATAAAAAAAAAAAATAAAAAAATAAAATAAATACAACAACACCTACACACTAACAAAAAGAGAGAAGGTTTCTAAATGATAGTTTATATTTACATAAAAGATGAGTCTATTACAGTCTCAGTTGAATATAAGGCTTTGAATGAATTGTTAGTACATTGTAGTTGTTTTGTTGTACTATATGTAAAGCAAAGTTACGTGTGAATTTTTAAGGAGCGTCTAATATGGCACAGCAAAACAATCCTTTCAGCCCCAAAAACCAACCAGAACAGAAATAGGTTGTTTCTATTTAAAACTAATGTGACTCAAGAAATGGGGGAACCAATATATAAATAGTGCCTGTTTGGGAGGGTACCAGTTGAAATTGACACCCAGAGAAAACCATTGTCAACCGACGCGAAGCGGAGGTTGACAATGGTTTTCGAGGGGTGTCAATTTCAACTGGTACCCTCCCAAACAGGCACTATTTATTTTATTATACTGAGTGTCTTAATTTTTATAGCAAATTTTACTGCTTTTATATAGAAAAGACGTGAATTCTACGGCGAACCGTACGCGCATAATTAACGCGCATGTAACAATTCGTTCTATCGGCCCGTTGCTAAGCGTGCGAGGGAGAGAGAACGGATTGTCAACTGCGTCTAAACCAATCAGATTGCAGTATTTAACATGAAAGTATAATAAAAGTACATGTACATTAACAAAGATTCATTTTACATTTATATAACCCTTGAGCATGTCTACCATTACCATATTTACAAAGGATATAAAATTTGATATCTGTAAAGTGGGTTTATTTTTTTACTTCTATTGAACCAGTTGCATGTTGTTTAGCTCTGTGTGTATAAGAGCTGGATAATATTAACACCCATGATTTGCAGGAAGTTATCAATGTTCAGTTTATTTTTAGTGCCTGAGGGTGTTTATGCTGTGAAACATCTACAGACCCACACAAAATTTGGGCCGCTGATGGGAGAGTTAGTGAAAACAATGGAGACAGAGGGACTGTTCCCCGAGTGGAGGGTAGGTGTCCATCTGGTCATTGTTATTGTCATCTCTGTCAAGAAACCGTAAAATAGGTATAAGGAAATACATGTAACAAAAATGAGTACATGTGGCCTTAATTATGTAACATTGATTTTTAAGCTGCACGGACTTCTTTCTGAACCAAATTTTCTTGTTTACCATGTCTGGCCTCTATGTTCTCTGTTCTGACTTGAGACTTGTGTTTTCAGGTAATGGAAGGAGAAGGCTGTTACTACATCTCGACCAGTAATGAGGAGCTGAGTAACTGGCTGCGGTTTATCCGCCCGGCCCAGAACATCGTGGAACAGAATCTGGTGGTGCATCAGGTGGGACAGTCTCTGTACTTCTTTGTCAAGAGAGACATCAAACAAGGGGAAGAACTCCTGTACTGGTTCTCCAAGGAATATGCTGTTATTTGTGGTAATTAATTCATCATGTGGAAAAATGTATTGCTTTAACACGTTCAAGTAAGAAATATATTATTTGTGGCTATCTTTAATCATGAGAGAAATATTGAAATACATTGATTATTGATGGTCGGCATGTTTTCTACACTTACATGTACATTTACTTACATGTACGTTTACTTACATGTACATTTACTTACATGGAATACAAACTTCAGAACTTGAATGAATATTGATTTACTTGATCTTAAAATTCCTCTTTGTGTGTTTATCTGTTGACAGGATAATCTATACACTTACATGTACATCTACATGTACATATGCAAAAAAACTAACTTTTTAACAGGACAAAATATTGAATAACCTATCTTTATAATCCACTTAATACATGAATTCAATGGTTGTATCCATTGATAGGATATTCTGTGATACCCAAGCCCAGCAGCGTTAACGAGTGCCCAGTGTGTGCCACCATGTTCCGTAAGCGACAAGCTCTCCGCCAGCATCTAGCTGACATCCACCGCGACTCTCTGTGTAATGTCATGGAGGACAACGATACGCTGGATCCAAAATCCAAATCCAAGAAGAGAGGGGATTCTCTGGAGTTGGTCACTTGCCCATTCTGTAAGAAAGTCCTGGCCAGCAACAGTAACCTCAAAAAACACCTGGCTGTTCACAAAGGTGAGTGTAACTTGTATGTTTGTTTGTATGTGAATATTTAAAAGGAATGAATATTGTTTAAGTAAGATACTATTGTAGCATTTTGTCTTTTATGATTAACAAATTAATTAGAGCAAGTAATAAATTGAACAGTTTTTTGTTTGATACATGTATAACAGAATCCAGAATGAATTCAAAGCAGAAAATTCTATTACAATAATTGATTTTTGCAAATTCAGTACTTTTAAGAATGATGCCAAAATAGAACTATTGCCAATTAATACACTTAATATGTACCACTATAGAGGATTCAGGTACACATGTAGAAAATAAAATAACTAGATTTATCTTGCCTACAATTGTTTGTAGAACAGAAAATTTAGTAGATGGTGTTTCTTTGGCTTTTGCAGATAGATTTCTTCCAATAAAAGCTATCCTTCTGTTTAACTGAACTTATATATACATCTTCATGTACAGTACTGTTATCTAAATGACTCTTGTTTCTTATTCATACAGGTGAGAGGAATTTCAAATGTGAAATGTGTCTTAAATCCTTTAGACAGAAAGCTCATTTAGAATCTCACATGGGAATTCACAAAGTGGAAAAAATCAGGTGCTCGCATGTAAACTGTGATCGGACATTTAATCGGGACACTGATCGTAAACTCCACGAAAAAACACACACAAAGACTGGACTCTTTCAGTGCGAGTCGTGTAAAAAGACTTTCACCAAAAAACAGAACTACAAGCGGCACATTCTGATCCACACCGGCCAGAAGAACTTCCGCTGCGACCTGTGTAACAAGGATTACTACACAAAGTACCACCTACAGAGACACAAGGCCAAGTGTCGGGGGGCCGACAAATACCCCGCCTACCTACAGATGGACGAGGGCGTGTACGAGGGGCCAGAAACCCTGGGGATAGAGAACAAAGCTGGTTTATAGTGTCAGAAACTCTGGGGGTAGAGAACAAAGTGGTTTATAGTGTCAGAAACTCTGGCAGTAGAGAACAAAGCTGGTTTATAGCACTATCAGTAAGCTACATGTAGCAAACTCTGGGGGTAGAGAACAAAGCTGGTTTATAGCACTATCAGTAAGCTACATGTAGCAAACTCTGGGGGTAGAGAACAAAGCTGGTTTATAGCACTATCAGTAAGCTACATGTAGCAAACTCTGGGGGTAGAGAATAAGGCTGCTTTATAGCACTATCAGTAAGCTACATGTAGCAAACTCTGGGGGTAGAGAATAAGGCTGCTTTATAGCACTGTCACAATGTAGCAAACCCTGAGGATAGAGAACAAATCTGGCTCATAGGGCTGTCACCAAGCTACATATAGCAAACTTCTGGGGTTAGAGAAGTTCTGTTGGAATGCTTCATGTAACAAACCCAGGGTAAAGAACACAGCTGGTACATGTATATAGTGCTGTTAAAACAGTACATGTAGCAAACCGTGGGTGGAGAACAAGGACTGTGTACAATGCTGTCACAAAAGTATATGTAGCAGGTCCTGTGGAAAGATTTCAACGCTGGTCGATATTTCAGTCATGATGGATTGTAGCTTTTTTAGGGTTTAACAGTATCCACGCCATATTTTATGAACCAGTACTATGGTTTGAACTGCTTGTATTTTATCCTTTGTACCATTATATAAAAGAACAAATTTTATGAGACATGAAATCCAACAAAGAAAACCTTTGCAATTAAAAGCAAGTAAGAAAATAATTTTAATCAGGACAGTATTAGAATGTCACTAAATTTATGAAATTATAGTACTGTATATCAGCAGAGCCAACCATTATCAAATGCAAGATATTTTATATTCAATATAGAAACATCCAGTACACGTTATTGAATCTCCAGTCCCTATTTTATACCACAGTCCATTATGTATTTGGTATTGTATTGATTATGCATTTATTATGACAGATTGCTCATATAAAGCATTATTTACAGCAAAAGAGCACATCTGTTACTTGGTGGTAAAGCATCATATTTATCATACTGAGGGTTGGGAATCCCTAAAAATCCCAGTTTGTTAAATGTTTGCCATTGGAAAGTGCTATTGATTATAGTACTGGTAGATACAAGTACATGTATTTTAATATTTTCTTGAACATTTCAAATCTAAAACCTTGTTCTGACAGGGATAATTCTCATGTCTAGAAACATACTTATGTACACTGTGCATGATTTAATGAAATCAAAAGCTTGTTTTGCAATACATGTATTGAGAGTTATGTTTGATGTTATACATTGGTTGAGTTTGATATTTAACTTTTTTTTTTGTATAAATTTCTGGTGTGTTGTCAATAAAACAGACTGAGGAACACTGCGTACAGCTACGTCTTCTTGTAATTTGTCGGGGCCTCTGTCCCACAGAGCTCCAGATATCTTACTTCATAAATCCTTTTGGTAACTGTAAATCCCTTACTTTATTCAAGTACTTCACTCTGTGATTCCAACATTTTGTGAGAATATACAAGAGGCCAATAGGCCTTAACGGTCACCTGAGTAGCATAACCCATACACAAACTTGTCAAGGAGTCTCATATATGCATTTAATTAAGTTTTATTCTGGAGTAGAAAAATTGTAATGACAACCACCTCCCTGTCTGAAATCTTTCAAAAAGGACTATTAAACCTATAATTTTAGCGAAAAACTTAAAAGATCATAAAAGAGTGCATGACCTGATATTGAAAAGGTGCAAGACTCTGATAGAAAATAATTTTCCCATATTTATTAACTTTCAGGGTAGGTTTTATGTGTGTATGTTTTCATAGAAAAGCTATAACAAGGTGGCTATTATACATGTTTTATCTAAAACAACCTCTCATTCCCTGGGGCAGACAGAAACTCTCCCTGTGGGCATTCAAACAAATGAAAAACAACCAGCTTTAAAAGCCATCATGAGTTACTCACTTCTCCTGTTCCAGTTTTTGAATATTCAATCTTCGTTGACAATCACCATCTGGGATTTATACCAAAATCATTTTACCTTTATATATCAGTGATTTTAGTTAGCCAATTATTACTTTACTATTAACAAGTCTATTTGTTTATTTTGAAAGTTCAAAAACTTTTTGTTTCGAATGATAAAAATCCTTGCATAACTCTTTTGATCATACAACTTCTTTATAATTACACTATATTCAATGATTAATAACTAAATATGAACAAGCAAAGGAAGATAACTCCATTAGGAATAACTCCATTAACTGTTGCCCCCCCCACCCTCCTCCTTTGAACTCTTTCCAAATGCTAGGTCCTGAACCCTGACTTAGGGGTCATGAATTTCACAATTTAGGTAGAAGACTCCATGGACATCATAACCATGCATTTAGTTTTTCACAAATATATATGAGAGTATAGAAGAAGATTTTCTAAGATTTAATACATTTTTACTATATGGCCATATTAGCCCCACCCTAGGGCCTAAACCCCTGTCCCAGGGGTCATGAATTTCACAATTTTGGTAGAGGGCTTCATGGAAACATAACCATGCATTTAGTTTTTCACAATTATATATGGGAGTAGAGAAGAAGATTTTCTAAGATTTAATACATTTTTACTATATAGCCATATTGGCCCCACCCTTGAGCCTGAACCCCTGACCCAGGGATCATAAATTTCACAATTTTGGTAGAGGGCTTCATGTACATCATAACCATGTTTTTAGTTTTTAACAAATATCTATGGGAGTAGAGAAGAAGATTTTCTAAGATTTAATACATTTTTACTATATGGCCATATTGATCCCAGCCTAGAGCCTGAACCCCTGACCCAGGGGCCATGAATTTCACAATTTTGGTAGAGGGCTTCATGGACATCATAACCATGCAATCAGTTTTTTCCTCACATGTGTGGGAGTAGAGAAGAAGATTTTTGGAAATTTGGCTTTTTTTTTTGCATATTTGGCCCCACCTGTGGCACCCTGGGGTGGTAGAGCCACCAATTTCACAATTTACATTCCTCTTACCATAGAAATGCTTCACACCAAAAATGGAAACAATTGGCCTTGTAGTTTTTAAGAAGAAGTTAAAAATGTAAAATTGTTAACACACGACGACGGACGAAAACAGATAGCAATAGGTTACCCGAGTTTCAGGTGACCTAAAAATCGCAAGTGTCAAACTTTGGTTGTAAATTCATATAGTTAACAAGTTTCATCAAAATAAATGAGGAATGCTTCTTGCAATTTAACACAGATATTAATTCCTTGCATTTTAATAAGAATTGATGGCAAGCTCAGCCATACAAATGTAGTGTTCATGCTGAGATACTCATTATCAAACTTTTCTTTGTCAGTAAATCAAATTTTACTTCATGTAATCAATGACATTAGTTAGCTTTTTGTCTCACAATATCTCAGCTTTTTGTCTCACTATATCTCAGCCTTTTGTCTCACCATATCTCAGCTTTTTGTCTCACCATATCTCATCTGGTCAGATTTATCTCATCATCTTTAATCTCGTAATATACTTTCTATTATCACATATCACCAAATAAGCATTCACCTTTTATTTGAACCTAGCAAGTTATGTGTGACTACATGTTATATATTTCAATGAGTTTCAAGTGATTAAATACAAAACACTTGGAGATAAAAGGGGATCTGAAAACACAAGATTAGGAACCAAATAAAGAGAATTACTTTATTCTGATCGACAACTGAGGCACATTTAATCATAGTTCACCATTCACTCACAAGTACTCCCTATGTACACACTTCATCACACCATTTGATTGAATACGTATCCAGTCAAAATAATTCACACTAATCAATGTACACATTTTACATGCAATACTATTTCATGTTATTTGCACATCACGTACGATACATTTTGACTCGATTATGAGTGTCTCCATGCAGAAAGGTAACAACGGATTGAATCATTCTGACTCTAGATTTGTTTAATGCCATACATCTATTTTGAAAACTACATAGCACTTATTCACATAACAACTTCTCTTAATGCAAATAGAACATTTTATCAACTAGTAATCCAACTTAATACACTTTAGTTAGCTCAAGAAAGCACCAACTTCAAGGACCTTGATCATGTTGATAGATACATGTACTTTATATATCTAATAGTCAACAATTGAAATACATATATATACATGTACTGTGGAATCATTTGAATTCCTTGCACCCCATCTTTGATTATATTGTGCAAAATTGTGCGGACATAATTACTACGATTGACTTTTCTTTAAAAAATTTTTTAATGTAAAAATTGTAGAATGTAATCTGTCTCGAAGGAGTATAGCCATCTTACCACCCAGGAATTCTCTTAAGATTCCACAGAACTGTAAAATAAATACCATAATATATGTTCAGAGCCATTTTGTTTATGACAGAACCTGACAACAGACAACCAGAATTTCTACATTAGATACTACACAAACCAATTAAAGTCTTCAAGGCAAGGTTACAACATGTACATGTATATTCCTGAATGTCCATTTCATATATATTGAGGAGATTCTGACCACCTGTAATATTATAAAGGTCTTGATACAAGATACAACATTCAAGTTTTGATTCATTGTTGTTAAATAACCACAGGTACAATACAATTAGCATTGAATATTATCCTAATATCACAATAAACAATATTCATACACATTTCTCAAGAACATTGTCAAATTAAATATGCCATCATGCAATTTCATAAAGTAAAACATAATGTTTATTTCCCTTATTATACCTAATGAACCAGAATCCTATAACCTTATGTTATTGAAATGTCACATTCCTGAGATCTATAAAGGCAGCAAAAACACATTGAAAAAAAAAAAACAGAACAAAAAAAATAAGACCCATACACAAAAAAATATTTGAGCAACCACACACAAATCCTTTGCTCTACATTTCCCATCACACAACATAACTACATCTGGCTTTACTACCACACATGATGTTTGGCCCTTCTTACTCGGTACCAAAGTACTTCTGTCCGAAGTGATTGGGGGCGACAGGATGTACCTCAGACGTCAGAATGGTCACTTCTGGGAACTTGGTCAGAACCAGGTGAACAGCTGCAATAGAAAATAAATAAAGATCATAACTATTTATCAATCCTTGAAACAAAACATCAATTCCATCTCCTTTCTCCCTGAAAAAATGAGACTGGACTAGACAACTGATTGAACTGAATATGAAACTGTCTCAATAATTGGTATTCCTGTCCATTCCAGTTGCAGTATAGTCTGAGGTAAGTGCAATAAGAGTTACTAGTACTTTCCAAAGTTATCCCAATTAAATTGATGTTGACATTGTGTCTTCAGAAAATCTGTCTGTTTTAACACAGAATTCCCCTCCCCGAGCCTCTATGTGTAGTCTGATTACTGTAAACACTAGTGTTCCAATCATTTACTTTCCTGTCTATAAAACAGAACTCCCTTCCTCGTGCTTGTTTGTAAGACAGGTTGCAATTATTTATTTCCCTTCTCCAGTGAAAAAGAATGGAGAACACAGCTTGGCAAATTGCTTTCTAAAGGGAGGTAATCTCTAAAGGAAGGTAACCTACTCCTTTTTTATTACCCTGTTTTTATCCTGTTTTTATTATTTATGGTCCGTCCTTCCTTTACACACGTTCTTTCAATCAATCAGGAAATCTGTCTACATTCTAAAAATATTCTCTGGGTTTTTGTGCTGGGTAAGGTTAAGGAGAGAGGGGTGAAGCAGCATTACTTGACCTGTAGAATGACGATAAGGAACTTCCTATAATTGTATCAGCCTTACACAATACACAGCCTTAATTACCTTGAGGAGTTGTGAAGAGATTCAATAAGATGATGTTTTCCTCCCGTACTTTGTGATCCTTTAATATTGAACAGGCCTTAACCACCGTGTTCCCAGTGCCTGAAAATTAAACACGATAAATGTTAAGACAGTATATTGCTAATATATCAGCAGCTATCAGAGTGATCTTTTGTGAAATTCATAGTCACTGTCTTTCTTTCATCTTAAATCTCCCCTTTCCCAAACACAATTAATCAAAGGCTGACAGTCAAAATGAGTCCAGTGCATTCACAATAGGTTCTTGACCCAGATGTGGTCATCAGGAGAAACGAGTCAATTTTTATATACATGTAAACAAGAACGTAGTGTAAATCAAACGTACTCATGATTGGGTACATCAGAAGCACCTTGCGGTCGGCTATATCTGGGGGAAGCTTGGCGTACACAATCTTGGCTTCGTGCGTGTCTTCGTCGCTCTGTATCAGGATTTTGCCGATTCGTATCGACCTACAACAGTCTCGTAGACCCTGCTCCATGGCTTCTCCTGTCAAACAAACCCAAATAATTCCTAATCAACAAACTGATCCAACAACATTAAGATGACTGAACACCTTGTGAGTTAAAATTTGAAACTAATACATGTATAATCTGATTTCACTACAATGAAGGATATGCTGTATTTCAAAAACAATTTACATTACATACATACATACATACACACATGTATGTTGAAAATTGAAGTATATTATACAAAATCCTCAAAACTATTCCATTTGACAGGGCCTCATTAATCAACACAGATTTCATAATGTTACACAGTTGAAATGATAAAATATGGGCTATGGCTGTAACTATTTTGCATTAGGATATTTGTGTAATGTGTTGGTTACTAAATAAAAGTGAGTTGCACTCACCACTCCTCATGATGCTGACCCCACAGTTCCCTTTCTCGTACCGCAACCCATCATACACCTGACCTGAAATACAATGGAGAATCACAAATGAGTATTGAAAAGTCAATTTGTGGGTCCTTATATTATGTCTGTTACAATGTAAATCACCTACCATTAATCCTAATTATATAATTATATAACCAGGCAATAGTTGGTGCATTGATTAGACTTACCAGTGGGTGTGGTCACTTGTCTGGTTCTGTATGGAAGCTGGTTCAGGCCCTCCTCAACTACAAGGCGAATCTGTAACAGAGAAACTCCGATGCATCAAAGAAGTCTAAAATATCCTATTAGAGTTACTGTATTGAAATTTTTGAGAAGCTTTTGGATAAATATGGATAAATCTACATGTCTGGAACAAAACACAATTCATTCATATTATTGAACGATAGGTAAAACATACAAAACTAAAGGAAATCATGCAGTTTAAAATGTCAATTTAGACAAGATTAGATTTTAAAGAAATGAACATAAATAAATGTGTTATCTGACTGAGCATTATCTCTCTTATCAAAACAGATTTTCTACCTTAAAATCTTTAAGTAGGGGTATACCATAAAGTCTCATGTAATAATAGTCTCACATGTGTATAATACGTACCTATAAAGTTGGGTGTAAAATGCGGAAAAACTGCTGTTCCTACGTATAATACACCAAATAACAAAGAAATTTTCAAACAAGATTTTTTTAAAGTCATGGAAGTGCATGCATTGATAATGTATTCAAATTTTTCGCTAAAAAAAGTGCCTACTATACATGAGACTTTATGGTACAAATGTAATATAGACTAGTCTTTATGGTACAATTGTAGTATAGGCTAGTCTTTATGGTACAAATGTAATAAAGACTAGATACGATCTCATTACGAGTAACGAGTAGGTCTTCCGTCCGATTTGTTTTAAATGATACGATGAATAATCTTTGCTTCTATAATGCATTACAAAATCTTTATCGTTTTTAAGTTACATGTATTTGTAATAGAATTTTCAAGTCTCTTGACCCCTAATTTAAGGAGCCAGCCCCTTTTTCTTGAATTCATACGAAAGGCCTCACAAATACTAACATTTTTGTTCTTACACTCATCTTAAATTGTTGTTTTGAGATAAAAATGATTGAATATTTTACAGGCCAGCCCTGTAGATCCTTAATGGGGTGCAGACATTGGTGTTTTGATTAGTGGAAGCAATTTAAAACATTAATACAAACATTTTCTCTTCTACCATGCTTAACAAAATATGTCTCGTTCTCTAGATATTTTGCGTCAAAGTTTAAGGACTTTGGCCCTAAAAATCCCTAATTACATAATAAATGGGCCTGGCAATAATTTTTTTCAAACAGATACTGATACGTCGAACAACTTTGCTTCTATAAAGCATTACAAAATCTTTATCGTTTTTAAGTTATTTGTAATGGACTTTACGAGTCTCTTTGCCTTTATTAAAAGGATCCAGCCCCTTTTTCTTGATTTCATACAAAAGGTCTCACGAATACTAACATTTTTTGTTCTTACACTCATCTAAAATTGTTGTTCGTTTTTGAGATACAAATGATTGAATATTTTCGGGGCCAGTCCTGTAGATCCTTAATGGGGACAAACATTGGTTTTTTATTAGTTGAATCAATTTCAAACATTAATACAAACATTTTCTCTTCTACCATGCTTAACAAATTATGTCTTGTTCTCTAAATATATTGCGCCAAAGTTTGAGAACTTTGGCCCCTTAAAATCCCTAATTACATAATAAATGGGCCTGGCAATAATTTTTTTCAAACAGATATTGATACGATCAACAACTTTGCTTCTATAATGCATAACAAAATCTTGATCGTTTTTAAGTTATCTGTAAAAGAGTTTATGAGTGTCTTCGCCCCTAATCTAAGGGACCAGCCCCTTTTTCTTGAGTTCATTCGAAAGTTCTCACGAATACTAACATTTTTTGTTCTTACACCTATCTAAAATTGTTGTTCATTTTTGAAATACAAATGATTGAATATTTTTGGGGCCAGCCCTGTAGATCCTTAATAGGGACAGGCATTGGTGTTTTGATTAGTGGAATTGATTAGAATCATGAATACAGACATTTTCTCTTCTACAACATCTAAGAAAATATGTCTCCTTCCATAGATATATCGCGTCAAAGTTTAAGTACTTTGGCTCCTAAAAAACCCTTATTACGTCATAATTGGGCATGGCAATGATTTTTCCTGATACATATTGCTACGATCAACAACTTTGCTTCTATAATGCATTACAAAATCTTTATCGTTTTTAAGTTATTTGTAAAAGAGTTTACGAGTGTCTTAATTGGCCTCTAATTAAAGGGGCCAGCCCCTTTTTCTTGATTTTGTTGAAAAGGTCTTAAGAATACTAACATTTTTTTTCTTACACCTATCTAAAATTGTTGTTCATTTTTGAGATACAATTAAATGATTGAAAATTTTAGGGGCCAGCCCTGTAGATCCTTAATTGGGACAGGCATTGGTGTTTTGATTAGTGGAATCGATTAGAATCATTAATATAGACATTTTCTCTTCTACAATACATAAGAAAATATGTCTCCTTCTCTTGATATATTGCGTCAAAGTTTAAGTACTTTGGCCCCTAAAAATCCCTAATTACGTAATAAATGGGCGTGGCAATGATTTTTCCTGATACCTATTGTTACGATCAACAACTTTGCTTCTATAATGCATTACAAAATCTTTATCATTTTTAAGTTATTTGTAATAGAGTTTACGAGTGTCCTGGCCCCTAATTTAAGGGGCCAGCCCCTTTTTCTTGATTTCATTGAAAAGAACTTTTGATTCTCTACCACTTTTGTTATATATGTCTTAACAAAATATAAACAGAGATGTTTTTCTTTCAAATCAAAATCTAAATGTTTATCTGCACTGTTAAAAAACGATTTTTATTTGAATATCTCCAAGCATGTCAACTTTTTGTAAAATTGTCAGTTAGATGAAGAAAACGGTTACTTAAATGCCTGATAAACTGAGGAAATTCTAGTTACAGAGTTCCGAAGACACTCATCAACTGGCTACAGTGAATTGTATAAAAAACCCTGTCCCCTGTCACCTAAACAACTTCCAAGTTCTATGCACTTTGGTGTGAGAAACAGATCACCTCGTATGTATTCAGCATTTGTCAATATTATAGAAATGCAACAGGTTTTTTTTATGTTGATGTTGAGCTGACCAGTAATCTATTACTGCACCTGGCAATATACACATTACAGGTTGCTAAAGCCTGTTAACATTTGGTATATAGCAGAATAAAGCAGACTAATTTGAGCGTCTGCAGTTTCTAAACGGATTCTTGTCATTCGTTTTTTTTTTTTTTCTTTTGTCTGTGTCAAGTCCTATGGAAGAAAAAGTTTATTGACATGAATCACTGGTACATAGGAAGAGAATGTGAGAGACAAAGTAAGAGAAATAAAAAGAGACACGGGGAGAAAGATACATGTAATAAGATTTAAATATATTTTATTCAATTCAATAAGAATTTGAAAACGAACACATCCAATATACTCGTATAACTTATCCTTGTATAAGCAGGTCAAGATAGATTATTTTTATAAGCATTGTCAACTAACATAGGTATATTAAATTAAACTCCATCATGAACCTACTCACACACAGTGTAACAATGTGAATATATAATAAGAACATAGATTGATCATCCTGTGCCATTCCCCTCTATATAGGTAGTACAACTACAGGGTTCAAAGTCAATGTCAAACACATAGAGACACGTGTGATTCAGAACGACTTTTCTTTAGTATTATGCAATGAATAAGAAATCATTCGTTGAGCATTATGAGGTGACAACTATGGTTGGGGGAATCCAATAACGCCTGAAAGGCTTTATGATAGATTTGATCACGCTCAATCGTATTTGATCACCTAGCTTATACTATTTTAGGTTTTCCTCATTACATATATTTATTTTATGATCACAAATTGTTCAATAAAATATTAAATTTTATAAAATTGAAGCTGTTCTATCTTACTTTTTTTTTAATCAAATATGATGTACGCTTTAAAACAATCGTTTTGTTAAATATGAGTACATGTATAATAATAGTCATTGTGGTAGTTTTCCGGTCAGTTTAGCCATATTTCAATGGGTAAATGATATAAAAAATTGCTTACAAAACAAACTTAACAAAAAGAGTAATGCGTTGTTACGCTACAAGTTGATAAAGCCTCTTGACATCTTGATCAATTTGCATAACGCATTTTGTCATTAGGGTGGCAGTTTTAGTATAATATCTAAACAGCTCTCATCCAAGCAAATACTTATTCTTGCCCCAATCAATGCTAATATAGCGACTTAATAAATGAAAAACATATTTAGTTTATTTTTTAGAGTTACATGTATCTTTTTTAATTTAATTTTGTTTTGTTTATTTTGTATTTTCGTGTAAACCTTTGGGATAATATTTTATTTGGTATGTTGAACTGACCACGAAATTGCGATATGTTTTTTATGAATAAATTTCACGAAATATTATGTTTACACATAAATAAAACGTTCTTTCTGTACTCATTATACATATCTATTTAGTATTTATGACCAAAAAAAAAATAATATGATACAAACGTGGTTTTTTGATACAATAAATTAGTTATTCGGTCAGAAGGAGACAAGTTAGAATTAATTAATTGATGTTTCAGCATATTCCGCAATTGATTGCTATTCCTAATTATGATTAATTGTATTTCCTTATATGGACATACTGCACAGCAGTTCTTGGAAATAGTGTACTCTATGTGGTGTACAATTCACCGCGAAAAACAGTCCTGGATTAGTCTGCACTGCATACGGAAAGTCACCTGAAGTTATTTATAGAAATGAAGGCAAGTTTTTTGTTTTTTTTTACGTTCAAATTTAGATTTATGATTCCTTATCCTCAATATTAGGTCTTCCCATAAACTAGAGTTATCGTTACTGAAAGAGTTATCTTCCCCTTATAGCAGGTATGCATTACTTCTGGTTATTTGAAGAAGAGTAAGCAGTGCGGGAGATTACATATATACGACGCTTAATAACGACTTTTATTACAACAAAAACATTTGATAATATTTGAATTACCTAACAAAAACATCAAAAGTTATCTAGAATTAAATAAAAAATCAAAGTGATCGCAAAGAATGCGTTTGATTACAATCAATAACATGGATATAACGTGATGTACATATTTTTATTAATCAGCAAACATTGCGAGTGTAAGACATTTGGATTCTTATTTTTGGGACCATTACTCCTTTTGTCAATTTCAGAGCTAGCGGATGGATGGTGGTATAGTGATTTCTCTGATAAAATGAACCCACCCTTTACGCAGAAATGAAAGCTGATGGCTGGAGTTGAAAAGCGGACTTTTTTTTTTTTTTTCTAAAAATCAATATGAAATATAAATTCGTAACGAACTGTCCCTATCCTTTTTCTGAGGACAACAAATATATATATATATACATGTATATATAATTTTGATTAATTTCAAAGATACACTACTGTACGAGAAACCCAACTTCACGGACTGGGATTTTGGGAATTTATGAAATGATTAATTTAATGTTTTAATTGTATTTCGTCATGATTTTCGGTCGGTCTGCTCCCCCCCCTCCCCCCGCACACACTCTGTTTGCGTTAGCCTGTTGAGATGCATTCGTTTGAAATGGTATGCTTTCATGAAAAAAATAAATATACACGCAGTGGGTATACTATTCGTATCTAACCAAGCACCGATGGTCATTAATTCAGGCAGCTGTACCTGTCATGCAGGATGTTTAATCAATGACAACCATTTGAATTTCTAAACAAAACATATTAGTTGTATAAAATATATATTATAGGGTTAAGAGGAATGACGGCCTTGAAATTAGAGATCAGTGCTTTATAATATAGATTTCATGAGACTGCATTTTTGTAGTACATGTATGTTTGTTTGCTCAATTTACTTTTAGTACCTTTATTAAGTTTATCATTAATCTCAACGCCCATTATATAATTGAAGGGTACTTTATTTACGTACCATATATAGCAAACACCATGTTAGGGAATAAACATTTCATGAAAACTTAAGAATGGAATGAACTTTATAAATATAAACGTCAATGTTGTTGATCAAAATCACAACGCAACTTTGAATGAAAACATGATTGCATGTCACATGCGAAAAATTAAATTACGCAAAAGCTAGGTTGCAAATGTTTTTATCCATTATCTATTAAATTCCCATGATGATGAAATTGAAATTAGTCATTAATTAATCTAAACGAAATCCATCAAAAGGAAGTATAGTAACGTCCAATCATGATAACCATGGTACGAGTCTGGATGGTACAATTAAACGCGCTCGTCAAATCTCCCTACTGTTTTTTTTTTAGTATTAGCATCCTTTAATTGCACAATCGTCTTTTTACAATGACAATTTAAATCAATAAGTTAACCGATTAAACAAGACAAAAAAACATTTATTTCAACCATTTGTTTATACTGGTTACATAGCGCTATACCTGCTCTAATGGAGAGATAACTCGTGTTACGAACGATAACTCCAGTTTATGAAAATCCCGAATAGCTATCAGATGTCTACATAGAAAAAGCATTATAATCTGTACACTGCTTAACATCGACTTTCAAATCAACGTCTTATGCAGACAAGTTTTCTAAAATGTCGTGGTAGGGCCATTTTCTATTTCAAAAAGACTGACAAAAAATCACTAACTCAATACACAACAATGTAAGCAATTCTGCAATTTTGTAACTTAGCTCACTTGAATCGGAGGTTCAAGTGAGTTTTTCTGAGCACCTGTTGTCCGTTGTCCGTCCGTCCGTCCGTCTGTCTGTAAACTTATCACGTTTTTGACTTGTCTAAAAGTACTGCGCCAAATTTAACTAACTTGGTACAAAGCATCCTTATGAGAAAGAGATTCTAAATTGTTAAAATAAAGAGCGAAACTCTTGTTAAAAGTGAAATTAGTATGAAACAGTGAAAATATGACGTGTTTCTTCTCAATAACCACTTCACCAGAAATGTCAAAATTAACACCATAGCTTGTACATGTATATATAGTGAATATTTTAAATTGTTAAATCGTGGCCCCCGGACCAACACTGCGGCCCCAATAGGGGTTCAAAGTGTAAGATAGAAATATATAGAGAAAATGTGAAATAATCTTCTTCCAAAGAAATACAATCCTAACTTTGTGATACTACTATGCAGGCGTGCTAAGATAATGTATATTCTACGTTATTAAAATCGTGATCCCCAGGCCAATACTAAGGCACCAGAAGGGACTCATATTTCAACATAAAAATATCTCGGGAAATGTTTAAAAATCTTCCTCTCAAGAACTACAATGCTACAATTTGTGATCGTACTATGCAAGCATCCTCAAAGAGTTTTGGTTTTAAATTGTTAAAACCGTTATCGCGAAATGACTACCGTTGCCTAGGATACTAAGATTGACCAGTTGACGCATCTTAGATCTAATGATATGATGTACAAAGAGTAGGCTTCTTTTTCTGTACTGTTTACTGTATTGTCAAATCTTGGAATATATGAGAGTTTTACAATGCTTTCAAAGAGTTTCATAACATTTCGAATTAGAATGAATGACACAAAAGCTATTGTGCAGTTGAGCGATGTGGCCCAATGGCCTCTTTTTTGTTTACTACTCGCTTCTTCTCTGCCTATTCACTAAATGTAAGGATACACTGATAACTCTGATTAACTCTGTGACACGACAATAGCTATCCTTTAATTTCAGAAATAACGTCAAGATAAGATTTATATTTTGTGACAGGTGGAGGTTAGGGTCATTTACTTTTAATGTAATTGAATACTTTCAAATGCATCGATATTTTTGTCAATTACTTGCAATTACAATTGACATTAATTTTTCAAATGTAGTAATTGCTCTCAATTTCTTCAATTGAATACATTTCAATTTCTTTAAGTTTTTTTCTGAAATTAATCAGACTATAAACAATAGTGAGATAAACTAAAATGAATAACTTATGCAGGGTAATGTTTTTAAAGGTTCAATTTAATTATCATTTAATTTCAATCGTTTTGTCTTAAAATATTCAGAAAAATTTTCATAGACATTAAATTTTTCCAGTATCATCGATTTCATATTTGGTTCTGAACACAATTTTTTTTTGTAGTGAATTTTATTCAATATTTTTGTTCTTAGGTATGAGATGGATTCACACCTGAACAAAACCTTTACTTATTGCCCTGAACAATGTGCCATGCTCTACAAACATAATGAATATAATGAGAAATTTAATTATTGTATAAACACCTGTCATTTTAAGACACATTTTTTAACTTTCTAATTGAAAAAAAAATATTAAAGATTAACTTTTTTAGTTTACTTTGAAACTCTGTAGTTTACTTGAAATTCTAGCGGTCTTTACTCTTTCTCATGATTAATATCGTATTCATCACAATATTCGTCCATTTGACTTAATATATTTAAAGGCACCTGTTTGGAAACAGGTGCCTTTAAATTCAGTGATTAGACAAATTGGATTGAGGTTTCGATTTTAGAAATATTGAACTGTTATATGAAATTTATGCCTTGATATGAGTTTAATGAGTTTGTCCATTCCTAATTAGATTTTTCCGAATCGGAAATTTAAAAAAATGCATATGCTGATGAACAAACGAAATTGCATGCGACAACCTCAACTGAAATTCGTTTTTCTTTCTAAGTATTAAGATTTTGTTTAACGTAGATGCTGATATACACACAAGGACTGTTTATTAGTGCAGTATTGTTGTTAAGTGGTTGCTATGGACAAGTAGCGCCCCTTTACCCAGCACAGTGGTCGGATAAAATATAGAAAACTTAAATGAATAAAAACACAAAGTCAGAGTAAAACATAAGCGCTTTCATTTTCATCTTCAGATGTTTTACAACTAACCAAGGTAACAACATTATTGTGACATCATAATAACATTAACAAAGTCTCTGGTGTTGACGTCACAGTTTTGGCGTATTTTTTAAGCATTACACATATCAAGTAAATAAAAACAACACAATTTAACACAAACATTAAAATGGTGCATGGATGTTACAATAAACTGTTCAATTTAGTTTTATATGTTCTAACTTATAAAATGTTTTTCTTTTTCTCGTCTTTCAGTAGTATTAGACTCACACATTTTATGAAAGGGGAAAACAGTGAACATCTGGATGTATGTGGAGAGAAATCATTTACTGTTTACATTTTAATGTTTGTGTTAAATTATATTGTTTTTATTTATTTACTTGATATGTGTAATGCTTAAAAAATTCGCCAAAAATTGTGACGTCAACACCAGAGACTTTGCTAACATTATGACGTCACAATAACGTTGATACATTGGTTAGTTGTAAAACATCTTAAGATAAAAATGATAACGTTGGAAACGAAAGACCTTAATAAGAAATCGTACGAAAACTATAAGGTCTTCCGTTAGAAACGGAAGACCTTAATAATAATAAGAAACAGTACGAAAACAATAAGGTCTTCTGTTGGAAACGGAAGACCTTAATAAGAAACAATACGAAAACAATAAGGTCTTCCGCTGGAAATGGAAGACCTTAATAAGAAATCGTACGAAAACTTTAAGGTCTTCCGCTGGAAATGGAAGACCTTAATAATAATAATAAGAAACAGTACGAAAACGAAAGACCTTAACTAGTCTTTATGGTACAAATGTTATATAGACTAGTCTTTATGGTACAAATGTAATATAGGTTAGACTTTATGATACAAATGTAATACAAATGTAATACAAATGTAATATAGGTTAGTCTTTATGGTACAAATTAAATATAGGCCAGTCTTTATGGTACAAATGGAATATAGGTTAGTCTTTATGGTACAAATGTAATATAGGTTAGACTTTCTGGTACAAATGTAATATAGGTTAGTCTTTATGGTACATATGTAATATAGGCTAGTCTTTATGGTACAAATGTAATATAGGTTAGTCTTAATGGTACAAATGTAATATAGGCTAGACTTTCTGGTACAAATGTAATATAGGTTAGTCTTTATGGTACAGATGTAATATAGGCTAGTCTTTATGGTACCAATGTAATATAGGCTAGTCTCATGGTACATATGTATTAAAGACTAGTCTTAATGGTACAAATGTAATATAGGCTAATCTTTAAGGTACAAAGTAATTTAGGCTGGTCTTTATGGTACAAATGTAATATAGGCTAGTCTTATGGTACAAATGTAATAAAGACTAGTCTTTATGGTACAAATGTAATATAGGCTAATCTTTATGGTACAAATGTAATATAGGCTAGTCTTTATGGTACAAATGTAATATAGGCTAGTCTTATGGTACAAATGTAATAAAGACTAGTCTTTATGGTACAAATGTAATATAGGCCAGTCTTTATGGTACAAATGTAATATAGACTAATCTTTATGGTACAAATGTAATATAGGCTAGTCTTTATGGTACAAATGTAATATAGGCTAGTCTTTATGGTACAAATTTAATATAGGCTAATCTTTGTGGTACAAATGTAATAAAGACTATACTCTGTCCCAAGATATCATGGATTCACATTTTGCTTAATTAATTAATATTTGTAAATACCTCAGGGTTCAAATGATATTCATTCAAAAGTATGAAAAATTTCCAAGATTTCTCAGTTAAACGCCCCCATTAGCTTATCAGGTTTAAATACACGGCTAAAAAATGTGATGTCTACGGGGATTTTGTATTGCAGTAAGCCCGGATGATAACATTGAAAAATTGTGCGAGGTATTCTGAGTACTTCCGAATGGAGAAAAAATGTAAACATTCCACACTATAAATCTCTGTAAGAAATCTGTTTTTGTTCCAGGGAATTTTTACGAGAGAAAAATGATAATGTGTCAATGAAGATATCTTGGAAATTTTCCCTTTCATCGATTTCAATTGCACGTCTTTCACAGGTATGTGTATTTTTAGTAAAAATCGGCCAAATGTACTGCATAAATATCTTGGGACAGATTATAGTCTTTCAATTCAATCAAAGTGTTCTGTCAGTTTGTTAAGGCTTTAAAACAGAGTCTCATTAGATTGTAACTCAGAAGACTATACCAGTCATGATCAACGTATTAACAGATTTTAAGTTTGTTTTTAAAATCTTTAAGCATTGTTTTTTATTTATACATATAAGTACATGAAGTAGTAATAAATAAATATATTGATATTACATGTATCGGGTTTAGGGTGCATATTAATTATAATCATAAAAGATCCAATTTTAAAAATAAGATGCTCTTACCAAGCGATCCGCAAAAAATATAAAATCTCCTCTTGAAGTTGATCTGAAAATATAGACTCTGTTAATTTATCTTTTATTATAACATGTTACATTATGATATAATTTATTGAGAGTATATATGGAATATATTTGACATAACTTTTTAACAGTCCCACACCTTGACATAAAATAAAACAGCCCTTTGTTTCTTTTAATAATATGATTTGGCCTAACATTGATTAATGATTAATGATTGTTTTTATTGACAACGCGCCAAATTAAAATTTATAAAAATGTTACAAAAATTCTTTAAAAGTCAATTTTGCTGTGACACACAAATTATAAAATTAATCTTTAAAATATTTTATTTCCCCACTGGAGTGCAAGGTATAGGTACACGTGTTTAGACTGTTAGAAACACAAAAGAAGTGCATTTTACAGCAGTCAGAAATTTAAATGACAAGTAACACTCACTTGTCGCGCAAAACAGTTTGAAGTTCTCGAACATTATCTGTAATTCTCAATTTTTTAAACTTTTGTCCAAAGTCAACATCCTCAATATTGTTGTGGTGAACGTGCGAGTTTTGAATCAAGTCTGGCTCCATCGTCCTCGTGCGGCTTCCCGGAATATCCACTAAAAAGGTAGCTCGTTCTAAGATTTTGTTTCCAAAGAAATTCTTGTGTACGATTTACTCATGAAAAATCCACCGAAACTGAAAGTACAGCTGAGGGAATGACCAGTCTGAGTCTGAAATGTCAGGACTTCTGAAAATAGTCCAATGCAGACATTGTTCCCAGAGTATTTTAAATTTTCAACCTCGATGTCGAAGAAACGTCGACCAAAGCAATTCGTATAAACAACATTTTCACAATTATAATCCAGTGAGTACACGG
The DNA here is from genome assembly GCA_020458035.1 of Magallana ariakensis. Lineage (NCBI taxonomy): Eukaryota > Metazoa > Mollusca > Bivalvia > Ostreida > Ostreidae > Magallana > Magallana ariakensis. The sequence goes on along the minus strand of CM035812.1, from coordinate 75,854,689 downwards.
CAATCTTTAAGATTTTAAAGGACCTCAGTTTCTCATGTTAAAACCATTTTGCCTTTTTGTTTTTTGTGTCAGGTTCTGTTAGTAACATGTTTATGGTGCAAACATTCGGGCGAGCTCAGAATGAATTAAAAATATATTTGACTCATTGCATTGTCAGGTTCAGAGTTCTTGTTTCCATAACATTTTGCTCGACATTTTCCATAGTTATGCATAAATAACTTTGTATCCACTTTGTGAACATGCATTCACAAAAATAAAAAAAAAGTCCAAGAGTTTTGTTTACAATCACTTACCTAACCTCCCATCATGTCTGGTTGAAAACTAAACAAATTCTAACATATGCGGAGATTTTCAATTTTGAATTGCAAACAACGTGGAAATACCCAGGTGATAATGTTGAAAATTTATGTGAGATGTACTGAGAGCTTCCCAACTGACAAAAGATTTCAGTTTATCCATTATAAATCACCATTTCATTCTTCTCCAATTTTTTGGTTAAAATAAGGGGACATGTCAAAGAAAAAATCCTGGATTTTTTTTTCTGGTATCGATTTCAATTCTTCTCTACTAATGGGTATGTATATTTACAAAAAGCTAAGGGAATGGGAACTTGAGACAGACTTTACTGTAGCTCCTTTGTGAAATAGATTAAATAAAAATACAATTATGTATCATGGTACTTTTTATATTCCTAAAAACCATTTGCCAAGGATGGCTAACAAGGGAGAGTTATTCCTCTTAATACAATGCTTAAAAAGGTGTAAATGATATTTAATCTGTGCAATTATGAAATTGAATTTCATAGATATGAATTTTTCAGTCAACTGATCTCAGAATTAACATATTAAAATTAACAAATCACTATGTTTACTTTTAGCATAATGCCAACAAAAAAGCTCCACAGCTTAGATTGAGTTATAAGGACATTCTCAAGAAGGTACATGTTTACTCTATGTGAAGAGATCCAAGATCGTTCTCTTTTCCTCCTTCATGTTTCCATGTTATATCTATGAATTTAACATGTTGAGAAATTAAGTATACGTTACAAATTCTCAGCACATTTTGTTTCATTTAACGGGTTTTATATTTCATTTATTTAGAATCTTTGGAAAAATGCTGTGTTTGAATCTCGGGTTTTGTCCACAAAATCTCCCTCCGTGACAAAAAAGGATGAGAGGAAAGCCCCAGACATCTCAAACAAAGAAATCCGGCAATATCTGCTCAGCTTTGTGTGGCCTAAAGATGACTGGTTCATCAAACGGCGCGTGATACTGACTACATCACTGCTGCTTGGCTCTAAGGTTCTTGTCTCTAATACATCTCACATTAAGGTTTTGAATCAAGAGTTTAACAAAAGCAATATCTCAAGGCATTCTAAAGATAGGTAATAAATTTTTTTTAGAATTTTTTTTTTTGTATGTTATTTTAGTGCACCTACAATGTCTTTTAGTGAGCTTCCTTTAAATATACTCTTGATTTAAAAAAACATGATATAACACATTAAATCATTAATTTAACTGTAATTTGCAAATACAAATGTAGGAAAAATGTGTTTATTAAAAAAGTATCTATAAGAATTAAATATCATGGAAAACCTTTTTTTTAGGTAGATAGTACAGAGCAATGTCTATATGAAGCTATATCTGACTTTTATATATTGTAATTTGGTTTCAGGCCATCAATGTATGTGTTCCATTCATATTCAAGTATGCTGTAGATTACCTAGGTGATTCCTCCAACTTCCTAGATCTCAGTAACGCCCCCACAGCTGTCGTGACGGTAGCCACTGGATCCATGCTTCTCTGTGTGTTACTCTGTTTTAATATTCACAGTTCATTCTTTATGGGGATACTGTAGATTCCTAATTATCCCTCACAGAATTTGAAATCTTGCTTTTATTTTTTTGACGGTCATGAAATACATGTATTATAAATATTAACAAGTTTAAAGCTAGGTGCTTACAATTTCATACTCTTGCAACTTTATATAAAAAGGTGCAATCGCAGATTTAAGTACTGGTGTAAAACAAAGAATTGCAGTATTTTATAATTTTAGGAAAAAATATTTAAAAGAAAGTTGAATAAATATGGAACCATTTGAGGCATTTAAATACATTATTTTGACACTGCTAAATAATTTGTTTGATGACAGTTTTGAAAAAGTTTGAGTAATCTGTATATTCATACGCAGACTAGTTGAATCATGCTTATTAAATGATTCAATTTTTTCAGTAGCTGTAAAATTAAAATTAGATTTCTTTAAAAAAAGGGGGGAAAAAATAATTCTCAGAAGATGGATGTAATTGTGAGTAATTAATTATGTATGAATTGTAGATGGGCTGGCGCGGATTTTATCGACGTTCTTCAGTGAGATGAGGAACTACGTGTTCAGTGAGGTGGCCCAGAGCTCTATGAGGAAGGTCGCCACCAACATACTGAGGAACATGCTGTACATGGACCACCGATTCCACTCCTCCAAGGACACCTCTGACGTGTGCGAGGCCATCAACAGGGGCACAGAGTAAGCTCAAGGTCACTGACCAAGGGCAGGTCATAGGTCTAAGCTTATATTCTGTGGTTTTATCATTTATTTGTTGAATACCTATTTTCAAAGACTGTTGTCAAATTTGTCAAGGAATTCAAATGTTCAACAAAGAAAGAAATGTATAGAAAATTGTTATTGGTCAGATTTATGTATTCATATTTTTTCATGAACACATTGGAATTATAACTATCAAATGTAAACCTTTATCTCTGTGTTTTTGTTTTACCAACTTAAAGCTGAACACTCAATCTTGACAATGTACATGCACATTAATGCACTGAAATGTGTTAATATGGATGTATTGTTTTGTGAATTAGGTTGCAGAAAATTTATTTTTTCTTTCTCTCTCTCCAGAGGAATGAACACCATGCTTCGGATGCTGGTGGTGAATATCATCCCCTCTGTGTTAGAAGTTCTGCTGGTTTCCAGTATATTGGTGGGTATTTAAGGAAAGAATCTAAAAACTACCACTTAATCTTTGAGTATCATATGTTTGGGCTTTTTATTTTATTCCTTATGATTTATAATTCTAAGGGTAATCAAGGAAGGGAGTTAAAAAGCTGCCGTTTGTAGATTTTATTATCGTATTACTAGTTTGGGAAGTGGTTCTGAGGGTAATCAAGGAAGGGAGTTAAAAAGCTGCCATTTGTAGATTTTATTGTCGTATTACTAGTTTGGGAAAGCTCATGATTTATGATATGTAATAAGTGAATTCTTAGAAATCACTCAACACTGACATCTTCAACTGAATTTATACTCCATAAAATAAGTAGCTTTTTATTTCATCGGCTATGATTTATAGTGCTGTATCACTTGATGCAGAAAATAGAACAATAATAAAATGTTTTTGTCAAGTGAAATGATATGACATGAGCAATCTAATAACAGGATGTGAATTTTATTCAATTTTTTCAACCAATCATTATTGAATTATTAATGTAGATTTATTAAGTCATGGTTAATATAGTGTCAGTGCAATTCTGTACTCCTTTAAGAGCATGTGTATCTGGTTTTACATCAAAGGTAAAATTGATAATTCAGATGAATGAAATTGATTATGTACATAAATAAAATTGATTATGTGTCAGGTATTGTGATACAGCAACAGGGTGATAGGTTCATCATAAATCAGTCTGATTTACAGATGTGTCAATATATATTCAACTTTTTTCTTAATGATTGGCAGCAAGATCGGCCTACATTCTAATGGCGTTTATATGATTGACAGACTGAAATAAAATGTGTTTGATTTATTCCAAACAATTTTGATTCATTCTAGTTTATGATTTAAGAAATTAAAGCCTTACATTGTCAGTAATAAGTTATGATCGGATTTCTAAACTAGGATTTCATAAAAAAAAAAAAAATAACTTGCACAAAGTTCATTGTTTCTTTTTTTTTTTTATTTACTCAATGGATTTTAGATGATTTTTGTTTTTTTGGCAGGGCTATAGATTTGGACTGACATACGCAGCCATTACATGCGGGACAATAATCACCTATGTAGTATTTACTCTACAATACACAGAGAAAAGGTAAAGGAGAAAAAAGTCTCTTTATACTAGCCCTTGTAGGAGACCCAATGATCTGCTGCTGTAGTAGTTACCCCAGAGAAGGAATACAAATTGACATCTGAAAGTCAGTGAACAGATAAAATATAACTTTGCTCACAATGTGTTTAATGTTTGTAAAATTTAAATTCTCATTTTGCAACTTTACTTTTTGTATTTATTTTTAAATTATATCGATCACTCTGGTGAAAAAAAATGAATTGTATCATTTAGACACTATTGATGTGCTACGATAGCATATTTGAGAATGGTTTTAACCCTCACAAATATTTGATGTTTTTCTTCATACATGCACACAATAATTTTTTTTTTTTTTTTAAAGATACAAGAATTTAAAGGGGCATGGTCATGATTTTGTTCAAAAATTAATATTCCGATTTTAATGTATACAATGCTTCGATAAGGCATTTTTAATTGGCAACCAAAGTTTGAGTGTCATTCGTTGGGTTATAGGCGAGTTACAGAGCTTCATTTCTTTGCTATGTAAACAAATATTTTGTTTACATTTTGAATGTTGAAATGAATGTGTTAAACATTAGGAACTGTTTATTTATGCTTAAAATGAATAAGAAGATTGACAAATCAGCTTGAAAACAATTTTTTTCTAGTAAATTGAACCTATGTAGACAAAAAACAGGGCACGAGCCTTGTTTACATGACAAAGAATTGTGAAATCTGTATCTTGCTTATATCTGTACGAGTGACTCTCAAATTTCATGTGATCATTAGAAATGCATTCCTAAAGCATTTTAAATAACTAGACTTTGACCCGTGTGTGCATGGGTTGACATTGCATATTATATTAGACATTTACGAAATGAAATAGATACATTGACGCACCGTATTGTTGACATTTACATAACCAGGCCTACAATAATGCTATTTTCACTACACTCTACACAATAATCTACATGTAACAGTGTCTCGGGACAGGCCTTCACCACAGTTAAAATGCTTCCCATATACCCGTAATGTAGCAAAAAATTGCAAAATCGCTTCGAAACGATTTTGGAGAAATTTAATGAAGCTTCATTAATTGAAAATAACACGTCACAGTTTTAATTATTCATTACAATTCATTTTGAGGCTGTAAATATTTCATCTAAACATTTTATTCATATCAATGAAGAATTAAACACTTTTTCACCAACGTATTTTATTCGCTTCGAATTTACGCACCATGCTGACATTCGGAACTCTCAGGATTTTTCATATTAAATGCACTGAGTTAGAGTTATCTTCCGTATTTCCTTTGATGAACAGAATAATTATGACAAATTTTAAATGAAAATTTACATTGAATTTGTAATATCGTTTCTGAGTTTATCCATGCAAATGTGATATTGTGGAAACATAAACTAAAGAGCCTCCCTTGAATGTAATGCGCATGCGCAAGATTATAAAATCCAAAAAATTCAGATGATTTCCGGATTTTTTAAAGGAATTTTTGTTGATTATTAATTAGCGAAGCTTGATTTAGAAAAAATAAAAACAAATTGGTAATCTTCAAGTACCAATGATATTTAAAATATTATATATAAAACAAAAGACAGTACTCTTCCGATTTCTCGGTATTAAAGCCCAAAAATTTGAGTCTATTATTTTAATGTAGTAGTAGATAAAAGCAGAAAAATAGAATTTCACCAAAATTAAAGTAAATTTTTTGAAGTGTAACAATTTACACATTAAATGAAATGTTATCAATCTGCACCATATGTTGATAAAATTGTTTTGTTATAGAAATAAGATCCGACGTAGTATGAATATGGCCAAGAATGCCACCAGGAGTAAAGCCACAGAGTGTCTTCTTAACTTTGAAGCTGTTAAGGTATTTAGCCCTTATCTATTAGATACATGTAAGTAAAGAAATGAACTGAATTCCTTCTATTATAAAATGGTAAACTAATTCTTTGGTTTAATATACAGATATGACTGTATTTCTAGCTTTTTAACAATGAGGAGTACGAGACCAAAGTTTATGACCAGCTGACAGGAAAGTACATGGACATGCGACAGAAGACGATGAAGACGCTGGCCCTGCTGAACAGTGGACAGAACCTGATCTTCTCCCTCGGTCTGATGGGGGTCATGGCGCTGACCGCTCAGGGAATCACTCAGGGTAGGGATCTGTAATTGTGTGAACTTTCCTCATTGCAGCTTTAAATATGAATACAATCACTCAGGATATAGGTCTATATGGTCTTTTGGCAGTTGAAATTATTCAACTTTAGCTAAGTGCTTTTTAACCATTAAGTATTTGTTTACTGCTGCTATGCTTTTATTTATGATTGCTAGGTGTGGCAACTGTGGGGGACCTAGTGATGGTCAATGGACTCCTGATCCAGCTGTCCACCCAGCTCAGCTTTGTGGGCTCCACCTACCGCGAGCTGTCCGAGTCACACATCGACATGAAGGAGATGTTCAAGCTCATGAAGATGGAGACCAGCATACAGGTACAAGTTCTACATTGATCTGGATCAGAGCCGGGATGGTAATGAGTCTTTATAATAACTGAGTATAAACCAACTTTAAATCACATGTGAGAAAATTTCTTGAGGTTTATGAGAGCCTTGTTGTTGCAAATAATGTAAATTCCTTATATTACGCGAGTACTTAATTCCGCGATCGCGTTGTTTTGTATCAAATCATGAGAATATAAAATCGCATAGGCGGAACATTTATCCATAATTCTTATAGTTCCCAACTCTAAGAAAAAATGGCAAGATTTTAAAATTTGCAAGGGGTGCTTCACGCAATTTTATGCGGATATAAATTCTTCGTGTTCAATTAGGAATTTAGTATTTATTTGCGTTTTATTTTTTTTTATGTCTTTTTTATTTGTTTACATTAGTTGCAAACCAGTTTAACATTGGTAAATTGGGAAATAAAGTCATCATATATATTCATTATTTTGTGTAAAACCTTTGTAGTATTTCTTTTGTTTTGGTCTGTTATTTATAATGGCGAAAATGCTTATGCAAATAAATACTGTCTGGTTAATCTGTAGACTCGACCCAATGCTCCACCCCTGATAGTCACCCCTCAAACTGCCTCTATCGATTTCGAGGGGGTGAGGTTCGCCCATACGGAGGAAAGACAGATTCTGGATGGACTGACTTTCTCCATACAGCCAGGGAAAAAGGTGGCCATTGTTGGGGGCAGCGGATCAGGGTAAGTCATCTGAAGGTCACACACAAATGTCAGATTATACACATTTAGGTTTGCTTAGTTTCTTAATAGTGCTTGCTATATATAAAATCATGTACTATGATGAATACTTAATAACAGATCCACATTTAGTATATATTGTTTGGTTGTACAATTAATCAATGTATACATCCTTTTATTTCTTTAATTTTTAATAAAGCTTGTATTGTAGTTTAGGAGAATTAACAAGTGACAAAGAGATTTTTTTATTGTTTTACTTGTTTCAAACTTTAAAGCATTCATCTGCTTTGATATAATATCACAGACACTGTTATACATGTTTCAGAAAATCCACAATTGTGAAGCTGCTATTCCGGTTCTTTGACCCCGATGAAGGGAGAGTCCTGATCAACGGTCAAAACATCAAAGACCTTGACCTATTTAGTGTGAGAAAGGTCATTGGAGTTGTGCCACAGGTAAATTTCACAAGATGTTTCAATGAGTGTGAGGATATTAACAGCAAAGAAACGCTGCAATATCTCTTAATAATGATACTTGAGACTGACAACATACAAATGTTTGATACATCATTCATGATTTTTGTACGTGATCACAAGTATCATGAATGATGTATCTGATCGCTCACTGGTATCATGTGAACAGATATGCTAATGGAATGAGAGTTGTCTGATATAACATCATTTTCCACAGGACTGCAGCATGCTGTTTAACGAGACCTTGCTGTACAACCTACAGTACGGCGACCACACCAAGACCCAGGAGCGAGTGATGGAGGCAGCCACCATGGCTCAGATTCCCCCTAAACTCCTGTACAACATGGAGATGAAGGTCGGGGAGAGGGGCAACAAACTCTCAGGTCAGTGTCCAAGGTCAGGGAGAGAGGCAGCAAACTCTCAGGTCAGTGTCAAAGGTCGGGGAGAGGGGCAGCAAACTCTCAGGTCAGTGTCCAAGGTCAGGGAGAGAGGCAGCAAACTCTCAGGTCAGTGTTCAAGGTCTAGAAGAGGGGCAGCAAACTCTAAGGTCAGTGTCCAAGGTCGGGGAGAGGGGCAGCAAACTCTCAGGTCAGTGTCCATGGTCTAGGAGAGGGGCAGCAAACTCTCAGATCAGTGTCCAAGGTCAGGGAGAGGGGCAGCAAACTCTCAGGTCAGTGTCCAACCCACTCTTCAGGTCATGGGATGTTCTTTTTCCCAATCATGCACAGTACAGGGAGGTTTTCACTTTCAGTGGGCTAACTTGAAATTTGACCAGTTTCAATCAGTTTAGAGTGTAAATGATAATGAAAACTGATTGAAAGTTTTGAAATGATAATAATAGGATAAAAATGACAGGGGTTATGCTGCTATTGGTTCATGTAAAAAGTAATGCAATTTAGAACCAACATATTTCCAATACAGTTCTGTATAATACACAGAACAGCACTATTTTATGATAATGATTACAGGGAGGTAACTGTTGTGTTTCTTTAGGTGGAGAGCAGCAGAGGATAGCCATAGCCCGCATGTTGGTGAAGGACCCGGTGATCATCGTGTATGACGAGGCCACCTCATCACTGGACACCATCACAGAACAGGTCGGGGAAATCACAGTACATACAGGGAGGGTGTGAAGTGATAAAATAGGGGGAGGGGATGTGAAGTGATGAAATAGGGGGAGGGGTGTGAAGTGATGAAATAGGGGAGGGGGTGTGAGTGATAATGTTAGGGGAGGGGGTGTGAAGTGATGATATAAGTGGAGGGGGTGTGAAGTAATGATTTAGGGGGAGGGGGTGTGAAGTGATGATTTAGGACTGGCTGGGTTTCTGTATCAATGAAGTTAAAATAAACTTTAATAAAAGTAAGGGTACCCAGATATATATTTCAGAATAGATGTCATGTTATAGTGTTAATTTTGTTAATCAACTGAGTGGTATTGTTCTCAAATGTGAATTCAAACTAAAATAAATGTAGGTTCAGAGCTATATAACTGAAATAGATTACGGTTGTCTGCCCATTGCTCATTTCAGTATCAAGGTACCAGGTATTTACTATTTTAAAATTTCATTCATTGTCGTTTCTCATGGTACTAAAACTTTTGGGGGGGGATTAAAGGAAAATTCAAAACATTATCCTAAAAAACCAAAAGCATTGATTATCACATGATCCTGATGTTACTGTTTCCCGTACCTGCCATGTTTTTATATGGAGTGTGCCTGTGTTGTTTATATGGAGTGTGCCTGTGTTGTTTATATGGAGTGTGCCTGTGTTGTTTATATGGAGTGTGCCTGTGTTGTAGTTTTTATATGGAGTGTGCCTGTGTTGTTTATATGGAGTGTGCCTGTGTTGTAGATGATTCTGTCCACACTGAAGAGAGTGACTGAGGGAAGAACCACCCTAGTGATCGCTCACCGACTCTCCACCATTGTGGATGCTGACGATATCTTGGTGCTACAGAACGGCCAGGTCGCCGAGCACGGCAGCCATTATGAACTCTTAGCCAATCCAAATAGTTTATACACCCAGCTATGGCAGAAACAAAGCCACATTGCTCAGGGACATGTACCAATGTTAGATGATGTTCGCTGATTGTAGTGAAGTTATAGATATGTATTTATCTAGTGTTTTTATTCCAGTTTAAACAAGGCATTTTGTGATTTTACATGTAATTGTTGTAAACTAGTGAAAATGATAGATTCATTTTTTTAAAACTATTTCAAAATATGAACCTGTTACACTAAATAATGTTTTAGAATATTTAAATGTTAAGTGCCTTTGATTTACAGATGGGCCAACATTTTTAAATCGCATTAAAATTCTGGGCAATCCCACCTCATAGTCATTTATAGATTGAAATGGGTTTTTTTCACGAATAATTGTACATAGTAATATTTAGTTATTTTATATAGTAATGTTGTACAATGAAAAGTTTATAACCTATATTTCAGCCAAGAAAATTTCAGTTTAATGTTGAGCATTACAAACTGTATTGCACTGTTTTAGACCAACTTGAATTCTGAGTTAGCAGGGTCATATATAATGTTTTATCACATGTTTATCTCATTATACGGTGGATATCACTCATGGGATAAATTTTTGATATTCCACTGTGTGTTCTTACGCCACGTGACGTCATATTAAACATTACGTAGCTTTAGGCAGATTATTGACGTAGAATGAAAAAGTAACAAAATAATTCAGTTAAAAAGCGTAGAGTTATAAATGTGCAGCATTTAATGCTGTTTCAATATTTTTATCAATTGATAAAAATATACCAGAAAATGAAATGTTTGTTTGTTATTCTTTAAGGAACTTTTTTTTCATGCGTAAGATTGTTGACGTCTTGTAGTGAATGTGTTGTGCGGCTCACATTTATAATGTTTACAGAAAAGTTGAGGTTTAACAAAAAATTGAGGTTTAACTTGTGGTAAAACATGTGATAAAAAGAATCTCTCATGATTTGCGATGGTATATGATTTTTATCCAACTGGTTGTGTGTTTTCTATCCCCTCGCCAAGACTCGGGGATAGAAAACACACAACTCGTTGGATAAAAATCATATACAACGCAAATCATGAGAGATCCTATATTAATACTAAGGATATTGTGTCGTTACAAAGTAAATAAATTTTCAAAATATTTTACTCTATGAAAAATAGTTGTTAAGAAATGTTTTGTTGTTTCTAATTTCACTCTTTTACATTGGAAAAAAAACCTTTTGTCTTGGTTATTAGTCAGTCCTTTTTTAGCTCACTTGAGTTGAACATGTTAAAGGCAAAAATGCCCTCTAACATGAAAAAATATCATTAATAAGGGGGCAAGAGTCGCGAGGGTCACTCTGAACAGAAGTACGATACCTTACACAGCAAAACTCGTTTATAACGAATTTCAAGGGACCGTAGAAAAAACTTCATTATAGGCGTAATTCGCTATACGTTTATAACGAATTCGTGAAAATATTATAGCGAATTCGTTAAAAAATAATCGGCTAACAGTATTACCGTCATTTACAAAAAATATCATTTTTTATTTTAATTTTTATTTTAATAACCATTTTATTTCAATTTTTAAAAAATTCCATATACTATTTGAATTTGAGTATTTTATATATGCATCTTAAAATTGCATGTATTTTCAATGAAAATTGAAATGGAAAAAAAATCGTTATAAAAATGATAAAATACGTTAAACTTTTGCCAGCGGGGGTCTTAAAATAACTTTTGTTATAGCCGTAAATTCGTTATAGCCGTGTTCGTTTTATACATACATTTTCTATAGGTTTATATAAGAAATTTGCCGGGACATTTATAATTATTCGTTATAGGCGTAAATTCGTTATATTCGTGTTTGTTATATTCGAGTTTTGCTGTAGTTCTTAAATTAAACTCCGAAAAATGCTAATAACAAATTTTCTTTGCGTCTATTGTTTTATAATACCAGGCATTTTCAAACTTACGTTATATGACACATTATAATACCCAGTATATCAATATAATTTATAGTTATATATACCCAGTATATCAATATAATTTATAGTCCCCCGACCTTTCCCGGTTTCCCCAGTACAGTGTGGTGTGGTGGTGAGAACAGTGATTACGATATTTTTAGTCATTAACATCCTCGTTTGAGTATTTCCCCGCGACCAGAGAATCGCAAATTCGTACCTAAATACATTTATAATATACATGTATTTAATTATATACAAACATACATATTTTCTATTTACTTAAGAGGGCTCGATGGTTGTGGCCATTTTAAAACTACATTGGTCTCTATTTTAGGCGGGAACTATTTTTAACAGAGTATAAATAATGGCACCAACAAATATAAATTACGGGTTCTTTATGGCCAATTAACAATCTTAAACGAAGTGAATGCACTACAATTCTGAGCCAAAACACACCAGTAATAAGAATTTCCAGTCTACCCAATTTTAGTATATCTTTTTTTTTCTTTATAAAAAAGTATACGGCTTTGGCTTTAAACCATGAATGCTATGTTTGTCTATTCAAGCCTCGAAAGAAATCCTATTCTTATGGATCATTTTGTAGGTATTCTTTATCCCAAGGACGAAATGTTTAAAGAAAAAGCCGTTCCCAGGTGTTTAATTCTTGCTGTTTGGGACTTGAATTGACCCTTTTTCTCTCCGTTAGCGTCATCATGGATGATTTTGTTTTCCTATCTTCCAGCGCTGCCAGATTGAGTATAGCCTATTATCACATTATCTCGAAAAATACATGTACCTTAAATCGCTTCTAAATTTTCAAGCGTTAATAACTTTAGAATTCTAAATATCCATAGAATTTTACTAGTGTTTTGCGAAATATCTGTGGTCATATTTGTATCCTTATAAAACCGAAATGATACCGACAAATCGTCCCACCTTATCGCACCGTCCTCTTGGATGATGTCACTCAAATTTGCCGTAATCGAAGAGGCAAACAACCGGATCCGGAAGTCATGAAATGAGTCAGGGATCTCAGAATCGGACGTCGACAAAAAATGTTACAAATCAGCTAAAACACGCACCACATGCTTTTACATGACCATATGTCTTCAATCATGAAGTCGAACATTAATTTATTTGTCTTCATAATTTCTGCTTCATCTATAAGAGTCACCGCGAGGTTGTTCAATTACCACTGCTTCAGTAGGCAAAGAAGTTTATAATTTATATATATATATATATATATATATATATATATATATATATATATATATATATATATATATATATATATAAAATAGGGAAAAAACCTTCACCATTTTGTTGAAGAAGGCTTAGTAAATACTTGTCCTTTCCCGTATGGTAAATTTATGCACCTGTGTTATGTAATGCCTCTTATACTTGAAGAAGCGCAGAATCCCGGGCCAGGCTTTAAATATTCAGAGGGCCGTGACAGGTCCATGTTTAAAATGCAGTGGGTTGTCATTCTCGCCTCTTAAATTTATGAGTGGTTTGTGTTACAGTACGCCTAGTCATAGTCAGGGATTAGGTGGTCGGAGTGTCCACTGCTCGAATACACAATCTTCACTGCATGTCCTATAGGTAGGGAGTTCTATGTACATATAGACATACTAATATAATGATGGGTTTGGCCATTTTCAAAGTCTTCACTTCTCCTTTTTTATCTTCAAAAATTGCATAATTAATGAATAAGCTAATTATATCGGATTTTTTTCTTAACTTTTTTCTTCAATAACTGGCTCAGTTTTTGAATCGTGGGTATATTACAATGAAGTTATTATCAACTAATTTATTGAGGCAAACACTCAGTATTTGCCTCCATTAAGGATCTGCAAACTTTTTAGTTGTTTTGTTGACATCAATTAATTGTGTTTCCCATGCTCTTAATTGCTTTCACTTATTATCATACGATTCTATTTGCTGATTAGTGCATATATCTCTTAGGGAAAATCCAAAGGTGACACGAGAAAAGAAGAAACCCATTGAGTCAGCTTTACATTTTCCGGAACTGAAGGTACAAAACCAACTGTATTAAGGATGTACCAACAGTTTCATGAAATATCGGGATAGAAGGGATCGCCCCTCTGGCCTGGATAGCTACTTCCTCCAACGAATGTGCCCAAATATTTCTTCCTCTTTCTACAATATTGATTTAAACTTCAGAGTTCAGCTCAAGGCGACAAGTGAGATTTCATTAAATTCAGCCCGCGTAGCTTGTACCAAAGTGTCGGAGTGTTTTGGTGTAGAAAATTAAGCTGTCAAGGAAAGGGCTAGGAAGGGAAATTGTCAACTTGTGTACTATTGACATGCTTTTCTTGGTAACCCGATATTTCGAACCATGTTTACCTGAAGGGGCAGGTGAACCCAAACAACATGTGATGAAATGACGATTCCGATAAATGTATTTCTACACACAGTGATCAGTGAGACCAAGCAGGCGATAGCAGCGGACAACCAGACTTGGTTCAGGAGGATGTCTTCTACAGAATTCATTGCCACAACAGTCGGTATGAACGATACGACCAACACAACTCTAAACTATACAGCCATGGACACTGACAGTAAAAGTAAAGGGTACGTGGGGATGATCATCGCTATGTTTCTCCTCGCCCTCGTCTTTAACATTTCTGCTCTCATCATGATCGTCAGGTCCTCCAAGTCCCACAAATGGAGCGCCTTCTACCGACTAATGGTCTCCCTCAACATCACGGACTTGGTCGGGAGTGTCACTTGTTTTCCCGTACTTTTGGCTACCTACGCCAACAACGTGGAATGGCAGGGAGGTCAGCCCGTGTGTGACTATACTGGGTACATGATCAGTTTCGTTTTTCTGTCGTCTGCTTCGATCATCGGCGCTATGTCGGCCGAGAGATTCATTGGGGTATGGTTTCCATTCTTTTACAACAAGAGTGGAGCCAAAGAGACGAGGACCAACATCATCCTTGGGGGTATTTGGACTACTACGGCCTGCATCGCTCTCCTCCCCATCATAGGGTTCGGCGAATACGTTCTCCAATACCCGGGGACCTGGTGCTTTTACAATTTCAGAGCCAAGAATTTGGCGGACAAAGTTTATGCTTATCTGTACTCTGTGATATGGATTTTGATCATTTTTTGTACTGTTCTATTCAATCTGTTAGTCATTGTCAAATTAATCATGCGCCGTGTAAGTGCCAGCGACAAGAAAAAACAAAACAGTAAAACCAAAAGGAACGAGATTTACTCCATCGTTCTTCTGGTGGTCATCGTCATAGTAACAGCAACATGCGGGGTCCCCCTAGCGGTAAGTTATTGTTACATGTATACCCCCCCTTTTTGAAATTAATTACGTAGATTTTTTGTCTGGTTGCAATTGAAATAAACTGCAAAAAGAGAACCTTACGAAATCATTAAATATGTGCATTAATTCACTCTCCGGCTGTTATACTCCGGTCGCAAAGCATCAATCATTGTTAAGTTTATTTCATTAACCACAATGCGTTTTAATTGTTTCTTTTTTTTCAATAGACAAGGTTCTCCTTAGCCAGAGGTAGATTTTGTCAAAATGTCGTCGGTTTGGTATTTAGAAACTATAACCTTGATAAAAAATAGGAAAAAGTACGCGTAAGACCTTATCCCAGGTAAAACCCACACAGGTGAAATGCTATATTGCACATGTACCATAAGGCAAATGTTTTTAGTGTCTACATATTTTGGCGAATTTCATACAGAAACCTGAATATTGACGCTTTTATTTTACAAATCCTCAGTGAAAACTTTACGGAAAATGGCCTAGATGGTAGTTAGTAGCAATTGTGGATTTTTATTATGAAGAGAATATTTTTTATCATCCAAAATGTCAACTTTTACAGCACCTCAAAATTACACAAAATTCATATTAAAGATTACAATGAAGAAGAATGGCCTTTTTCTTTTCGAATAATTTTTTTTAGAAAAATTCAAACAAAATTTACGAAAAAAATATAGAAAAACTCCTTTCATTTTTTTTTATAATTTATAATCAGAAGTTGTCTTTATGCTCATATTCTATAAATGGAAAGTAAAAGGTTGAAGTCCGCATAACCTTCCATAAAGTGGCATACGACGTCGTTTATAAATTCAAATTTGAAAAAACCGTGTTATTATGTAGCAGGCCCAAATACATTTCATTACCATATAACTAGAAAATAACAAGAATCTAGTATGTAAAAGTTCTGGTATTTAGCGGACCATTTCCTGGCTCCCAATCACCTTTACTTGGGGGGAGGGGGGTCGATTTATCATAAATCATAACCCCTCCCCCTCCCCTTCCACTGCCAGGCACAGATATAGCCACAGGACAGGAAGGTCGTTCTAGGACCAGGACATGTGGTTCATTGTTTTATTATACCAGGCGTTTACAATTTGAGGTCATGGGTTTTCTAAAAAAATATATAAATAAATAAGCTTCTGGTAAACAGGATCCCTGCCTTTTTTTCCACACGTTAATGATCGACATCCTTGTGAGATTTTTGGTCCACTATGTAAATCGTGATTCATAAATCTTGACAGTTATACATTAGGAAACAACTTGAACGATTTCAACATATCCGCCCGACATCTGACCTCGGTCAAGATATTGTCCGGGATTTTACTTCCTTCTCTGACAATCCCAAAAGTAAACAATCTTTGAGTTTATCAGAGTGAAATATGTTCCCAACTCAAAATTAAATGCTGCTATCGTTTCTTGCAATACGTTACCAAGAACTAGGAAAATCCCGGGGTGGAATTGGGGGTCTTTTTCTCTACATCAGATTGGGATAAAGGATTTTGCTAGGTGGTATTTTCCGCACGTTGTTTTTCTATTATATGGTTGATAGAATGTCTTATTATCATTAACGATTCATAATTAAATCAAAGTTTGAAAGTATTCCTGAAATGCTTTTGTCATCATTAACTAAAGATGGTACTTTTATTTTACTACATATACATGTACAATAGAATATTGGTATTAATGAGCTATTCAGTTTGGTACTTTTTACGACATATACAATAGCTTTATTGAGGAGTGGAGACAATTCGTATTATAATTGAACTTTATTTATTTTACAACGATTGGTAAACAAGTTATAACAACTTATATCAATGTCTCTCGTTGGCACGGATGTTTGCGCGAAGGAGACATTGTCCTTCACAAAAATTTGATTCTACGTTACATGTAGCAGTACATATCACGTACAAATTTAAATTATCAAGAATTTTAATTTTTGAAATGAACAGCATGATTGGTTTTTCAGCTTTTATGAAATTCGATTTTTATTTTTATTTTACTTCAACGGGGGGGGGGGGGGGGTATTTCGCCAAGACAATAATGCATGAGAAACGAACATATAAAATCAGCATTTAAAAATCACTTCACTTGTTACGCAATAGATAGTGAGAGAAGTTGTTATGAAAATGTTTCCCTCTCCCTGCATCAGTTTTGTTTTTTAAATAGATTAAAATGCTGAATATTATGGTCGGTGAGTTTTTTGGCATATTTCCATGACAAGTTTTCATGAATAACTTGATAGGGAAACATTCTTGAACAACAATACGAATTTTAAGTGTTTTCATTAAACTTTTAGGCAATTAACGTACTTATGTTTGCCTATCTAATAATGCACTCTGATATTACTGATATTCCTTACATGTAAACCAACAGTTACATTCAATAACACATACACGCAATTGCTACTACGCATCAGCATTTTGAAAATAAAGAAAAGTTTAAAAACAAACATAAACAGTGAACAATATTTTCCTGTGAGGATGCAATATGAACCACAACTTCTATTCTGGCATATTCACTATGTTGCGGTTACGAGCATCATGGGATATGACTACAGGGCATACTGCAGTTCGCTGTAAACAGTTGTTTATTGTGTAAATAAGTCTGTGTGTCTTCGGTCTAGACGGCTTCACTGGTACTGTACTGCAGGCAGAAAACTGACAGTGACAAACATGTCTCAAACACACTGTGACTGATAGCATAAACACAATAAATACGGAGTAAGAATCATTTTAGGTAACCCATGTTATTTCTAATCTTTGGTTGTTAATTTTTTTTTTAAACTTTCGACAAATTACATGGGCGTAAACAGTTCCATTGAAGGAATAAGGAATCATTCTTTGAGTATTATAAGGTGATCAAATACGGTCGGGCGTGATCAAATCTATCATAAAGCCCGAAGGGCTCTTTTGGATTTGATTACGCCCGACCGTATTTGATCGCCTCATAATACTAAAAGAATGATTCCTTATTACTTGTATTTATATAATTTTCAGCAATTCTACGATTAAATATTAGAATACTCATTGTTGAAATGTATTGGACCATACCTTACAAAATCGATTCGTAGTGTTATCAAAGACAAAGACACTGGAAAATGTAAATATATGAGTATCAAATAAACCTTTACAAGTGTCCGAAGGGATTTTTTATTTTAAATAGGCTACTGTAAAAACCTTACGATCAAACTATTCATCCTAGGTTTATAATCTAAATAAATTATGTTTTAAGCAACTAGAAAAGATAAAAAATATCAAATCTGAGGCGCTCAAAACCAGCAGAAAGAAAATACGCATTAATGAATGTTCATCTTGTACTCAAGTTATAAGTTAGGAGCAAATACCACAAGTATAAAGGAAAATATTGTTGTTTAAAAATATAATTTTGGGAAGATGTATTGCAATACGACACATAAACAACTATAAAAATATTGACGACTTTTATCACATTGACGCTAATGGACGAATATAACCTATAGGAAGATGTATCTCTTTCATTAAATTGAAAGCCCCGCACTTAAGTTGGGATTACTGAATCCTAAATGCATTACTTAGCTCTGAATCCGAATATTTGGTTGAAACGTTTTCGCAAAATAAACTTGACAGTTCAGACATTGCCGATTCGCTGTTAAATGTTACGTTTTGTCTTCCTAGTTAATTTTGATTTTGTTGTTCTTTAATTGAATATAAATATCAAAAATATACACTTACATGTGTAGTATGAAATTTGTATTTGCTACGAACTTCAGAAGGTATAGAAGCAACTCAGATTGTCAATTCCTTTCAACATATGCAGAGTTTAAGTTCGTATTTCAAAGCTACAAAGGAATCTCAGATGAGTTTCATCTACAACTTCTCCCTACAATACATACGGAATTATAAGCTACTGTTGAAATTCTCCACACGTCCTGATACTTGTATTATAAGTTATTCCAGTATTCAAAGTGTTCAACGATTTTCACATTTGTATCTCTCTTTTTCACATTGGACTTTCAGCACCGTTTTGTTAATTGTGTATTATTGAAGGCTTTGAATAAGATTCATTTGTGGTTCATTAGTGTATCTCGTCATTATAGGACAGCCATCATGTTTGAATTTGACCGCTAGAGTTTCGTCATTTATGATTTCGTAATAGTCTCTAATGGTAGTTGTCGTCATTAGTAAACTTCGCTTCATTAGCGGTCTTTCAAAAGAAAAAAAAACTAGAAGACATTGTTTAAAGAAAATTGAACACGCGTTTTTGGTGTTTTTTTTTAAATAATTTTGGAGTTGCCAAGAGTTTCATAATGAAACGTATCGAAAATTATCTTGATTAAGTCGTATATACGTTCTTCGGATTACTTAATTATGTCATACCTGTCTGATAATGACAAAACATCACCTTTGATGATTAATTGCATGTTAGTTTACTTTATACTCTTATGCAACCTTGGTTTCGATGTTTGTTTCAAATATTACCAATTTACAGCCTGAGGAATACCCACGCTTATAATCTGTTAGCCAATACAATAGACTTATGACGAGATTGCTTGCATTTGGCTTTCCACTCATTTGAAACACAAAAAGGAAAGTATCTCATTTGTATGTAATAAGACATGTGCGTGCATCGATACCTAGATACATGTAGACCTGTACCTAAGTGCCAAAATTTCCTGTTTAGCTACAGTTCTGCAGATAGTACTTTTCTGGATGCGTAACTCTGGACTTTAAGTATAACAAGATTCATGGTGCATATATGAAATGTTGTAGTACGTCTATCTTGTTCTTGTGTAGTGCAAAGTTAATGTTTGTTTTTTAAGAGCAACACTAGGTTTCCTTACATTATAATGTTATTGTGAATGAACTTTCCAAATGTCACGTGACACTGACAATACTCGATAGTTGTACAATGTGTGGGTGACTTCCTCTCCTCGACCAACTTGCACTTTGTGGTTATGGAAAATAGACAACGATAAACAAACACGTCATTACATTTATATCTAGACAACGAACAATGATAAAAACAAATCATTATTCATGTCATTATAAATATCTGTACCATTAAAACGTAGTTACAAGTCAGAAAGAAAGTAATAGTACATTTATACTGATGACTGCAGGTTTGGACTTTGTAGTGTGAGTATTTGGTCATTACTTACCACCCCCTCCTCCCCCCCCCCCCCAAAAAAAAGCAAAAACAACAAAACAAAACAAAAACCCCAAAAAACCCACACACACCCAAAAAAGAAAAGAAAAGAAAATAGGAAAATTAAAAAAAGGAAATAACAAAAGACGGTGTGTGAGGCAAACTGTAATAAGCCGATTATTTGTCCAAGCATTGCATGTATTTAGTTTTTGTATATGAACATCCGAATATATCGCAAACCATCGATTGTTCCCTCTCGCAGTATTCTTCAAGTAGACCATTGCCTGCCTTGTTGAGATGGAGATTGTACAAATACTTGAACCAGGACTAAATAAATATAAACTATTGCTCCCCTAAATGTCTACTTTATTCTGCATTTTGCAGATGCATTGGTCTTTAAATGCTCGCGATTGTGAAACTTATTTTTTTTTTAAATCGCTGACACCGGATTGAATTTCCTTAATAAACACGTGTCAAGATTGTATTCCATTTTGATGCCGTCAAATGAAGTGCATTTTTACACACCTATGATTCAAACACCTGTGTTATTGCAAGAATTTTTTAAGTCATAAATTAACTAGAATACAAATTCAACCTTAAAAACCCAAAGTTTAAAAAAAAAATCGTTCATAGAGTTGCGTAAGAATACGGCGAAAATTCTTACACACGCAAGTGGTCTCTAACTAAGCCATTTCAATATTACCTACATGTACTCTCGTTCTGTTGAGAAAATAGAATGTAAAAAATAGTAGTTTGATACGAGCTTCAACTAGACAAGTATTCTTTGAGGCTACAATTTAACGACATTAGCACTACAAGGTCAGTATCCACATGATGTAGGTGACAATTTTAACTTGACCCTAAACTACCAGAAGATAGGTATAAATTGGTCATGTTGGTTATGTGGTTAAAACGCACATAATTATTAAAGCTTCTTGATCACTATAATGCGTTTTGTCGAGTAAGTACATGTATACTGCAAACATTAAATTCATGGCAATTGTCTCGATTTAAAAAAAAAATCATCGGAATGTGTATTTCCTACCCATCGCAGATATTTGATCTAAGTGAGATTAAAGTATTTTTCTATGGCAATTGGTGTGAAAAGTTGTTTGGCTGAAGGCAATAATAAAGAGTTCATCCTTGTTTACTTGTAAAGAAACTAAAATAAGTATAGATGATTGAGGGCGTGTCGTTCACTCAGTCTACACTCAATCCTATCAGAGGCCGGATATTTTCTAAAAATTAACTACCCTTTGCAAACAGTGATAATAAACAAATTGGGTGCTTTTCATATCTATTTTTCCGTTTCATTTGTACAAAGTTTACGGAAATTAAAAACTTCCCCATTTTTTGAATAGCTATACACTTGGAAGGCAATATAAACATTGAAAAGAAGGAAGTAAATTGTTGTGCTCGTCATTGAATTAAAATGTCCTCACAGCCGTCATAATGACCGTAACAGGATGATAATTACAAGCTTTTTTTTTACTTTCTGACGTCAGCAATTACAATTATTCAGAACACAAAACGTAATGAACAATAAACTTATTCCGAGATTAGCAAAATTTCATAGTTTTCATATTTGGTAATATAAATGAAGAAATAGGATACATAGTATTCGTTTATTTTTGATAAGTAATAGTTGAGCAAAACTCGTATTTGCATATATTTATTTGACATTTTCATATCTTGTTTTTTATTTAGGTAAAATATATGTACATGTATATACAAAAATCCCCTCGTTGTATGAGAATTTGCATTTATGTAAATGTGCTGGGTTTTTTTTTATAGTGAAATAAAAACGAAAGAGAGTTTTCAAAATGACCAGGGCGTTACTCGTTTTGACCAATAGTAGCATCATAATTATATGCATATGATATTCATTTTTTATGGCCTTCTTTTACCTATTTTAGAAAAATCAACCGCGCGACTTTGTAACCTAAAAACGTCAACCAAACGGTTTTTGTTTGTTTGTTTGCTTTTTAAATAGTTTAAAGTATAAACAAACTTAACAACATTTTGTTTTAAATTAAAATAAAAACCATATACTGCCATCAAAGGTTTATATATACTTGACGAATTTTGCAACTATTATTTTCTTTTTTGTTTACAATTCCTTTTAATTTGTTTTTAGATCCGCGCCATCGTGAATGAGAGTGGATCTGAGAAGAACAACAATGCGGATCTCCACGCCAGCAGAATGGCGACCTTCAACATGATCCTGGATCCGCTCGTTTACATCTTTTTCCGCAGAGAAAACCTGGAATGGCTGTTCCGCTTTATCCGGAAAAAGCGCGGGAAATCTGGCAAACCCTCGGAGGAGAGCAGTTCCGCCAGCGCCAAAACGGACGAGACGAATCGGTCGGCGACCAACCTAGAGAAGATCCAGCCCGAGTTCAGCGAAGCGGCGACCACGTGATTCACTCTTTGCGTTCATCTGAATGTAGTGAAATCCAGAGAGATTCATAGCGAGCACCGATTCTATCATGTTATGTGAATCTGTCCAGTATACCCCGAAACCAGCCGAGAAAAAAACAACAACAGTGGACAAAGCGCAGCTTGGGACAGAAAAGGTATCCCCGGGGATACTCGCCTCTCTGAACAGTGGCATTCATCACCAATATTGCGGGTACTTCGTCCTAATTATGTTCTCTTACAATCAGATAGTCACTTCTCAGAATGATATTTGATTTTACAATTAAAAACTTACCGAGATTCTATCATCTCCAATACTAGTATCATTTGTTGTAAAAATGCTGGTTGTTTATTGTATGTTTATCAATGAAACACTTTTTTACTGATAAATAAGCGGTTACTTTTATAGTATACTTTGTATGTTATTTTTGTGAAATGCAGTCAACTACTTACAGGTTTTGGTTTTCTGCTCTCTTCCTTGAAGTACTCAGAGAGAGAGAGAGAGACAGAGACAGAGAGAGACAGAGATTTGTAACATGATATTAAGACAATTGTGTTATTTCCCTAGTAAATTCTGATATCGTTGTATTGACTTTTATCTATGTTCCTGACCCATTTACTTAGTTGCCATATTCCTCCGATTATTCACTGTGAGAGGTATTAACATGAAGACCTTTATCGCCATTCTTTGCCTAGGATTTGGTAAAGTACTGTTTACTTACAAATTATTTTAACAATTTATATTTTGCATAGACTTGTTGTACAAGCGGAAAGCTTTTATTTATGAATGCCATTTTGATAATTTCTGTTTTTACACTATGTACTTGTAGACTCGAGATCACACATTTTTGGAATATCATAATTAAAAGAAGATAAGGCAAACAAAACAAAAGGGCAGTTTTAATATTCTTTTATATTAAATATCGTGGATTTTGTGAAATTAATTTTCAAGGATACGTAAATTCGTGGACAATGGTTTATTGATAACTGCATTCAATTTATCGAATATTTTTCTTTGATAAACTTTTCACTTTGTGGAGCAATTAAGTAAACAAAATCCACTAAAACTGGTGTTATACGATCAATGATGAGACATCACTATCAACTGATGGTATGATATAATAATATCCAACGTCAACATTTAACATCCATTTATAAGTATACATTACGGCTGAGCTCGAGCATCTAACAATATTTTAGATCGTTATTTGTAATCCTCTTCTTTCATCTATCTGATGCCTCAGAATATATAGGTACAGTTGTGTTTACGCTTTTCTTCTAAGTAACATTTGTTTAAAAGAAGTAAAAACTGTTTAGGCTCTGAGGCAATGTCAATTAGAAAAGAATAGCACAAATGTGCCCTACAATTTATCTCTTCGTTAGAGTAAGAATGAGATCAAAAGAATGACCTGAGGGTCTTTTGCTCGTGCCGCGCCAGGAAAAAAATAAATCAAGACAGAGGATGCCAAGATTTGTTTCGAACATGACATCTCAATTTGAAAGAAAAATTCACAAAACCGTAGTCCATGAAACTACATACAATGAAATATTGCTGGTAAACACGTTGTAGTGGCAACATTTACAAGTATTCAACAACAAGTTTTTATAATCCGATCCTACACGCGACACGTCTCCGAAATAAGGAAGACCATAGAGCCTGCACTCACACGTGACAAACACAAGTTGTCATGATCATGAACTATTACTCAAGACTTTTCATCATTCAGTGTGTCACGTGACCTGTCAGGCTGAGTGTGACGCTGACCACCCCTGTCCGAACTTTTGCCCCAACCACTACCACGAGCAGTGCGTCAACAAGGTCTGCACGTGCCCCGATCGTAAGTAATCACGCGCGCTTATACTCTAGACACCAACGCAAATCATAGTTGAATCTTCAATAGGCTCCTTCAGTTACAAGAGTGATAAATCCGTTATTTTAAATGTTCTGAACCATTGGTATTTCCTGGTAAAACCACATTCTAAGTGCATGTAATGTTAATTCACGTATATCAAATACAGAGTGTCTTTTTATACATGTTACATTTTAAATAATTTTGTAGGTTTTGAAAAGAAAATATAATAGCTAAGTCACTAGTTGAGAAGAATTATTTTTTTCTCAAATTTTCCGTTGTTTAATGTTAACAATGCTTATCTCTGTGATTTCTATTGAGATTGTCAGTTATAAGCGTCAGTTGACCAGATATAAGCGTCAGTTGATCAGTTATAAGCGTCAGTTGATCAGTTATAAGCGTCAGTTGACCAGTTATAAGCCTCTGTTGATCAGATATAAGCGTCAGTTGACCAGTTATAAGCGTCAGTTAATCAGTTATAAGCGTCACTTGACCAGATATAAGCGTCAGTTGATCAGTTATATGCGTCAGTTGATCAGTTATAAGCGTCAGTTGATCAGTTATAAGCGTCAGTTGACCAGTTATAAGCCTCAGTTAATCAGTTATAAGCGTCCGTTGACCAGTTATAAGCCTCTGTTGATCAGTTATAAGCGTCAGTTGATCAGTTATAAGCCTCAGTTGACCAGATATAAGCGTCAGTTGATCAGTTATAAGCGTCAGTTGCCCAGTTTCAAGCGAAATGGTAATGCTTTGTTTTTGTAAACACGACTCGTGTCCAGTTTTTTGAATGTATATAGACCGTTGAAAATTATAAAAAAAAAACAAAAAAAAAAACACACACCTAGAACTAATTCGAAAACCCCGAGAAACTGTTTCATTGTGTTTATAATTTAGTAAGAACTCTAAGCTTTTTAAACGAAACTTTAATCAAAATATGAAATTTGTATATAGAAACAAACCACAAGCTGTTTATTTTCATAAAAGTGGAAGCTCTAAATGTTGTCCTATTTTAGCTCGGCATTTGATATTCATAAGTTGGTTCATTATGACAAATAGTAAGTTAAAATTTGTAATCCCTTAAAAAATGGAGAAAACTTATATTTAAAAAAGTTTTAATATACATGCAGTATTCTTTATTATGCTTTTTGAATATATAGAAAAAAGTTTCAACATCCAAATCGGGCATCATTTTTATATTCACTGAAATTCTACACAGCTGTAAATAAAAATAATCCTGCAAGCAACTTGCTGGATGGACAGTTTGAGATATATAGATATCGCCAAATTGTTCACCATTGTCTTTAATTGTCCCTATAGAAAATGGGATAAGGATTAGGTCCGTTCAATGTTGTAGCTACATCTGATTTTATTTTCTAAAAGAAACACGTGCACGTCTATCTAAAAATTGATTCTGAAGCAATACTAAAAAGAGAACCAGCCCAATCCATTAAAAAATTCATTCTATTTTAGGCAATCTTTATTGGATTTCATAGACAGGATCTTTTTCCACTTCACAAATTAGGACCATCGATCCATTGGTCCTTAGTTTTCCACAATCCGTAGGTCCTTAGTTTTCCACAATCCGTAGGTCCTTAGTTATCCACAACACAAAGATTCTTAGTTCTCCACAATCCGTAGGTCCTAAGTTCTCCACAATCCGTACGTCCTTAGTTATCCACAATCCATAGATCCTTAGTTATCCACAATTCATAGGTCCTTAGTTCTCCACAATCCGTAGGTCCTAAGTTCTCCACAATCCGTAGGTCCTAAGTTATCCACAATCCATAGATCCTTAGTTATCCACGATTCATAGGTCCTTAGTTATCCAAAATCGATAGATCCTTAGTTATCCAAAATCGATAGATCCTTAGTTATCCAAAATCGATAGATCCTTAGTTATCCACAATTCATAGGTCCTTAGTTCTCCACAATCCGTAGGTCCTAAGTTCTCCACAATCCGTAGGTCCTAAGTTATCCACAATCCATAGATCCTTAGTTATCCACGATTCATAGGTCCTTAGTTCTCCACAATCCGTACGTCCTAAGTTCTCCACAATCCGTACGTCCTTAGTTATCCACAATCGATAGATCCTTAGTTATCCACAATCGATAGATCCTTAGTTCTCCACAATCCGTACGTCCTTAGTTATCCACAATCGATAGATCCTTAGTTATCCATAATTCATAGGTTCTTAGTTCTCTAAAATCCGTAGGTCCTTAGTTCTCCAAAATTGACAAGTCTTCGTTTCTCGTCATTTCGAATATCTTCAATATTAATAGATGGCATGCTTTATTTCATTTTTGCACAATAACGACAAGGGATAAAGAAAACTGTTATATGAGATGAATCTGTATGATAAACACTTCCATATATTATAGTTACAACATTTCGGATTGACAGTTAAAACGATACGATGCGTTATTTTGTGATTTGTGTGTGTGTGTGTTTGATTTTACAGACGCCTGCAAAACCACGTCACAATGCCCCTCTGGTCACATGATAGGGTGTCCACCAGGCCAGGCAACCTGTACGGACGGTCACTGCTATTGTAACAGACACTGATCGATATATCGGAAAATACATTACTTATATCATGTGGATTTGACGGCTTTGTTGATTTTTGGAGTAATTTGATTATATACATTTTTCAGCTAATGTAATAAAGGGAGACTACTCTAACTGCACACTGTGAAGGTTTCTTTCCTATGTATAGAAAATATAATGTAAAATTTATAGATTTGATTATTTGGAATTTCCTGCTTATGATAAAGAGATGCTTTCTCGGACGTCCGCGTTAAAAGGGTATAAAAGCGTCGCATCATCAACACACATATCAGAATAGTTCTGACTGCAGAGAAGAGCAGACGTGTCCCATTAGGTTTGTATTCTGGTATATTCCTATAAGAGAACATGGGACGTTCCTTACTGTCGCGGGGTGTGCCGAGTCCTTACTGTCGCGGGGTGTGCCGAGTCCTTACTGTCGCGGGGTGTGCCGAGTCCTTACTGTCGCGGGGTGTGCCAAGCATACTACCCTTTATAGTTACAAATTGAGTAGCTGAGTACTCATCTGTTGAGCACTCATAGCATTTGGTTGAGTACTCATTAGTTGAGCAATACTTGGTTTGTTGATACTAATTTGTTGAGTATTCGTTGATAATCATTAGTTGAGAATAGATAATTTAACTTATTTTATTATTCATAAGTGGAGTTAGAATTTTAGCTTTGTAGTTTTATAGTTTTCACATTGTAAGTGATTTTTGTTACTCAAACGAAAGGAAATAATTGATCAAAAACGCCAATCTTGTACATATTCAGGCGGCATTATTATTTTTATGTAGTTAAAGTTTTCTTAGCAGTTTGTAATTATGTTTTTTTATTAATATCTCAAACTCAGTTTAGTAATCGAGGGATCCCGCAAACTCGGTGTTAAGGTAAACACGTTACAAAAGTACAATTTCAAACCTGTAATACATACGAACAAGTTATTTACTAATTAACATAGAAGAACGAATCACGTTTTTAAACACGAAGTTTTAAACACAAAACAAATGTGATTCCGGTGCCCTTCTGTTCATGACCGCCCGTTATTTTCATTTCTCTCGCGGACAACTACAGCAGTAATAATCACAGATCAGATAAAACAAGCTGGCGAGAAAGAGTTGAGGAGTCGGGATATCAACAAACAACCACCGGCTTTACATTTAGATTTTATATGTTATATTTTAAACCATAAATTAATTCAGTAAAGAAAACATTTTAATATTTAAGTTTTAAAATTTTTAGAAACATTTCGTTCATATTTATACAATTGAAAGCTGTCTTTTAAAAGAGATTAACAACAATTAATCCCTTTTACTCAGGGTTTGAGTTGGCAAATTCGGAATTCGTTATATGTAAGTTCAATGTCATGAGTAAAATTTGTTTTAAACACAACTAATTTATAAAACGAATTATTATTGATGTAACATTTGAAAGTTTTACTAATGTTTTATACTAAAAAAATTTTGGCAGTACAATATAAATCAAAGTTAAGATTTTATTTTTTAATCAATTTTAATAATTATGCTTGTTTTCTGTTGGTTTAATCTCACTTAACCTTTAAGATAATCGTATGTCGTTAATCAACATAAATAATTGTTATTAAGATACCATATCTCAAAAATATCTCAAGTGAGCTTTTCTGATCAAAATTTGTCCGTTGTCTGTCGTCGTTGGCGTTGGCGTTGTTGTTGGCGTTGTAAACTTTTCACATTTTCATCTTCTCCAGAACCACTGGGCAGATTTCAACCAAACTTGGCACAAAGCATCACTGGGTGAAGGGGATTCAAGTTTGTTCAAATGAAGGGCCACACCCTCTTTAAAGGGGAGATAATTTAGAACTATTGAAAATTTGAAGGTATTTTTCAAAAATCTTCTTCTCAAAAACTATAAGGCCAGAAAAGCTGAAACTTGTATGGAAGCATCCTTAGGTTGTGAAGATTCAAGTTTGTTCAAATCATGGTCCCCAGGGGTAGGGTGGGGCCACAATAGGGGGATGAATTTTTACATAGGAATATATAGAGAAAATCTTTAAAAATCTTCTTCTCAAAAACTATTAGGCCAGAACTGCTCCAATTTGAGCGGAAGCATCCTCAGATAGTGTAGATTCAAGTTTTTTTAATCATGGTCCACGGGGGTAGGGTGGGGCCACAATGGGGGATGAATTTTTACATAGGAACATATAGAGAAAATTTTTAAAAAATCCTCTTCTTAAAAACTATTTGAACAGAAAACTTTAAATTGGAGCGGAAGCATTCTCAGATAGTGTAGATTCAAGTTTGTTTAAATCATGGTCCCCGGAGGTAGGGTGGGGCCACAATGGGGGATGAATTTTTACAAAGGAATATATAGAGAAATTTTTTTAAAATCTTCTTCTCAAAAACTATTAGGCCAGAAAATCTCAAATTGGAGTGGAAGCATCCTCAGATAGTGTAGATTTAAGTTTGTTTAAATCATGGTCCCCAGGGGTAGGGTAGGGCCACAATGGGGTGATGAATTTTTACATAGGAATATATAGAGAAAATCTTTAAAAATCTTCTTCTTAAAAATTATTTGGCCAGAAAAGCTCAAACTTGTGTGGAGACATCCTCAGATAGTGTAAATTTAAGTTTGTTTAAATCATGGTCCCCGGGGGTAGGGCGGGGCCACAATGGGGAGATGAATTTTTACATATGAATCATTTTCAGTCCAAAAAGCAGTAACTTGTGTGAAAGCACGGGTTGTGCAGATTAAAGTTTGATGAAACCATGATTCCCTAGAGAAAAGTGGGGCCACAAAGAGGGGGGGGGTTATATAGGAATAGAGAAAAATCTTACAGGTACAACAACAAAAGGGGCTTGGTATTTACCATAAAAATCGGCAGATATTTTTAATTTTTTGAGCAATATTTACTGTACTTAGTTGTCAAGATATTTTGATTTTGATACTGTAATGCTAATTTGATCAGAGTTAAGGCTATTGTTGTGAGCGATGTGGCCCCTGGGCCTCTTGTTTTTCATGCAACGTTGTACATCAAGCAGTGTATAATTTTATTTGGAAAGTTTGTACTAACCTTTTTAAGACCATGAAATAAATTTGAAAATGGTTACACAGACAAATGTGACAGAATTCACGCTATATAAAAGGAGAATCCTGATCATTGTGAAAAACTGCCTCCTTAAAACAAAATTAATTTAATCTTAACGTTTAGAGTAAGACAATGTCTTGAAAACTGCCATTTCCGATTTTTGTTTCAAAGAGGCATATTTTTAATAAATCTGACTTTTGGAAAAAAAAATCATTAATACCTTTGAAATCTAAAAACGATGTGTTAAATATCCACTCTTTAGTTCATGTCTAGATTAGTCGAGTGGTAACGCAGTTAGAATAGATTTTAACCGTGTTTTACATTTTTGACTGGGTTCGAATCCCGAAAAAGTTGGATTTTTTAAAATTTTATTTCTTTTAATCGCATGGAACGGTATTGTATATAGATAATTTAAGAATGTCAGAATAAAGTTATTTAAACTCTCCTTAATGTAATGTTTTGCATACGTGATTATTTTTTTCAACATTAACAGGTTGTTAAAAGCAAACAAAATTATTTTTAAAAGTTTGAATCGGTGATGAAGCAATAGGTTAATGAAAATATGTACAGATAAAATTGCTCTACCTTTTTATCTAGACTTAGCGTTTATTTAGATACTATAGAAACACAGGATGATTATTAGTTGTCATGTTGTAAATTTTGTATTTACTGCCACCCGGTAAATTCAAAATTTACAACATGACAAAACCCTGGACAGTAAAAATCAAATTGATAATTTTCAACATTCGAATACAGAATATATGGTTATCTTTCTAACTGTATTTGGTGGATGCCGTGTTTGATAGAAATGCGCGTAAAACGTTTGTTTATTTTGCCTCCATACGGAACATACCCGATGTGTAAATATAGTCGTCTATGTAATTTGTCTGTATTTAGATATGGCGGATATTTAAAGGTCCTTTCCACGTTAGGGAATAGTCCCACTGTTTTGCAAAACCTTCTTTGATGCCAGCAGAGTAAGGTCAATGTAAGAAGCTTAATAGGATTATAATGTTTTAGTGTTATCATTTTTTTGTAAAATAGAATCAAAATTGGTAGAAATAATAAAAACTGATAGGGGAAATTCATACTAGAATATTTCTAAAAATTGTTACTGAAAACCAAAATGCTTTGTATCTGTGCAGCTACACTGCCATTCATAAGCTGTATTTCATTTTTTAAAGAGTTAAGTTTTATTTTAACAAAGAGAAAAATCTCAATCATAATGAGGGATTTTTTTTTAACTTTTCAAAAATAATATTCAAAGGTCAAAAACTCAGAACGAAGGTCAATGACCTACTTTTTTGAAAGTGAAATAAAACACTTCATGCAATCGAAGGTTTACCGTATACAGTAGATGGGTTTTCATTATCATCTGTGGAGTTTTTTTTTATTTTGAATAAACGTCATCCTTGAGGTTTGTTAAAATGAAAGATTTTCTCCCGTCATGAGAAACAAGATTATTGTTAAAAAAACTGTTCTTCTTTTTGAGAGAGCACTTCAACTAGCAACGTAAATTACCAACATATTCTTATTCTGTTGGCAAACCTGCGAAAAGAAAATTCAGAAAGGACCACAACTGGCTTATGGTCAATAAGTACTATACTAGTGGTTCTCTTTAATTATGTATTTTTAAAAAGTTTCAAGAAAAAAAGCAGTCTATTACATAATGCAATTTTCAGTTTATTACCGTTGTCATTCAGACGTATAAATGTACAAGTCTTGAACACTATAGAAATGACGTGATCTGAAACCCCACAGGCCGAGGCCAAGCTCTCTACTAGAACCCCACAGGCCGAGGCCAAGCTCTCTACTAGCACTGCCACCCACAGGCCGAGGCCAAGCTCTCTACTAGCACTGCCACCCACAGTCTCCCGCCACGTCACTGTACCGACACTCGGCCAGGTCCCCCAGGGCGACGGACTCCGGGGGACAGCGGAATCTCTCGCTGTATACACAGCTGTTCCTAGGTTTTCCCACATCGGAATAATACCGAGGCACCTGCAATGACGTTGTTACAAAACAATGGGTGAAAATATTACAGAAATTTTTCAAATTAGATTATACATGTATATTAGTAGAACTTATTACTATTGCGCACTATTATTTCTCATAGTATCGCAAGTACATGTAATTTTGCAACTTTTTTTCCACGTCATAGATAAACACTGTTTGCTAAATTAAAGAAGTACATGTAGACAGGTGAATACATTTCATACATACCTTACATCTACAGTCATAGTAGGTTTCGAAGGGAAACACCCAGTCGGGATCATTCAGAGGAAACTTGCTCACAAGATCACAATACCGGACCAGCAGAGCCCCTCCAGATAAATGACCTATATTGCACAGAACTTGCTAGTCATTAAGGTTAACAATTGGACAAATGAACGCCTATTCCATTTTTTTAAACAATACAATGTATAATTAAATTAGTTTTAAACACATCCCCACCTTCCCCCCTTAAACATAAAATAAACATACAAGGCAAGCAACAACCCCCCCCCAAAAAAAACCCCAAAAAAAACCAAAAAACTCTAAAACAACCCCTCTCAAAACCCAAGCATCTTCCAGTTTTTAATTTAAATTTATTTATAATGACATCTTGCAACTGAATAACACGACATTTCGATTAGGGTCCTCTGTGAGTATTGCTACAAAAACTATATATTATACAACGTTTAACAGGTAGATAACAAATCGTTTAACAGGTACATGTAGATACCACATCGAAAACTAGTAACAGGTAGATAAGACACCGTTTAACAGTTAGATAACACATTGTTTAACAGGCAGATAAGACACCGTTTAACAGGTAGATACCACATCGAATAACAGGTAGATAACACACCGTTTAACAGGTAGATACCACTTTGAATAACAGGTAGATAATACACCGTTTAACAGGTAGATAACACATTGTTTAACAGGTAGATAACACACCGTTTAACAGCTAGATACCACATCGAATAACAGGTAGATAAGACACCGTTTAACAGGTAGATAACACATTGCTTAACAGGTAGATAACACAACGTTTAACAGTTCGATACCACATCGAATAACCGGTAGATAACCCACCGTTTAACAGGTAAATAACACACTGATTACAAGGTAAATAACACACAGTTTAACAGGTAAATAACACACTGTTTAACAGGTAAATAACACACTGTTTAACAGGTAAATAACACACCGTTTAAACAGGTAGATAACACACAGTTTAACAGGTAAATAACACATCGTTTAAACAGGTAAATAACACACCATTTAACAGGTAGATAACACACCGTTAAACAGGTAAATAACACACCGTTTTACAGGTAGATAACATTCCGATTACCAGGTAAATAACACACCGTTTAACAGGTAAATAACACACCGATTACCAGGTAAATAACACACCATTTAACAGGTAAATAACACACCGTTTAAACAGGTAGATAACACACCTTTAACAGGTAAATAACACACCGTTTAAACAGGTAGATAACACACCGTTTAACAGGTTAATAACACACCGTTTAACAGGTAGACCTTGTTTACGTCCAGATCCGCACCGCATACACTCTCGGGGCCATTAGAGTAAACCTTAAAGGTACCCTCAGTAACATCCTGTGACAAAGAGAATTAATGAATAAAGAATTTGCTTTTTTCAGAAGATAATAAGTGATGACATTATCATTACAAATAATATTTAGTTCAATGATATGACAAATTCAGTTGATTTACATATTAGTTAACTTTTAAAATTAATTAAAACTGTAAAATATTGATATCATGATCATAAATTCAGTCCGAAAATTGGCAGGATCACAACGAATGACCTTTCACTATTTCACTGATATGCCTTTTAGTTTCTATTTTTTTTAAATGTAAAACATTACATGTTTAAGCCTCAGTCACAACTGACCGTGCATGTTTAGTGATCGTGCATGTGCTACGGTTTTTGTCAATCTTGGCTGCCGTGGCTGAACGTATGGCAAGGAAATTGTATTCATGTGATTTAAGTACTACGTACGACAAATGAACGTTTGAAGTGCGAGTCATAGGTTTCACGTATGCTTTTACTTGTAGTTGGCGTGCTACTCGCAACGTGCGATGCCGGTAGGAACCGTATATAGCCTTTGTCACAACTGGTCGTGCGTGCTTCTACGGGTGGTCTACGGGCGGATTTTAATGACAATCTTGCGAAACACGCAAGTGCATCTTACGATTTTGGAAGGACGTATGCTTCCCGTAAGCATGCACGGTGGCTGTTGGACATGCACAACAATCACCACGGGTTCCTTGCGAGATCTGAAAACGTATGCTGCACTTTCGCTTCACTCAAGGATTCCGTAAGATAATAGTACGATTTGACTTGCACGAATGACGTAAGGAGATCTCACTTGTCCCTTGCGTTACACGTACGTTGACTGCAAGTCGTTTGTGCACACCATCAACATATAAAAACGCACAGTATACTACGTCACACTTACGTCATGCGTACATCAATTGCTCGTGGTGCGTGCTAATCGCCCATAAACAAAATTTTTATAAAAAATGATTATGTAAAAAATCCACATAAGGATAAGAGAATCGACAATTTTACCATTCATCAAAATCAAATCAAAGGTTCTAGTAGTAAGCCCCCTTCTAAAAACAAAAATCAAACAAACAAATACGTTCTGTTTGACAAAAAAATGGAAGGCAAAGAAGAAAAACAGGACAAGAAGGAACTAAATATTGAAGTACATTGTAAAGAAAAGGCAAAAGATTTCCCGATCACTTTGACTTGCAAGCGTGCTAGGATAGAATCATACACATTTTCGGCGTAAGAAGAAGAAAAATGATATTTACGCGCAGAACGATATTTCTAACTAACACCAACTACACAAAACACTTCAACACATCATACTGAAGAAAGTTATTTTCACGAGTATGATAATTTTACTTTGTAAACAGAGTATTTTCTCCATTTTGAAATTATAGATTATCGTCTCAAATGACCATTAAAACTTTATAAAACTGTTTTCATAATTGTATCAAAATCTGAATACCAAAAAAGAATTAGTAGACTTTGATTTTTAAATGAATGAAGTGTAAACGGTGTCACTCTTTTAATAATAACATTTGTAAATGCAAAGTAATTCGTTGTGGCTTTTTACTTTCAATTGAAAGTTTTGTCAAAGCTTTTTCGAAAATATTGATAAGTTCAACAAATAGTTAACAAAACTGTAAAATCTTTTAAAAATATTACAGGAAAATCATCAGTTAATAATTAATTCGCTGAAATTAGATTTCTGCGCAGACTTTCTTCTAGATTTCAGAGAAGTTTTCAATATTTTATGGTATTAGATTCGAAAGATAAATTATGTTTTCAAAACATTCTTCATTTTTGTTGTCCATTATTACGCTAGTCTAATCACCAAAGCAGCAATTCCAAAATAATAGGCTTCTTTTTCTACGAGTTCTTTTGACGATTCAATATTTACTTGCATATAGTAGATATTTTTCAGTACATGCCCAAAGAAAAATGTTCTTTATTTATGCAATCTGATTAAAATCAGCCGTTCTGATACGCTACCGCTCTCGAACATCTGAAACATGCCGCTTAGAGGTCACGTCCGAACGACCTTTCGATACGCCAATCAAATCGTGGCTAGCAAAACTCTGCCAGCAGATAATTTCCCATAAATCTGTGCGGTTATATTTACCTTGCTATTACTTCACTCGATAGTCCTTAAGAGACGGGGATTCTCATTGGTCAAAAAGGTCACGACCTTATATTTAAATATTTAGATTGTCGGGTCGTTCGGACGTGACCTCTAAGCGGCTTGTTTCAGATGTTCGAGAGCGGTAGCGTATCAGAACGGCTGATTTTAATCAGATTGATATTTATGTGAAAACAATGATACATGTAACTGTCCGTGCAGCTGTCTTGAGGCAAAGAAAGACGTCGGTACGATTGACGATTTACAGTCAAGTCGTACACAGACCAACTCGTACACAGGTCAACTCGTATACAAAATTTTCCGCATAAAAAAACGAAAGTCAACTCGTATACAAAAAAATTCCCGTATACCTAAACGAAAGTCAACTCGTATACAAAATATTCTCGTATGCTTAACCGAAAGTCAACTCGTATACAAAATATTCCCGTATACAATAGGCAATAGATTGCTAGCCGTAAATCTGTCTATTTAATTTTAAATATGTTTTATTGAATATTACAAAAGTCGCATATATTAAACTATAAACGAACTTTACTACGCTTCAATTTCAAATCTAAGAGATCTAACCTATATTATTATTATTACTATTATAGCAACATAATTATTTAAAGAAATTTCTTAGGTGACTTTTATATTCACTTTTCATTTTTCACTCATTATATGAATTAACTTATAAATGAATGGTATATCATAGTTACTTACAGTTCGTCGACAGGAAACACACAGGTGTCGTCCCATGTTGAAAGAAGTTTTGAAAATGACATATAAAAGCGGAAAGTTGCATATATTTTTTTCAAACAAAATAATGAGGAGTATCTTAATTAGTCATTGAGAAGGCATTGGTCTGGAGAAGCAAGAAACACCGCACTTGTTGTTTTAACAATTATTGTTTTGATGTGTAGAAATAATTACCAAATAATAGTGATTGGATTGACACAATTAATTGTCGTATTTTTTTTGTAATTTCACATCGTTACCGAGTTTAATGATAACGCACAATTATACATGTGTGAATTTTCCAATCATTGTAATAGTTGATAACATCCATTTTATTCTTACATGTCCTTTTTACGCTGAAATAGGGAAGCAATATATACAGAAATGTTATTACAAGAAACCAAGTGTTTTTAAGTTACTTTTAAATTACTTTAACGTTTTGTTTCTAACTTTTTGTATACGAGTGGACTTTCGGTTAAATATACGGGAATTTTTGTATACGAGTTGACTTTCGATTTTGTAACGGGATTTTTTGTATACGAGTTGACTTTCGGTTTTTTATGCGGAAAATTTTGTATACGAGTTGACCTGTGTACGAGTTGGTCTGTGTACGACTTGACCGGACACCCGATTGACTTAAAAGTGACCCACGACCGAATGTTATTACTCCCGATCGCAAGGCAAACGTACGTCTGGTGCACAATAATCACAATAATTATAAGACGGAAGTACGGTGCCTACGGGCATCGCACGTTGCGAGTGCCAACTCGTCTTTAAACGTGACACCTACGACCCGCACGTCAAACGTTCGTTTGTCTTACGTTGCACTCTCAATCATTTCAACACGATTTTTAGCGCTACGATCAGCCATGGGAGCCACGACTGGCAAAACCCGTAGCACACGCACGATCACGTACTGCCAGTTGTGACTGAGGCTTTAACTTGTGTCCTAACCATAATTGACGTGCAACACTCGTACGCTCACCTTACAAATCGCAGTACTTACATCCGCGTCGTGGGTCACCTGCATGTCAATCGTACTAACGTGCTACTTTCCCTAAAGACAGTTGCACGAACAAATATTAGTTTCCCTAATAAACAGAAACCGTTTATCATCTTTACACATGTACTGAAATAAAATTTATTATAAACCTGCTGTAAAAAATTAATGATAGAAATGCCAGTATCAGTTCACTTATCTCGACTCAAAAAAACTTGTTAAAGAAAAAACTGTTATACATGTATATACTGGTCAAAATTTCTAACGCTCCACTTTTATTTTCACTTTTTTTTTCTTTTTTAGAAAACTTTAACTTACATCAGTTTTCAAGTCGTTGCCACCATTGACTCGACTAAGTAAATACTCGACCATGGCCGCGGTGCGCGTGTTCGATATGTTTTCGGATGTTTTTTTTTTTTCTCAAATAACCCAATTAGATCGATTCCTTGTCTTTAACTGCTTATAAAAAGCATAAAATGCGGCGCATGTCTGCCCAAGAACCTTCAAGATCAGTTTGCGTGGTCCAAGCAGAGCGCGGCTCACGATAGGTTTGTTTCCTTTTACAATATTTGATTTATTTACTTTTAACCTTTAAAAATTCCGAAACAACAAGACAGCTATTCTGAATTCATAATATTGATCACAGGTCGCCAGATTTTTTTTTACAGACACCATGTAATCATTCTAAGGCTTCACCGGAAATCCAATGCAACCGGAAGTGTTAAAGACCTACCGTGAAGACCAAAACGTCATGTAACGACACGTCAACATGACCGCTACATTAGAGTTACTCACCTACTTTTAAAATATTATTTTATAATATTTATCGCAAATCGCTTGAGTTTCTTAGAGACACCACAAAATCATTCTAAGGCTTGTCCGGAAATTCAATGCAACCGGAAGTGCTCAAGACCTACCATGAAGGCCAAAACGTCGTTTAACGACACGTCAACATGACGGTTACGATAGGGTTACTCACCTTCTGATAGACACCGCACAGCACACACAACTGCACGGCACAGTTTAGAACACATTAGTGGCCGGTATGTATGGGACAAAATAAATCCAAGAGTGAGACAGTTCCTCAGCATCCGAGTTTCGCAGAACTAGACCACATAAATAAATGGAATAACATTCCACAAATGGTTTTTTCAATCGTGGTATCTCTATGAGATGTTGTTAGTAGTGCGAATGGGGAACACACGAAGTATTAATGTTGTGATTTTTATATCGTAGGGTACCTATACCTTCTTGATTTTTTCATAAAGCCCTTAAATAAATTCTATTGAGTTGTTGTTTTTTTTAATGCTAAATCAAAAAATATACACCTTCTACCTAATAATACACAAGTGTGTATTATTATGTAGAGGGTATATATTTTTTATACCCTAAAAAATATATAACGTCAGGTGCATGTGAATCTGAGGAGTTTAGAGAAGAAGAATGTTTTCCTCCACGCAGAACGATTGTTTCAGCAACAAATCCTATAGACAATACTGTTACACATACCACTGGTTGGAATTGTTTTAGGGCTTTACCCCCAAATTAAGCACTGTTTCAACCACTATTGAATATAAAACCACTATCGAAATAAATTATTTCAATAGTGGTTGGGAATGTATTTCATTAGAAGAATCCCTCTGCAACCACTATTAAAATAAAACCACTTTTGAAATAAATTTCAAAAAATAAACTTAAAAAACTATAGATGACCACATTACCATATTTTCACAGTGGTAGTGGTATACCACTAGTAGATGACCCTGAACATTTTAACGCCCAGGGTATGGGCCCTCGATGTTTTCGAGCCCGATGTTTAAAATCACTTTATAATGAATAGTGCATATTTAGGGTCCCATAGTAGATGGCCCTGAAAATTTCAGGCCCCATATATGAATAATAAATTTTGAATCGCGAACTGCGTTCTAGAACGCAGTTCACTTTTGAATTGCGAATAGCGAACTGCGAACTGCGTTCCAAAAACCGAATGCCCACCTACGGCTGGCACGTCAAATGTTTGTTTTACGTTGCACTTGCATTCACATTGCTATTTTCCTGCGCTACAATCCGCCACCGCAGCCAGGACTAGCAAAACCGATAGCACACGCACGGTCAATTGTAGCCACGGTCAATTGTAGCCAAGGCTTTAGAGTTCGCAAGAAAACCATGGTTGTGGCAAGTCCAACAGCCATTGTTCCTTATTACGGGAAGAGAACGTCTTTGCAAAATCTCAAGATTCTCGTTCTTTTTCCGCAAGACAATCATCAGACGATCACCATAGATACACGTACGACTACAGTGCACTTGTGGTTGGGGCTTTAGATTAATCGTACACAGAATTTCACGCACGGACGTGAATTGCAAATCCCTTCTATATATATATAAACTCAACAATATAATAAAACAAATAAGATTGTATATTAACAGAACAGAAAACAACCTTACCCCTCTATAGACGTGTGATACCTCTACACCGTACAGCTGTTTCGCCGTAATACCAGGGATCCCATCACCATAGGTCATGTTTGTTACCTTAGCAATGATGGCTGTGAAGAAAAAAACCCCACAGAAAATAGACACGTAATCCAAAGAATCTGTATTATATCAAAGTCAAGGGTCCTGAAGTTTATACATTCATAAAACTACATATCCGATCAGACTGACGACCTAAAGCAGAATTACAAACATTCATTTTCTTTTTTCATTCACTTTCAAGTAAACACTAGAAAACAGGTTATATTGTTAAGGGGGATGTGCGGCCATCTTGTACATTTGAGGATAAGAATGTAAACATTTCTTGAACTGGCTTGTTCTGCCCGAAACTGGCCAAAACTTTTGTCAAAAGATATAAAAGCAATAAATATGAGATTCTACTTGTTGTTTTGTATGTAAATTATGCATACAGGAGCAGGACAATGCATTTTTAATCACCTAAAACAGCTGTAGAACTGCGCAGCTACAGGTTTATTTTGAAGATTTAAAACATCTGAAAAAAATATGAAGGGGGTTCATTGGTGTCCTCTCTACAACACTAGATCCCCCTTAAGTTATCAACGATGATACATTTCACGAGCAATAACTGATTTTATTAATTTTATTGTGACATCATGATCTGGTATGGAGGCAATCCATATCCACAATCAGCGCCTTCCCGGGAATCTCGCTAAAATTATAGCACGCGTATAATACTTGGTTTACTTGCATGTATACATATATTGTGTAAAGGCTTACCGACTGTAGATCTACAGTATAAATCTTGGGGATCCTCTCGTGAGCAGCTGCATCCAAATGTCCCAGAGATGCAGGCCAACATTACAGTCAACGAGAGAAACAACGACTTAAAACAACAAAAGCAATCAAATGTTATCATAGGTCTGAGCACTGTTACTAAAAAGAAGAAGAGTAGAGCGGTGGTGGGGGGGGGGGGGGAGTAGAGAAAACTAAATCATCTAAAACATGACTGTTTGATAAACAAGCATGTGTAAACATGAGATAACGCGCAGCATAGCCTCTGAAATAGAATTGGAATAAATCATTAAATAAAGCATTTTAATATTACAAATGGTTACCTCACCTTCATAAAACAACGTTTGTAAGATAATATATTATTATAAAACCCATTCAGTATTAGAAAAACGGAGTAAACTTTTTGGCGTTTTAATGAATGCGAAAAATTGTAAAATTTATATTTGACAATGAAAAAAATGGACCATACCAAAATAAAAGGGGACGAGGGAAAATGCAAGTATAACGATTATCTTCATTTTTGGGAGTTGATTTTAATATGCACCGATTGCGTAGTCTTAGCTCAAAAGCCAGACAAATCTTGTTAATTTCAAAGATTCGTGGCTGAGTGGCCAGCAATGAAATAGACATGCCTACGTCACATTGCTGTTTGACACAACTACCCAAAGTCCAAGCTCTTGTTTTTTTCAAAATGATTCGGTTTGAATCAAAACATAACACAACACACCCATTGACAACCCCTCCCCCTAACAAAACCCAAAATTAGATTTAAGGACGTTGGATCCTGCGATCATAAGTCGTTAAGGTTTTTTTTCTAAAGTATTTTTTTTAAAAATCTACATACAAAGTTAGACCAAAATTCAAAACAAAAATTTGGGGTCTATATGCTCCTTTCGGTGCTACAGTGTGTTTAATATGACCTTTCTGCACTTAAAGTGCAAATTGCACATAA
The DNA here is from genome assembly GCA_020458035.1 of Magallana ariakensis. Taxonomy (NCBI): domain Eukaryota; kingdom Metazoa; phylum Mollusca; class Bivalvia; order Ostreida; family Ostreidae; genus Magallana; species Magallana ariakensis. The sequence goes on along the minus strand of CM035812.1, from coordinate 75,813,047 downwards.
ATCGCGATTCCCTCAATAACTTTAAATCAAATACAAATTTATATTATTTAAAATTAATAAAATTAAAATAATCATTAAGAAAAAGTTTGCAATTTCTTCCCCTAATTGATATTTTGACCTTTTTGCACTGATAAAACGCTGTTTGTATCTATTAGCGATTCAACATGCAATAAAATTATTTAAAAGTCTCAAACTTTTTCTCAAATTTTAATAGACTTGTCAAAAATATCTTACAAATTCAGAAAATAAAAACAAAAGTATGGGTCTATAATGTAAATTTTGAGATTTAGCATGAAATAAGCTAATTTTAGACAAAAATTGGAGCATTTTTTCGTGACTTTTATGAAATATTTGTTAAATGTGCCAATATACGTCGATAGAAATATTGAAATATTGTTAAAATATGTTTTTTGAAACAACACGAAGATAACCCAATGCATAAACGAGCTGGAAATTTGGTCTGCACTGCAAACAAGGAAGCTAAAATTACAGTACTCTAAAACGACTGAGTTCTGAAAAATCTTCATTTTCTTCTTAAAAACCTTACCCACAAAATATAGTCCCTTACTTAACTCTGTTTATATGTAACTTTCCCTTAACTATTTTATTCAATATAGTTTATTTGGCATTGTAAAATAGGAATATACACGTAGAATTAATATATGACACTGAATTTCCAGACTAGAGGTGACCCAAAATGGCTACCCAAAATCAGAGGAACGAACCTCTTTAAAAAAAAAAACATTGAACTTAGGAAAAAGGGTAAATAAATTCTACCCTACTCGCCTACCTTCATATTTCTGTCGGGCTTTGGAATCTAAAATGTCCTATGGCGATATGCGTTTATATAGAACCCGACGCCTCAATTATTATCTATCCAAAAAACCGGTAATTGAAGGCGATATCTCTAATGGCAACGTTTTACGCAACAGATGCGTGTTAAATATTATTACAAACTTTAAATTAAGCGCATTCGAAAGGGTATTTGAAATGTCATCTGTCAAATAATTAATACTTGGGTCCATTTATCGCGACTATCATTTATAGATAATGGTCTTTAGGGCCTTAATTTGTTTATACGGCATATTTTAGATTCTTGTGGATTTTCTAATATCTGGACAGAACAATGTACTGCAACATATAACAGAGATTACAGGACCAGTTTATTCAGAAATGGGAAAATGATATAGATAACTCATCTAAGGGTCAAATATATAAAATTTATTAGCTGCAGAACTGTAGCTCCACGGAAAATTTGGGTTGACGGACCGTCCGTCAACCCAAATTTTCCGTGGAGCTACAGTTCTGCAGCTAAAAATTTATAAACAAAATTTTGGATTTGAAAACTACTTTAGCATTCTTACAAAAAAATTTTGGAAACCACTTATCAAATTCAGAACATCTAACCACCGTTAACGATTGAAACCGGTAGATGGTATGGAATTCCTTTAAATGACAGGAGTTGCGCACTCTGTAATACTGGTAAATTAGCGGACGAATTTCATTTTATTCTCGAGTGCAAATCCCTCTCAAATCTACGTAAACAATTTTTACCAACCAGGTACTGTCATAACCCAAATACATTAAAATTTAGAGAACTGTTTACAACATCAAACATAAAAACATTGAAAAAACTAAGCACTTTTATTTTGAACATCCAGGAGCAAGTCTGCTGTCCAGCCTAAACTATTTTAGTAATCAATCTTACTCTGTGTATATTGAATAACAATTAAACTCTGTACTCTACATGATCATTCACTTTTTCTACCACTTTTTGTATTATTACTATTTTTCTTCTCTTATTTATACTTATTGACACACGTATTACTATATATATGTTGTATCATAATATTATATATAATTTTTTTTTACCCTTGACATTACTAGTTAACGTAAATATGTTATATGTACCTCATGTACCATTGAATGTTAATGGTTTGAGCGAATAAACTGAATACAGTATGCAGTTTTGATTGTCTGAATCCTCCTTAAAACTAATTGCTCATCAAGGCCATAAGCATGCCAAATCAAGATAAATCCTGTTCATATCAAAACAGTGTTGTATATTTCATTAGTAATTTAAAGTCAAATATTGTTTCCCGAGAAGTACTTTATTGAGTTGACATTTCTCCGCAATTCGCATTTTTTAAAACATAGAATTGCTTATTTTTTATCAGTTTGTAGATCGTCTGAGCCAAAGAGAGGTTTCTGGTCGACTTTTGTCAGTTGCCTATCGTTGTTGCTGTTCTCGTTGGAAACTTTTCACATATTGATGTTTAACTCTTGGCCAATTTCAATTAAACTTAACACAAATTATCCAAAATATGGAAGATTTAAGTTTATTCAAACCCAAAGTTTTAGAGGTCAGGTTGGAATCCTAATAGAATTTTAATATTTATTTGACAATACGTGGAAAAACCTTCAAACTCTTGTTTAAAAGATCATAGATCATACTAGTAAATCGTGGAAGTTGACAGGGAGTCAGCGGATGTAAGTTTGAAAAAAAAATTCTGACCTCTTCTGACTCGTTTGGTTCTCGGAGGTCGACAACCAGATGGGGTCACTTAATGTACAAAAATAAGCTATACTTTAAAAAATGAAAACAATGATTCGTTAGATTTACAATAACCGCAGGGTTAATGTATGGAAAATGAGTTTAGTTTAATTCTAAGGGTTCAAGAAATCATATACATTGATTTAACTCAAAACCATGAAATAGAACCATTTTATCAAGACCTTGGACTTTCAGTATTACGTAGCTATCTATTACTTGCGTCAAAACAAGTTAAAAATGACGCGGTTTCAAGCGAAATATGCACCAATTGCGTAATCTTAGCTAAAAAGCCAGACAAATCTTGTTGATTTCAAAGATTCATGGCTGAGTGGCTAGCAATGAAATACACATGCCTACGTCATATTGCTGTTTGACACAACTACCCAAAGTCCAAGCTCTTGTTAAAATGGTTCTATATGATTACCATACCATGCCATTGATATGATATTCATGACCGTGGTCTCCAACGTTCTGATAAAGACAATCAAAGAGATAACAAAACCAGATCAGTGCAAACTATTTCGGGATTGTTTTCACGAAGAAGACAAGAAAAGGACACCATGTTGGTTTTTTTGTCCATAGTTTGCTTCTGTAGCATGGTAAGCATGGTTTTTGATACTCGAATAGCTGATTGATTTAGCAAGCTCGATGGTCTGTGGTCAACAGTGTTCCCATCAGATCAATTTTAGACTTTAAGGTATGGTTTTAGCCATAAGGTGGCATTAGTTAAATAAATTCCAAGTAAATAAATGTTAGAGTTAGAATATTTATCTATATATTTATGTAGAGATCTTCTTTTTAAGGAATAAGGAATCATTCTTTGAGTATTATGAGGTGATGATTTTGGTCGTGGCGTGATAATAGGGGGCATCGTGGATTATGAATTGTTTTTATCTCTAATGAGTCATTAATGATAGCTTCCATGCAAAGAATCGCATTTTCTCTCATTATTGAATTACAACAAGAAGGAATATGTTATACATGTATATAGGAAACATCTTAGTTTACAACGTTACGAAAATTATGAAGTTATATAACAATTTACATGAAAGAAAAACTATACCAGTATTCAATTTGATTTATGTTTACGATGTTGAGTATAGCAAATTTCAACATGATACATAATTTATGGTGGTCTTTTTTGCCTGCATAGTCCGTGTCTCAAAATTCAGATAAAAATATGAGTATTGTATAAGGTAAGTAAAAGAACACTAGAGCATGCCTTCCTGAATGTTTAAATAACGCACACCAGGAGCATACTGTTGTTAGTGCATGGTATTCTCCAACCACCATCGTAAAGTTTATTTCATAATAAAATTAAATGTTTATAATTGCCATATGATTAGTCGAATGTTTTTAGGTTTAATAAATGATTTATTTCATAACTTTTATAACTGTTTATTCCTTACTTTTCTGATGAATATACATGTACAATGTAAGCTATGATTTTCACGATAACTTTTGACAGATCGGGCAGTCTTTGGAAGCCTCTACAGTTATGCCTACCACAATGAAGCCCACGACTCATACGCACGCACATCATCACACCCGAACTACACACGAACCTACAGAGATGGAGTCATTTTCCTTCTATTACGACTACATTTCGGTTTATTATACTTTCATGTTTAATACTGAAATCTGATTGGTTTAGACGCTGTTGACAATCCGTTCTAATACCGTCAGCGTTAGCAACACACTTGGCAACGGGCCGATAGAACGAACTGTTACATGCACGTAAATTATGCGCGTACGGTTCGTCGTAGAACTCACGTATTTTCTATATAAAAGCAGAAAAATTTGCTATAAAATTAAGACATTCAGTATAATAAAAAAATAGTGCCTGTTTGGGAGGGTACCAGTCGAAATTGACACCCCTCGAAAACCATTGTCAACCTCCGCTTCGCGTCGGTTGACAATGGTTTTCTCGGGGTGTCGACAATGGTTTTCTCGGGGTGTCAATTTCAACTGGTACCCTCCCAAACAGGCACTATTTATATAATGTTATACTGTAGATCTTTGTAACAATTTATTAACAACTCACCAGAACCCGTTTTTTTTTTAGTTGTAACAATGAGCAACTTATCCAATGTAATCAATTTAACATTGGTGAAGTTGAAGAGATTTTAACCCGTACGTACACCAGCATCCTCACTAATGTTATAACATAGAGAAGCTTCAAAAATAGTTTTTCCTCTAGATTTACTACACTATAGAACCATTTTAACAAGGCCTTGGACTTTAAGTAGGACGTGGCTATCTATTTCTTGCGTCAAAACAAGTTAAAAATGACGCTGGTTTCAAGTGAAATATACAACGATTGCGTAGTCTTTGCTCAAAAGCCAGACAAATCTTGTTGATTTCAATGAACAATGGCTGAGTGGCCTACGATGAAATAGACAGGATTATGTCACAATGCTGTTTGACACCAACTACCCAAAGTCCAAGCTCTTGTTAAAATGGTTCTAAGAATGACGTGAATACCTTTTTGTTTGTGTTTCACCATAAGTTGTGTTATCAGCAGAACCGGTTGCTTGAAATCGTTAATAACAGTTTTCGGCAAATATGAATTTTTAAATTAAGATGACGATTTTGTTATTTTTCCTTTCAGCACGTTATGGCCGTTAAGTCCTCCCTACATATCTGTTACCTGTACAAGACGAGCGCCCAGGAACAGATTGATGTCCACACCTCACACGGACTCCATAGCATAGAGGTAATAATGGAGGCAGACATCTACGTGTATACATGTACTTAGTTCTAGGAGGCATACTTGTTATAAACACTATGATTGCTAAAATTGTTAGATTGTTAAAATGTCAAAAAAAATGGTTAAATTGTTAAAATGTAAAAAAGGAGTTATAACGGGATGTTCTGGTATTGAAAATGAATTTATTTAACAAATTTATCTTCTATATTTTTTTTTTTTTAGGTTTATGCAATCGTTATACAAGACAATATTATACAATATATATAATTGGTTTAAACAATGTTCAATTTCTTCAACATTCATGATTATGATTTGTGTTTATGAGAATTCCAAATTTTAAAATGTGGCTAATATTGGCTATTCTCTTACATAGGAATGTAAAAAAAAAATATGTTGTATTAAATTTTTTTTTAATTTAAGAAAGAAAAATATAAACGGATTTTTGCATGATAATTCGAAAACCTTAAGTAGCTTTTAATCTAATGACAAGAATAATTTGACATTTCGTCTCAACTGGTAATTTAGAAAAATTGATGTGTTATGAAAGTAATTAGGTAGATGTACTAGAGGAAAATAGACAACCTGGTACGTGCAAATAAAATTTCAATCCTTAAATTTATACATGGACTTTTATAAACACATCAAATTTGACAGCAAATATCAATTTGCCTTTAAATGTCTAACACACTTAGTTCCTAAATCTATCAGTTTTTTTTTTAACTTTCTATTCTTATATTTTTTTGCCATAAAAAATATAAATCTTTTCATTTAAGAAATAAACAGCAAGTTAAAAAGTTCACTGGGATTTGAACTTGGTTGGTCACGTAATCGAATTCTGTAAAGCCCGTTTTCCCTATTCTATAGGTTCATATAAAGAAACATATTTGCAAATGTAAATATTGATCATTGACGCAATTATTCTGGAGGGTCATAGAGCAATAAATAGACGTATGTTGGGGTTGAGTTGTAATTTATATACCGCCTGATATGTTGCCTACCTTACAATGTTTTGCCTGTTGTGACAATTTTTGTTGGCTTTCAGAAAACCTTGATAGATCTGATCGATGCTGGATCCGCCATGCACCCTATCTCCAAAGAAGACGTGACCGCCATGAGCAGACAACTAGCTCACTTCTGTAGCCACACAGGGGTCTTCATGCAGATGAACTAGACAATAAATATACTTGAACACGTCATTTAATCTTATCATTTTCCTGTAAACAATAGAACCATTTTAACAAGAGCTTGGACTTTGGGTAGTTGCGTCAAACAGCAATGTGACGTAGGCCTGTCTATTTCATTGTAGGCCATTCAGACATGGTTCTTTGAATTCAACAAGATTTGTCTGGCTTTTGAGCTAAGACTACACAATCGGTGTATATTTCGCTTGAAACCAGCGTCATTTAAACCTGTTTTGACGCAAGAAATAGACAGTTACGTTCTACTGAAGTCCAAGGCCTTGTTAAAATGTTTCTACTTATATTATTGGACATGTGACAGATGCCTTAACTTGAATAGTTGTGACAAGAATACAAGAATATGATATTTAGGCTACGATGGTTTTTATTTTAAGGTGGATTTCTACACCAAATAAGTATATGAGATTTTTATTGTAAGCATTTGTTACTAAAAGTAGGCCAATATTAGACCTCAAAGTTCTGTACTTTATTTTATAGAAAACTTTTAAACTATCACTCTTGCTCAATCATTTCTGCTTTAAAATTCACAAATAATTATACAAAGTAATATTAAATAAATATTTAATATCTTGTTTACGACGGTAGATAAACCAGTCGGTAGTCGGGGTACCCGGCGCAGGCATGAACTCGGAGATTAAAAAACTGAAACATCTACTTTCTAATTGTCCGTAGAATTACTTTTGATCAAGTTTTTCTAATGTTCGAGTTGAAATACGGATATGGTACAAATATATTTACCAAGCAATAGAAATCTGACAACGACTTTACATTGAGTTTTGACGTCAAGACGGCGCAGCGAATATACATCAAACTGGTGGAAAAGGCCTTTAATTGCTTAAACAAAAACTATACGCTGACATAGATAAAGAGCTTCAGTTCTTTATATTTTTTTCACTGAATCTTTAACTAGAATTAAGACAAGGGGGATAAATATCAAGTACTTTTTACACGCTAACTGTTGTCAACAGTTCTAAATATGTACAAAATGGCTGCAGGAGACATTCACAGTAATTTGACTTTCGGATAAAAATAACTTGAATGTTTCCCCCACAAAGAATCAAGAATGAGAGAAAACGTAAATGATTACATCTTGAAATGAAAACAAACTATTTACATTTTACAACCCGCGTTTAGTCTCTATCATAATTATAATTCTCTATCAATTCAATTCGCTCATTCAATTAGTTGAACCCCCTTAAACGTTTATGGATAAATTAGGCTTAAAACTAAATAATTTTGAAACCTCAAATTAAGTATTTTCCTGATATTTTATATACCAAATAATGCAGGGATGTATTGATTTGTTGAACAGAAATCAGTAACTAGAAACAGATAGTCCTCTTCGAAATTGACTAAAAACGTTGACGTCGCCAGACGTCACGGCACAACAAGGAGTACAAACAGCATGGATTTAATTCAGGCAAAAGCATATACAAACTGTGAAAATGCTCAACTTTGAAGAACTTACTTAATATGGTTCTCGAAAAAATGTGAGCAAATAATATGTTAAATGTTACATTGCCATTTTAAATTGTAATGTGAAAGGCACAAGAGACTAAGCGTGATATATAGATGGGGTATTTCTATAAATTGTGTCTGCGTCATCTCGACGTCATGTTTTGAATGTTTCATGCTCCACGGTGACAAAACATGTTGTAAGTTTTTAAATTCGGGTATCAAAACTACCTTTTTATCTAATAGACTGAAACTTCACACGTCAATAAAGTAAGTGTTGGTGCATAGAATAATATGTTACTTATGACTTGTAGGACAAACATATGATAAACAGCCACGTTGTCTTCGTATTTTTTTTATTGACCCTTAGGCCTAGTTAAGTTTCCTTGAAAAACAATAAGTATGAATACATTTTATCGAATTTGTCGATTATTTTCAAGGACTAGGTCTTGTAAGCGGTGATGATGTGTGCTTAGGTCCAAACACTGTTTTGTTTCCGGTTCGCCAGAGTAACTGCATAGGAGTGTTGATTAAAATCAACTCCCAAAAATTCTTGATATGAATTTGAATACAGATGGGAATTCATTAATGAATATGAAATTTATTAATACATGTAATTAATGAGTTACTGTATTCTGTTGTCAAAGTACTGTTACATATTCAGTTGATCAATTTACCTCGAGAAGTTTTGGGGTGCACACTTTGTATAAATATTTCACAAAATTAAAATACCGGCATACACAGTTTTAAATAAATGAAAACTTAAATTGTAATTTAAACTAATAGTTAAAAAAAGGGGATATGTCATACCAAATTATCTCCCTTACAAGTAAAAAAGTGACCATAAAACTAAAAGGATATTTATTGATATTGTAGAGGACAGATCTTATATTGGAAAACAAACTTAATTTACCATTGATCAGGAAGCTTCTTTGTTCCCTTTTCCCCAGAGTATTTGTAATATCTATCTATTACATGTATAAGAAATTTTAAAATGTTTGGCAATATATGCATCTTGTGTAATAAAAAAAATGTTTTACAATGTTTAAATATGTACCTTGATTACATGAGAAAGCATATATAGGTATAGTACCTATATTCAATGTTATTCAATGAATGTACTCGAATAAAATACTTCTCAACATATCAGAAAGCTTTTATATTTGGGATACTACAGTCTACTGAAATCTTTAAAACGCCTAATCCTATTTTCTTTCCTTGCTTTAGAATGGGACGGACTTTATCTCCATTTAAACTTTGAAAGTTCTTCACCCAAGGGTGATTTGTACCAAGTTTGGCTGGAATAAGCAAAAGGGTCCTGGAGAAGAAAACTGTAATGTGAACAGTTTACAACAATAACGGCCATAACGTTCAAAACGAAAAACAACATTTTTTTTCAATCAGCAAAAATTGCATTACTTTGTTTCATACTAGCTCTTTACTTTGAACACAGTACTAAACAATTTGATAAGAAACAGATATAAGTATTCTTTTTCAAACATTTCACAAGAATAGTCACGCAATAGACTAAATAAATTTTAGACTAGATAAATTCAATTTTGAACACTAATGATAAACAATATCCGACAACTAACAGTTGATATGGACAACAGTTTTTAACTGATTACAATACAATGAAAAAACAAACCGTCAACCATCTCAAAAATCCATAAAACGAAATACAAATTCAAAGCAGAGCAACACGGACCTCCAAGATAGAGGTAGGATCAGGTGTCATGGAGGATTGAGCATCCTCTGCTGACCGGTCACACCCGCCGTGTGCTCTTTGTCGTAATTGGGAAAATAAAAACCGCAAAAGTCCGTAGACAATTAGGTAATTAATTATGGTCTAACAATTAGTAGGAAAAACGTCAGTCAGCATGCGACTCAGTGGAAGATTGTATTTGCTGACAAGGTCGTTGTATCGACCATAGAACTTACGAATACAATTGTCATTCTACAAACTCGTTGGTGATTCAAGCATACAGGAATTGTATTAGTTAAATTAAAATTTGAGCTGAACAAAAAATAGGAATTGATATCACTCCGCCGTAAAAGTTTCAATGACATGCAATGATTTCACTTAAGACGACAAGATTTTTCATTTTGAACACTAAATATGCAATGTATAGCAAACAAATAACGCTACTGGTAAATAAACAACAATTTCCTGAATCGCAAATATTATATAAGATCAATTGTATCTAATCATAAACACATTTTTAGCTTTGCAAATTACCATATTGATTGGAACTAATATTAAACATAAACGAATGATATCACTCCATAACAACTGATATGTTTCCGTGGAGAGGACAATCATTTGTTGAAATAAGACAAACTATAAAAAAATCCCACATACGTTGTTGACGAAAAATAGTGCAGTAACATAATACAATCAAAATAATTTTAGTATAAAAAATACATTAAAAAACGCAAATGTTTTTCAAATGATAATAAACAGTATGAATTCTTAACAAAATTTATGTTATGTTTTTGTTTTGCAAATCTGATTTAAAAACTGCATATGTGTTGAATTACGGTAAAACGATTTTACCTATTAAATATAGAGAGGACAATTTTACAAACCACAATATATAAATAGTGCCTGTCTGGGAGTTGCCAAGTGTTCCTAACGCTTGGGGTAATAGAACGGATTATAAAATGCGTCTAAACTAATCAGATTTCAGTATTTAACATGAAAGTATAATAAAAGAAGTTTTTAAACCTTCATATCTTTGACATTTGGATAAATGCAAGAAAAATATAAAGTTGATTTGTTGTTCATAAATCAGTGCTAGCTGCCTATGAATTTTCACATTTGCTTTCAGATATTAATGGACATTCACATTAATGGACTTAACTGTGAAATATTTTACACATTAATGGACTGAACTGTGCCATATTTTTCTCGATGGCATTCTACTCCTATGAAATGACTTCGGACACCCTGGACAACAGGATACCTGTTGGTTTAGTGGGTTGTATGTCAATGGATTCCATCAATTTGTTAATTATAGCTTCAGGAATGACGTCACAATCATGATGAACTTTGATCCAAGGGTCACCTATCAAAATCATAATTAGGCTTAATTTTCCATTGAACCTTCACGCAAGTGTCTAAAATTTAAAGTCTTTATTTACTACTGAAAAGGCATGATCATTTATTTCATTCTTTGATTGCTAGAAATCAGTAAATAATAAGAAATTTAATGAAGCTGCTCTTTTAATACATACCTTCCTTAACTTCGTCTCCAATATCAACACAGATTTCTAGACCAACTGCATAGTTAATAGGATCTGTGAAGGCTTGACGACCAGCCCCCAGTTTTAATGAACATTCGGCGCATGCGCGTGAATGTATACCATTGACGAAACCTAATAAAAAAATATCAGTTTGTATGACTGTATAAAGATCAATACCCAACTTTTCAAATGTTTAAGTGACACTTGAAAAACCCAACCTGTCTTTTGGCTCTTGACCGGGGTTATGAACCTGGCTTTTTGAAGTACACTCCAGATGTCAGCATTCTTATTACACAAAACTCTGGCTTTCTCGGGGTCAGCTCCTTGTGCGATGATCATATCCTCAAACTTTTTGGCTGCTGATCCGTTGTTAAGTGTTTCCCTGAGTTTCGTTTCTCCTGCCTCTGCTGACGGGGCGTTACCGCTGAGGAACAACAGTTGTCCACCTTGACATTTCATAATAAAATGGCAAAAACGTTGTGAAAACGAATTATACCAGGGCATTGCCTTCAACATTTACCGTTTCACATGATAAAAAGATAACTGAGAAGACAGAAACTTGTCTGTATTATTTTATTTTGCTCCCATTTACAGAAGGTTTCTTGTGTATAGTTTTGTTTTTTTAATCTTCATTTTGGCCATTCACGTCTTTTTGTATTTTATCCTGTCTCGGTGATATTTTATTGATAAATATTTCATACAAATCACTTAACCTAAGGAAGACCAGTCTTATTACCCAGTTTAAGGACGAGATCCTCAAGATCACGTGGTCCGCTTCCATGGAGACAATCAATAGACTCTTCCACTTCCAGAGCATTCCCGATTTTTTTACCTATGGGATTGTTCATATCGGTCAACAGGGCTGCTGTGTTTACACCGAGACCTTTTCCAATGGTAACCTAAAATGCACAACAATTGATTTTTATTATACTTTCATGTTAAATACTGAAATCTGATTGGTTTAGACGCAGTTGACAATCCGTTCTCATAACCTCAGCGTTAGCAGCACACTTGGCAACGGGCCGATAGAACGATTTGTTACATGCGCGTAAATTAGGCGCGTACGGTTCGCCGTAGAACTCACGTCTTTTCTATATAAAAGCAGTAAAATTTGCTATGAAATTAAGACATTCAGTATAATAAAATAAATAGTGCCGGTTTGGGAGGATACCAGTTGAAATCGACACCCCTCGAAAACCATTGTCAACCTCCGCTTCGCGTCGGTTGACAATGGTTTTCTTGGGGTGTCAATTTCAACTGGTACCCTCCCAAACAGGCACTATTTATATAATATTTTCCATATGTATTCTAACTGTTTTCATCGAAAAAAAAAAACCCTCACACACAGGACTGCTAACTGATTTAATTCATCAGCCAGATAAAAAAGGACATTATTATTTGACGTTACATATACAGATTTAAGCAAACCATAACGTATGTTTTCGTTTGCTTTTCCACTTTGACAAATATTTTATGTATTTGAAATTTGAATGCAAACTATTTATATTTTGAGATATTCAAAAAATCTAAATCACACAGCAGTGATTTTTAACTTTGCGTTTAGATTTGAGCTGCCTGTTATAGGTTTGACGTTTGTTTAGTATCTCTGACACTATTGGATATTTCTATCTCTTCGACCAGCATGTGACAGGATATCCCACGTGCAGGTAAACTAACTGATATAAACAACACGTGAGGTACATAGCTGCAATCGGACGTGTACTTTTTTTCTAAGCAACTTAACAAAACCAAAGAATCCTTACAAATGGACATCAATCAGGAACTAACAAAGATGACCGAGATTATTACAATGAAAATACACAGGCACCTGACGTTATATTGTTTTCTCATATTAAAAATAAATACCCTATATCTAATAATACATAGTGTATTATTAGATAAAGGGTATTTATTTTTATTATGAGAAAAATATAAAATCTCAGATGCCTGTGTGAAGATACGGTTACCGTAGTGTTCTGTGTTTTGTGTTCATCTTTACCATTTTTTGCGCCAATATTCTTGACTGATTCCTGTCTTGAATAAAAGCTCCTACACCAAATTTAACGTCCAAAACAAGAGCGTCCGGTTGTTCAGCTACCTTTTTTGAAATTATGGAACCTACAATGATATGGGTATAAATAGTTTATGTAAAACAACCTTAGAGTACTGTAAACGTACAATATTTAGCGTGTACGATATTTGGCAGAATATGATTTTTCAACAAGTTAGCGTAGATTTGATTTGGCGCATTTCTGAACGTACATATTTATCTTCTAATATATTTCACATTTAGCGATGTACTTGATTTAGCGGACGCCGTTTTCCGCCAAAACCGCTAAATAGAATACACAGCCAAATGTAATACATTTACAGTACATTCAAATTGTATTTGACAAGTTAAAAAAATAACACCTGCTATTAGACCAAGGTTGTCAACAGTCCCTGTGACGTCACGAACTCTGTACATTTCTTTGTCAGCCGGAACTAACTGTTTAGTCTGTCCCACAATGCAACAGCCGACCTCGTGGAGTATCTTCTCCATCTTTTCATTAGACACAGAGACTGTAAATCCAGGAATGGATTCTAGCTTGTCTAGGGTCCCTCCAGTGTGGCCGAGGCCCCGTCCTGAAACCATTGGAACCTATAAACAAGTCATCGAAAACTGACCCGATCGTTAATAGTCAACTCCTCTACCATTTGCAATGAAATTATTACATTGTACATTATTATGGCGTTTTAATTTTGGGAGAATTTCTCAATTAATCAATATATAGTTTGATAATATCAGTCATAGTTTATTAAATGATCATTTATCATGTTTATATTGTTCAATAAATCTATCTCAAATACTTGAGGGCCTCACTTTCATCCCACAAGCTGCCAGAGCAGGTGCAAGGATGAGGCTGATTTTGTCTCCCACGCCCCCTGTGCTGTGTTTATCCACGACCTTGCCTTTCCATTCTTTCGGCCAAGGTCCCAGCACGTCGCCCGAATTCATCATTTCCCTGGTCAAGCATACAATCTCCTCGTCTGTCAGACCTTTCAAGTACATCGCCATCAGCATTGCACCTAAAAAATACATAGACTACTGAATCTAAATGATGAATGTGTCTTAAAAGTAATCATTACGTATTTTAGTTTTCAGATTTTCATGGTGACCCTAAAGACTTGATAAACAGAAGAATGATATAAGGGTCGTTTGCTGGATGTTTGAAACAGACTCCAATAATTGCAGTCAGGGATTTTCAAGGGAATAATATTTATTAAGTCAACTATCATTGTACAGTCGGTTTTTTTAACGGGTCACAAATTTAGGGGTTTCGGCCTTCAAGGTCAATCTGTTCAAAATCAGATCTTTGATCCGCTCCGACAAATTCGATGTCGCTACGTTATGTACAACAACTATCAGAAATTCGAAGCGTAACAAAGATCTATACCATTAATAGCTTTGATGAATTCATTTCCCTTCAATAAGAACCTATTGTAACTTTATTTTAACAAGTTTAAATTCAACCAAAATTAATCAATAGAAAGTATATGTTTGTAAAATAATATACCTGCTTTTAATATTAATTTTTAATTTCATTGTTAGCAAAGGGACCATACATAAGACAATTCACTGCAACTGTGTCTATAATGGATCATGTTCACACGACTCTTAAAACAACACAAGCTAATTTGTCACAGAGGTTAATTAAACAGTAAAGGGAGTTAAAGAGTAAAAAGGTGATTGAGTAAATAGCTTCTTTTTAAGCTAAATTTTCTTTTAGATGTAAATAAGTTTTGCCCATTCATTGTCGATACTTCTCCATTCCATGTATAAATTATACCGATTTCTATTTGCACTTCTGGTGTCTAGAAAAAAAAGTTACAGGAATAGCTTTCGGGGGTCTAATCTTGGTCATACAATACATATGATTGGTATTATCACAAAGACTAACTGTGCACATCCTTTTATATTATTGTTTTCTGTTCGGAGTAAATAAAAATATTTTGGGTGGGATGGGTTGGTTGAGAGATGCGAAACAACATGACCTATATTAAGTCCACCGAGACCCTAAAAATAACTTTCATTATTATTTTTGTTTCTCGACAGGTCTTCATAAATCAAGCGCTGTCACTGAATCTACAATCTCTACAGAATCTGACTTGTCATGGTATATGAATCCGCTGTTAGTGGGATGTCTTTCACCGTACGATGTCTGATACGTTTGTGCTGAATTTAAAGTTGTTTTTTTTTTTATTTTAAGTAGATTTTATTATTATTATAAAATTATTATGTATATTTCATTACAGTACTATAATTAGTATATTTTCTCATACACATAGCAATAACTATCGTATACCTTTACAGATATATTTCCTAAACAGCTAGGTGATAAAGTTACACAAGAAGTGCTCATTTGCATTTTGTATACCTACAACCACCAGTTGAATTCATATCAACTCTATAAATGGATTAAATTCAATATTTATTCTAAAAAGTTAAAAATCATGGTAAATATTCAAAAAATGTAACATAGCATCTTCTAATTTATACCAGATAGATTGTACACGTAGTTTATAACGTTATATAACAACTAAAACGACCTGTTTTAATAGCTTCCTCCACAAAAACTTCTACCATTACTTAGGGTAAAAGAATTACGAAATTATAAAGCTAATTTGTCGTTAATTTATGCTTTTAACGCGCTCCTAAGACACCCCCCGGGGAAAGGGGGGGGGGCTACCAAGATATTTATTTCATGATTTGATGCCCAATAATTTTCATCTTTTGCCATTTCAGAGTACTTTAAAATGTTTTTAAAGCAAGTAATACGTAGAACGTTCTAAGATGAAAAATAGCAGACATGGCAAATGAGGTCACTTTAATTTTTTTTTTTTTTGGCATGTTTGGTGTTGGTGTTCTTATCTTTGAGGTCTTATTTTGATTAGCCAAGTCTTTTTAAAAGTTTGAAATGTATCAAGCAGAGTATCACGCCCTTTCAGAATCTGTTTCCTTTACATACATTCGTAATGATATATATCTGAAAGGCAGCGATAATTGGTTGGCCTGGAAAGGCATGCATGTTATCGTTAAATTTTAACATACCTATATGTATTCAACCAGTTACTTACTTGTAAGAGTAAATGAATGAAATGAACAAACACAATCAAAATAGAGCATTGAAAATACAAAGCAAAGAGGTCTGTGGGACCAAAGGCACCTGAATTTTTATCAATCACTCGCTCAATAAGCCAAATTAAAAAAAAATTCTACCTCCTCTATATATAAATTGAGCGACTGATTGAAAGAAATTCAGGTGCCTGTGGTAGGACAATCACTAATCTAGGCTCCAATACCAAAACCTTTACCAAACTAACTTAAAATATTCGTTAAAAAATACAAAAAGATATTTTTAGTTTTTGCATTCGTATAAGGGGCATCAAACAAACATCGTGTTTTGTTCTCCTCAATAACGAATTAATAAGATACCATTTTCAAAAAATGAAACTTGTTACTCGGCAGTTTTCTTCAATTGTTAAATTTTGGGCTTGATTTTATGTCAGAATTAAGATGCATGTCAACTTATAAATCATCGTTGCCCTTATTATCCCTGTTTGCAAGGTTTTTTATCAGCACTATTAAACAGTTTCTAGTGTTTGTAACCTATTTTGTTAATTTTGTTAAAAAAATTGATTTCGCTTAAAAGTTTTAGATATGTATCTCGTTTAGAACTCGACAACTGGCATTCAAAATTTAACTGATCACTTTAAATAGCTTCGAACATAAACAAATGAACAAACCAAATTTGAAAATCAGCTCAACGTGACCATGCCCCTTAAATCATTATTTAGGTATCACGCAAAAACAGTACAGTTATACAGGTAAAATACTGAATCTGACATTGATTCCTCAATGAAACACGCTTGAATCCTATTTCGGTCCTTTTTTATAACTGATCAATGCACGAGAGACGTATCTTGAAAAACTTGAAGAAGCATTTGTAACTTCTTTATCTTAAATTGCTTTAAAAAATTTCATAATTTTTTTTCTTCAAAGCAATTCTTAACTAATCCGTCTAAATCTTTGGGTCAGCTGACCCCTAAAGATCAATGTATAAAGGACTTTTGAAATTCTTTATACAATTCTAATCAATTTTATAACGGTAAAATAAATTAATTATTTTATAAACGAAAGATTTGCTTCCGTGGTCTACACTCCTTCGTTGTAATCGGTCTCTATGAGTGAGGAAAATATTTTCAGCGGCCGATATGTGCATAAAACTTAAAATCACATATAAACGTTAGATATTCGTGTAAATTTTCATTTTAATTCATGTTTGTTAATCTTTGTTGAAATGTTACAAAGCAAAATGCTTTTTTGGAATGTATTTTGGTCTTCAGACATATGCCCCCACTCCCCTCCCCCACCCCCGTGAAACAACAAACCCTTTAGTATGAATATGATAAATAATAATATACATGTATAAAACCCCAAAAGGAATTTTTGTTTCACGGGGGGGGGGGGGTGTTTAACTCTGTTTTCCGTTAGTTTCTATTATGAATTGAGCTATTTTAACCCAAAATACAGTTATCTCTCTTTGTTTGACTGGGAACAGGAGGGGGTGGTGGTAGGTAAAATATGTATCCAAACCATCTTTAGTTTAATTCCTATTTCCTATCAATAGGATCTTGCACCTTTTTCAATATCCGGTTCATCACTCTTATTTATATCTCAAAGTTTTTTCACCAAAATTATAAATTTCATAGTCCTTCTTGCTAGATTTCAGGTGGAAAGGGGGGGGGGGGGTTAGATCCCTTTTTTACTCCAGAATGAAGATTATTTAAAAGTAAATAATTATGAGTTTCCTTGACCTGCCTGTTTATGGTACTTTGGTGAGCGTTAAGGCCCACGGGCTTCTTGTTTGTTTTACTAGGTGGGTGTAAATATTTACAATATGACCCACCCTATACTAGTATTTGAAATAAACATTCTGGTCATTTTGGTTCTGGGAATATCTTACTAACATCCGTCCTTATAAGATAACTTTTAGTTAAGATTAAGTTGCAAAATATTTACCATGTTTACAATGCAAATATCGATGACTACGTTACAAATACATGTATATAACTGCGAGATCCCCTTATTCAAGGCTCCGGGGGCTCAGATAAGCGTAAACAAAACCAGAACTTAATGGTTTGCGCTTTATCCACTGTTATGCAAATTGAACATGAACCAAAACCTGGGCATGTTGGAATGGTTTTCCAAAATTGATTCAAGAACAGATCACTTTAATCTTTAATTTAAATTGCTATATTTGCATTTGTGAAACCAATACCAGGCAATATTTACCAACACATGAATTGAAAACAAAATCACCAAGTCATGTTTGCTTAAGCATGAAAAGTATGTGTGCATGTTTTAAGGGTACCAAGTAGTGGTTTTATTTGCAAACAAAATAACAAGACATTCATAATAATTGTTTACTATGGTCAGTGAATGTGTTAATCGATTTCCAACTGTTCAGCAGAACGTATTGATTTAGCGCGTTATCTTATGTCTCTCTCCTCTCTCTCTCTCTCTCTCAACTCCTTTCTGAGATACTTCTGTAAATTGTAAATCTCTCTCTCCTTTCTGAGATACTTCTGTAAATTGCAAATCTCTCTATCTCTCTCTCTCTCTCTCTTACCGAGTTGACATTGTTGTATTCCACCGTTCACCACCTCTTGGATAAAATATTTAATTTCCTCGGTGGTGAGGGCCTGTCCGTTTCTTTTTTTGACGATCAAGTCAGGGATTGCAAAGCTAGCTGCCATTGTATACACATACACGTGTAGAATCAATCACGGCGCTCGCGTGTATTTATACATGGATGAGGAACGGCAGGGGACTGCTAACTAGGCCACTTATAGTGTCCGGGTGCTTATAAACGTGCCATAGTAACTAAACGCTACGTTTAATTAAAGGACGTGATTAAAATACTTGATACTATAATTGTTGAACACTTGTTTGTTTCATCTGCTTTGTAGCTTGAGCTGTTTTATACTCATGCAAGACCTTAATGTAGTCAAACAATTGTGCTGGTTTTTTTTTCAATTGTTTAAGCGTTTTAAGATACGAAGAAAAACAGCTGTTTCTTAATATCTTCATGCATCAGTTTTATATGTATTCATGATCACACACCGCTTTAAAACATTATACAGTCTCAATTTTAAATTAATGCGGATTTAATCCTCCAACATATACTAGCATCAAGAGATATTATATTACTTGTTGTTCATTGTTAGAACCATATAGTGATACGTATCCACTAATTCATTATGGTGCTAACATACATGTAACCCCCATAGCTCTAATACTGGGATAACTCTTGTAGCTCAATCTCTTCACGTCTGATATCTCCGGCGTTGAACGATTCTGATATCACATTCCATCCTCCAATCTCCACCCACTGGATCAAATAGGCATGGAGCATTCTGAGACCCCACCCCACCCCCCATCACAGTTCAAACCATTAATCTGATATTCTCCGCTTGGTACAATTATTAGGAATGCAGTTGCTTGAATCTCAGATTGATTTATGTACAAAACATGAGGGGGTCTAAATACATAATAAGTCTGATACATGTACCTATGATATTATACGTATTAAAGCACTTGGATCTCCCGCGTGGAACCCCTCTGTTTTACTACAGCCGCTGCTGTTGTAGACTGGCAGGGCAGAGTGACCTGACCTAATTATCCGAGTCTTGAATGCAACAGCCCCTGTCATTGGCTTGCTTATCGAGTTTGTTACACACTTTAGCTAGTACTGTGTATCCTTTTATTCTTTTTATTTGTAGCTAAGAAAGTGCGTAAACAGACAAAATCTCTAAAAGCGCGACGCGCATTGCTTGTTTTTGCGTAACTGTTCGGTGTTGTCTTTATTAATTATCTCCTCGTTGCATGTTTCCGTGGAATTTGGCGGATTGTACAAGGAAGGGGGTGGGGAGTATACCACATTTCTGTTTTTTTCCACTCACTAACCTACAATTACATGTAATTCTAATCGTTACGGATTTTTCCCGATCGTACATAGCATATTTGCCGCTACTGACACCCCATCCCCACCAAATACCTTTACATGCCAGTGGCGTTGGAAGCAAATTGAACTGAGTGGGTGGGGGTGGGGGAGCTAGACTTATCAAAATCTTGACAAGCAAAAAATAAAATTAAATAAATGTATAACTTTGCCGAAAAAGTAAGGGGGCTAAGCGCCCCCCCCCCCCCCCCTGGTTCCGACGCCTATGCATGCACGTGTGTGCTTGTGAAGACTGCAAAATGAATCCTTGTGTCCTTTCTGATATATTTCATTTTATCAAATAAAATATACATGACTACTTTAAAGTAGTCATGTTGTATAATTTTTTTGATAAAATGAAATATATCAGAAAGGACACTTGATCAAAACGATTATTGCTTCATTAGCGTATGTGCTTTACTTGTGAGGACCTGTTTAAAATCATTTACCTGAAATGAAAGAATTGCATGTCTACATATCAAAGACAAAACTTGGTAATCAGAATATTAACGAATATTGCCAATACTACCAGGCAGCTAGTCCCTATAGTATAGACACCGCGGACTAATGGGATTACCATGGCAATGCATATACGTTTTTCACGGAATTCTCGCTTTGATTTTCCTATACTTGACCGAACTGCTTCCGTCTACATGTATGTCACTTGTGTTTCAAGGACCCATGTCAGAGTCGGACGGACCGCGGCCGCGAAAAAACCCCCCGGACAACGGTCTCTCATGCATGGCTGATGCGTTTCGAATTCGTTAAACTTTGCTCTTGAATGCTCATGGATGACTAACGAGAATTTTTTTTTTAAGTTTCTGAAAGTAATCCAAAACACAGGCGCCTGACGTACGTAAAAAAATATTTTTTATAATAAGATATATTATTCCCTGTAGTATAATTAATATATATCATTATAGTACAGGGGAAAAAATTATTATAAAAAGAAATGTCTATTTACATCAGGTACTGCCCTGTGATCCAAACGCACATATTTCATATAACCGTTGCACATACGAAACATGTCCAGTAATTGTGCTGTTGTGTTTAATTATATACGCCCTGATAACCTCCAAACGTCAAAGGCGGAAATGTTTGGGGGAAATTAAAAAAAAAATGAGCCAAAAACTAGTACAGTATAGGGATTTCAAGTACCGTATACTAGTAAATTGAAACAAAATGTGTACATATAAAAAATTAATGTAAGAAAGGTTAGCTCTATTTACCACCACCCCCCCCCCTTCCCGTACAACTACAGTTGGGCGTCATTTTTCTTCTCCTGTTGGACGTTAAAAAACGTTTATATACTGTGAATGCGCGTTATTCGATAAGATCTGATTACTGTATGTCGCTTGTATTTTACGAAACATCAAAGCACTCTGAATTCTATTTGTATTCCAGAAAATGGAAATTTATATTCCGATGTGCTTTATTTCTTTAAAACGAGACTTGGAGCTTTTTCTCTTTTTCCTTTTTTTTTTTTTTTGAAACAGTTCCAGTTTTCTTGCTTACCTTTCATTTTTTTTGTATATTTCTATATATGGAAGAAGAATTAATAAGTGTTATTTTACCAAGGTCAAGTTGATTGAGCGAAATGGGGGTATGGATGTTCGAAGAGTTGTAGAGAGAAATAAGCGTGTTAACCCCTGTATATTTTAGCTTTCCAAATGCAACAGATATAAATATATAATTCTAAAACGAAGAATAAGCTTGTTAAGCATGAAATACAAAAAATAATATGTAAAAATTTCCAAATAAGTTTTTAAGGTATTCTTTCCTTACAATATAATGCATATATATAGGCGTCGGAACTGGGGGAGGGAGGGGGAGCTTAGCCCAAACTTTTTGCAAACAGACATAATCATTATGATAATGAATCAATTTGCTTCTGGTGCATATGAAATGCTTTTTATAAAGATACACTTACATGACCTCTGAACACGAAGTCCTGATATCAACGACGATGACAGTCTGTTACAGTCCGGAATATGAATTATTACGTTCGAAATATAAATTATTACCAGTTATCAAAACTGTTATTTATATACGTGACCTTATAACGATGGTGAAACATCTGAGGATCACACGCTATCTTGTCTCTGAGTATAATGTACATGTAACATACAGCTATTGTCACTGTGTGTAATGTACATGTAACATACAGCTAGTCTCAGTGTGTAATGTACATGTAACATACAGCTATTGTCACTGTGTGTAATGTACATGTAACATACAGCTAGTCTCTGAGTGTAATGTACATATAACATACAGCTATTGTCACTGTGTGTAATGTACATGTAACATACAGCTAGTCTCTGTGTGTAATGTACATGTTACATACAGCCATTGTCACTGTGTGTAATGTACATGTAACATACAGCTAGTCTCTGAGTGTAATGTACATGTAACATACAGCTATTGTCACTGTGTGTAATGTACATGTAACATAAAGCTATTGTCACTGTAACATACAGCTAGTCTAAGTGTGTAATGTACATGTAACATACAGCTAGTCTCAGTGTGTAATGTACATGTAACATACAGCTATTGTCACTGTGTGTAATGTACATGTAACATACAGCTAGTCTCTGTGTGTAATGTACATGTTACATACAGCCATTGTCACTGTGTGTAATGTACATGTAACATACAGCTAGTCTCTGAGTGTAATGTACATGTAACATACAGCTATTGTCACTGTGTGTAATGTACATGTAACATAAAGCTATTGTCACTGTAACATACAGCTAGTCTAAGTGTGTAATGTACATGTAACATACAGCTAGTCTCAGTGTGTAATGTACATGTAACATACAGCTATTGTCACTGTGTGTAATGTACATGTAACATACAGCTAGTCTCAGTGTGTAATGTACATGTAACATACAGCTATTGTCACTGTGTGTAATGTACATGTAACATACAGCTAGTCTCTGAGTGTAATGTACATGTTACATACAGCCATTGCCACTGTGTGTAATGTACATGTAACATACAGCTAGTCTCTGTGTGTAATGTACATGTAACATACAGCTATTGTCACTGTGTGTAATGTACATGTAACGTACACCTAGTTTCAGTGTGTAATGTACATGTAACATACAGCTAGTGTCAGTGTGAAATGTACATGTAACATAAATTTAGTCCTAGTGTGTAGTGTACATGTAACATACAGCTAGTTTCTGTGCGTAATGTACATGTTACATACAGCCATTGTCACTGTGTGTAATGTACATGTAACATACAGCTAGTGTCACTGTGTGTAATGTACATGTAACATACAGCTATTGTCACTGTGTAATGTACATGTAACATAAAGCTATTGTCACTGTATGTAATGTACATGTAACATACAGCTAGTCTCAGTGTGTAATGTACATGTAACATACAGCTATTGTCACTGTGTGTAATGTATATATAACATACAGCTATGTCACTGTGTGTAATGTACATGTAACATACAGCTATTGTCACTGAGTGTAATGTTCATGTAACATACAGCTAGTCTTAGTGTGTAATGTACATGTAACATACAGCAAGTCTCTGTGTGTAATGTATATATAACATACAGCTATTGTCACTGTGTGTAATGTATATATAACATACAGCTATGTCACTGTGTGTAATGTACATGTAACATACAGCTATTGTCACTGAGTGTAATGTTCATGTAACATACAGCTAGTCTTAGTGTGTAATGTACATGTAACATACAGCAAGTCTCTGTGTGTAATGTATATATAACATACAGCTATTGTCACTGTGTGTAATGTATATATAACATACAGCTATGTCACTGTGTGTAATGTACATGTAACATACAGCTATTGTCACTGAGTGTAATGTTCATGTAACATACAGCTAGTCTTAGTGTGTAATGTACATGTAACATACAGCAAGTCTCTGTGTGTAATGTATATATAACATACAGCTATGTCACTGTGTGTAATGTACATGTAACATAAAGCTATTGTCACTGTGTGACATGTTACATACAGCTAGTCCCAGAGTGTAATGTACATGTAACATACAGCTTTTGTCACTGTGTGTAATGTACATGTAAAATTTAGCTATTGTCACTGTGTGTAATGTACATGTAACATACAGATTTTGTCACTGTGTGTAACATACATGTAACATACAGCTAGTTTCTGTGTGTAATGTACATGTAACATACAGCTATTGTCACTGTGTGTAATTTTCATGTAACATACAGCTAGTCTTAGTGTGTAATTTACATGTAACATACAGCAATTCTCTGTGTGTAATGTACATATAACATACAGCTATTATCACTGTATGTAATGTACATGTAACATAAAGCTATTGTCACTGTGTGTAATGTACATGTAACTTACAGCTTTTGTCACTGTGTGTAATGTACATGTAACTTACAGCTTTTGTCACTGTGTGTAATGTACATGTAACATACAGATTTTGTCACTGTGTGTAACATACATGTAACATACAGCTAGTTTCTGTGTGTAATGTACATGTAACATAAAGCTATTGTCCCTGTGTGTAACATACATGTAACATACATCTAGTTTTTGTGTGTAATGTACATGTAACATAAAGCTATTGTCACTGTGTGTAACATACATGTAACATACATCTAGTTTTTGTGTGTAATGTACATGTAACATACAGATTTTGTCACTGTGTGTAACATACATATAACATACAGCTATTATCACTGTGTGTAATGTACATGTAACATACAGCTAGGCTCTGTGTGTAATGTGCATTTGTTGTACTCATTCATTACAGGTATCAATATTCAAACTACAGCTACATCTACACCTTTCATGACTTATAGTCAAAGTTTATTAGTTTTGTTTGATAGTAGCTGATTAATTTAAATTTCTTTGATAATGGTAATTTATCCGAAAAATTAAATGCCGATATAAAAAATGTCTGAATCAGATAAAAGAAATACAAAAAAGTCATGATTTATCTGTATCTATTTGAACTAACTACAAAATAACTTCATAATACAAAATATTGTAGTTAATATATCAAAATTTAACAAAGATAACAACAACAAAATGATCACAGCATGGTACCGGGGTATAAAAAGAAGCAGTATTGTTTATAAGTGACATTGTGTAGAGGAGAGATCACATAGATTAAATGGATGATTCTCCAGTAGAAACAGAAAAAGGTCTGAATCTATATACTGGATGGGAAAGTCACATTGTTTTTATTAAAAAAAGATAGCAATAACACAAAAAAAACCCAAAAAAAACCAAATAGAAAACATGGAAAACAACAACATTCTGTTCTCTAATACAAACTGCTTCTAACATTTTTTTGTTACAAGAGAGGACTAATGAACAAAACAGGCAATAAAATACCACTTTGTCCTAAATGTGATATCATCTAAAGAACTGACAATTTTTTTGTGTGCAAAACTAGGACACCAAACCAGGTAATAAAAAGCCAATATAAAACATTTTCCAGATAAAAAAAACTACTTGAACATCGGAATTGTCAAGACCATCATAAATACAGTTTATAACCCTCTGCCTGTTGACAGTTTAGTTCACAAGCACTAATCATGACCACTTGACCCAGTTTAATAATTTTCTCCAAATTAAAATAATATTTCAATGATAAATATGTAGTTTATTATGTATTCAATATAACAGTAAAATACTCTGTTTTCCCAGTCTTTCCTGCATTACCGACTAGCAGTAACTCACCATTTCATTGACTTGCTGAGGAGCGATGGCTTTACTGCCTCACTCAATCCTCTTCACCTCACTTGATCCTTGTTGCCTCACCTAGTCCTCATCACCTCACTTAATCCTCGTCGCCTCACTTAATCTACTGCCTCACTTTTCTTTTTTTTATTATTTATTTATTTATGAAATACAAAAACCCAAAAATCTACTGCCCCACTTAATCCTTGTCGCCTCACTTAATCCTCGACACCTCACTAAATCCTCGCCACCTCACTTAATCCTCGCCGCCTCACTTAATCCTCGTCGCTATCACTGTCACGGTCCAGAGCTCTGCTGCCTTTTTTCATCTTAAACAAAAGATTGGCCCCAGAATCGGAACAAACTTCTGACCTCTTCTTCTGCAATTACATAATAACCAATATATTAGAAGTACGCCATTAACCAGCTAGTCAAATATTTGCTGCTGAGCAATTTTAATTATACTTGTATATTACTACAGCAATTTAGAGCATGACAAATACATATCCATACCAAATCTGATCAAATCAAATTAATTTAACAATAGTGTTTGCTAAAATTTTTAAAAGGTTTTGCTAAAGGACTACTGATTTTCATTACTGTTTTCCTGGTCTTTACTGCTTTACCGACTAACGGTAACTTACCATTTTCATTGACTTGCTGAGTAGCGATGGCTTTGCTTTGACTGGTTCGGATAAAGTACGAGGAGCAGCTGCTAATTCGTCGGCCTCATCGTCACTTCCTTCACTGTCGCTGTACGTCCTTCCGTGTGTTCTACGCTCCTCCTACATAAACAACAAATTAAATGCTCTTTACTTTAGTACATTAGCTATCTTACACGAGCTCCCTCTAACTCAACTACATAAACAAAATATGAAATGTTTCACTACTATACATCTTACAAGAGCTCTATGTAATTAGAATTCATGTAGCATGAGTTTTCTCCTCTTGTGTCAGTAAAAATAGTAAAAATCCTATAAAGTTTTTTGCTTCAAAAGCTGGGGAAAATAAGGTTTTGTTGATTGATTTTAAACCTGTCTGCTGTCATCTCTGAATGACTTGGGTATCCATAACTGTGCCACTTAGAGTTACCCATGCTTGAATTAGTCCTTGAATTAGTCCACTAAAACCCACCCATTGGCTCCTACTTTGCTGTTAATAGCCTCAGTCTGTTGGTTGTCTTCAAACTTACCTCTTACCTTCTGCTGACCAAAAACTCAGTCGTTACATCTATTTATTGACTACAAACTGATTTGTTACCTTTTGTTGATTGACGAAATTGTCACCTGTTATTACCTGCAGTTAACTTTAAAATCACCTGTTACCACCTGTTAATTAATTACAAACTCACCTGTTAGCACCTGTAATCAACTACAAACTCACCTGTTGCCTTTTGTTGATGTAGTGATCTACAGATTTGATTTTCCCAAACATCTTCTTGTATGTCTTCTTTTGCCCTTTGCCCTCATCTGAGACACTAAATAATAATAATAATAATAACAAGAGGCCCATGGGCCACATCGCTCACTTGAGGAACAATAGGTATGATGAAATC
Organism: Magallana ariakensis; assembly: GCA_020458035.1. Classification (NCBI taxonomy): domain Eukaryota; kingdom Metazoa; phylum Mollusca; class Bivalvia; order Ostreida; family Ostreidae; genus Magallana; species Magallana ariakensis. Next base: position 75,785,576 of record CM035812.1, on the reverse strand, counting down.
AGCTTAAAGGAGTCATAATACAAACTATCTGGACAATGTAGTATAATACATGTAGATCCTGTATAAATGAAAATACATTTTCCCCCCTGGATATTCTTATTTTTATTATCATTAGTCCCTTTTCTAACAGGATGATTTTATAGTCATAACACATGTTGAGCATTGCAGTTCTCAAAAAGATCCTAAACAATTGTTTATGTATGGGATATAAACCTATATATTTACATTCTACCATGTTTTTCCATTTAATTTTGTGATCTTTAAATGCCTCTAAATGCAACAAGTAATCACTGGGTACTCAAAGGTTAAAATGACGAGTTTTATTATGACGTCACAAACGTTGAACGCTGTAAACTGCAACGTCACAAGCGAAAATCAAAGTTCACGCTTGTGGCTGTTACTGTGGCTCTTCCATTAATATTAACATACCCTTAGGATAAGATAGGAATTTTAAGGTATGAATTTCATTTGCAGACAAGGCAAGAAGTTAGAAAAATGTAAATATAAGCATTAAATCATGATTTTTTGAAGTATACACTCTCATAACTGCAGCGATGTGTGCATACAAATTTTCATAACGCGCTAACGCGCGTTACTCAATTTGTATGCACACACCGCTGCAGTTATGAGAGTGTATACTTCAAAAAATCATGATTCAATGCTATAATCAAACTCTGAACCCCTTGTGAGGCCCAAGAATCATCAAGGGGCCAAAGTCTAAACAATTTTAAAGAATCACCTGGCTGATTAGTTTCTGAGAAGAAGATTTTTAAAGATTTACTCTATATATTCCTATGTAGAAATTCAATCCCCAATTGTGGCCCCACCCTACCCCGGGGGGTCATGATTTTCACAACTTTGAATCTACACTACCAGAGGATGCTTCCACACAAGTTTCAGCTTTCCATACTAATTAGTTTCTGAGAAGACGATTTTTAAAGATTTACTCTATATATTCCTATGTAAAAATTTGACCCCCATTGTGGCCCCATCCTACCCCCGGGGGTCATGATTTTCACTACTTTGAATACACCCTACCTGGGGATGATTCCACGCAAGTTTCAGCTTTCCTGGCCAAATGGTTCTTGAGAAGAAGATTTTTAAAGATATACTCAATATATTCCTATGTAAAAATTCGACCCCCAATTGTGGCCCAATCCTACTCCCGGGGGTCATGATTTTCACAACTTTGAATCTTCACTACCTGAAGATGCTTTCACACAAGTTTCAGCTTTCCTGGCTGATCAGTTTTTGAGAAAAAGATTTTAAAAAATTTCCTCTATATATTCCTATGTAGAAATTCAACCCCCAATTGTGGCCCCACCCTACCCCCTGGGGTCATGATTTTCACATCTTTGAATCTACACTACCTGAGGATGCTTCCACACAAGTTTCATCTTTCCTGGCTGATTAGTTTCTGAGAAGAAGATTTTTAAAGATTTACTCTATATATTCCTATGTAAAAATTCAACCCTCATTGTGGCCCCACCCTACCCCCCGGGGTCATGATTTTCACAACTTTGAATCTACTCTACCCGAGGATGCTTCCATACAAGTTTCATCTTTCCTTGCTGATTAGTTTCTGAGAAGAAGATTTTTAAAGATATACTCTATATATTCCTATGTAAAATTTCAACCCCCCATTGTGGTCCCACCCTACCCCCGGGGGTCATGATTTTCACAACTTTGAATCTACTCTACCCGAGGATGCTTCCACACAAGTTTCAGCTTTCCTGGCTAATTAGTTTCTGAGAAGAAGATTTTTAAAGATTTACTCTATATACTCATACGTAAAAATTCAACCCCCCATTGTGACCCCACCCTATCCCCAGGGGTCATGATTTTCACAACTTTGAATCTACACTACCTGAGGATGCTTCCAGACAAGTTTCAGCTTTCCTGGCCAAATGGTTCTTGAGAAGAAGATTTTTGAAAATTTCTCAATTTTTTAAAATAAATTCTTATTATCTCCCCTTTGAAAAGGGCATGATCCTTAATTTTCACAACTTTGAATCCCCTTTGCCTAAGGGTGCTTTGTGCCAAGTTGGTTAAAATTGGCCCAGTAGTTTTTGAGGAGATGTCAAAAATGTGAAAAGTTTACGGACAGACAGACGGACAGACAGACGGACGACAGATAATATGTGATCAGAAAAGCTCACTTGAGCTTACAGCTCAGGTGAGCTAAAAATCAAGAAAAAATCTTAACCTGTAAGAAACATGATAACTTTGATAACACAGCTTAGATACTTGAAAAGAAAAAAAGAAAATAGAAGAACTGTTGAACTCAGGAAAATAGCTTTGATTTCTGTATTGTGTCTTACTTTGTATATCGCCAGGCAAGGCGTTGGTTCATTAAGGCTCGAGCCCTGGACTCGGTGAACATCCCGTTGAGGGCCAGGGAGGAGGTCGTTTGAGCAGTATGAGCTCCAACCACCTGTAGATCCATGTCTGTAAAGTTGATATAATGCTTGAATATATACAGTAAAACATGCTTAAAACCAAGTGCCAGGGACGGGCGATTTTGCTTCGTTATAAGCATATTTCGTTATATCCGTCAAGTTTACAACATGTTATAAAGCCCCAGGGAATAAAACTCACTTCGCTGTAAGCGTCAATTCATTATAAGCTTGTTTGCTATAAAAAAGTTTTATTGTACTGAGCTCGGTTTTGTTTAATTCACTTACATCAATTGAAATAAATTTAGTAAAATCATAGTTTGGACAATACATAGACTCTGGATAATGGTTGTATCAATTAAAATCCATTGTTATACATCTTTTGTTGATGAACACTCAATATCATGGATTTACTTCAAAACATACATGTACATACGTTTCCTTATTTTCTCAGCCGTGAGATTTCCATTGTGTCAAGTTTACATCTTGAAAGGTTTCGTAATTATTTTTTGCCTTACATATCTAAAAAACATTTACATTTTTTCTAGGACTCTGACAATCCTCCATGACCATTTCTACTGTGTACAAACTCCACTGATAATTTCTCTGTGCCACAATTATTTTCATTGTTTCTCATTAAAATTGTCACTCAAAAAGGGTTAGGAGTAGAAGTATACTTCATGAAAAAAAGAATTGGAATGAATTGTTTATTTTCCCCCATTCTTTCGTTTGTTTGTCATTACAACATATTAAATGGGATCTAAGAAAATACACAGCTCACTCACAAAGCATCATTGTAGAATTTGCAATGTTCAAGACCCCTAGGACCCTTACTCAATGTACAATACACCAGGGACCCTTACTTTATAACATACAAAACCCCCGGGGACCCTTCCTTTGCTATGTATGACATCTTGGGACCCTTACTTTTTTCAGCCTCCCGCCTGTCATAGGTGATGGGCTGGCACTGGGTCAGCACCCTCAGGGCAGTGGCGCCCTCTGTGTCTGTGTACTTGACCACCAGCTGGAAGGGTAGCTCCTTCAGCTCCTCCTGGTCGGTCTCCATGGGTTCCTCCTTACTGCACCCTGCAGCCTCAGGGGCCTTCGCACCCCCACTCGCTGGAACACATCATAGATATCAACATATATTGAGCAATAAAGATATTAAAGGAATGTGGTCGAATCTGTATACATGTATCATAGTTCGAAAAACTGATAAATTTGAACAAGATACAACTTTAATGAATAAAATTAATGCGACAGAGAAATTTTGTTTTATTTATGTTAATAAACGAAGTTAAGAAATTTAACATAAAACATTTGAGAAACAGATAAATTTCTTAAACAAATTTGAACAAAATGCAAATTTTATAAAATAAAATTAATGTGACATTTTAAGTAACAAGATTTTGCAGTTTACATAAAACATAATGCCATTGGATGCATTAAAGTCACCAAAAATATTTGAATGGGTCAGAAGTCAACCTCTGCTGCACTTCAAGTTAATCTAAGTATTTCAAATTTTTCTGCATGCACTGATTTTCTGAAATTTTGACAAAATGTTAAAAATTGCACATACCTTCCTCTGCCTGCTCATTCTCTTCTTTAATCGTGGCATTCATTGCTTTTTTCCTGTCGGTTTGACAGCGGACTCCGTACTCAAACGTCACTTCCGTGCTGGCCGTCACGTTTCCTATATTCCTCACCACTTTACTGTCCTCTGTCTCCTCATAGTAGAAAAATCTGTTACAAGAACATATACCGGTAGAATGATAAATCAAACTCACAGGTAACAGGTCAAATATCTCAAGGTCAAGTAAGGTCGCATTGATAGTCATTGGCAGACTTTGGGTAAAATGTATATTGCACTCTAGCATAAAGATCAGTTTAATCAATTCAATGTACAAGCATTTCTTTGTCTTCACAGAAACAAAAAGAAGTCACCTATTTTTGTAAGACTTCCATGTTCTGTATCTTTCAATCTCTGTTTATTTTCTTACTGTTTATCAGGTTAGAATGATACATTCAAGTCAGATGCATCAAATATATAAATAAGCAGCCTGATTAAAACCACCCACCCCCTTCTCCTTTCAATCATCAGGGTCTGACAGGTAACAATAAGAGGTAATCTTCACATGACCTCTACATTTGCATACAATCAAAATATACCCCAACATCACAAACATGCTTATATCTGTTATATGAGAGGTGTAACTCTTCAGTACTGGAGGTCACATAGAAATCATCAAGCATTAATTAATTTTTCTATCTCCTTTTGAAGAATTCCAATAGATTTTCTAAAGTAGTGAAAACCCTTCCCTGATTGGTCAGAAGTAAAGGTCATGTGAAGATGACCTCCTATCGATACCTGTCGGACCCTGACAAGTGAAAGGAGAACAGTGGGGGGGGGGGGGGGGGGGGGGGGGGGGGGTAATCAGACTGATGAATAAGATTGTTTAAATATCTATTACATATTTTCTAATTAAAAGTCAATATTAAGATCAGGCAGTGCCAATTCTACGTACAGTCTCTGGTGGAGATGACAGGTGGCGACTACGTTAGTGGCGATGATTTGGTCCGCAAGAATCGTAGAGAACTCCTGGGTCAGCTTAAGGGGGTCCACGATATTCACCTGAACGTCAAACATATACAGAGGTCAATTGACACAGCCACCACCTTTCTATTTTTCATTTTCATGATGTCAACAACCACAAAGTTCATTTATAAATTGTATATAATTTCAACCTAAATTAATATCTTTGCCTTTTTCTACCTTGCAATTTTCAACCAAAATTTATAAATGCACCTCAAAAATCAAGAAGCAAAAAGAAAATCAAAGGCCTGAAGGGCCACAATGGCGTCGAGTTGACATTAATTTGAAGAGTAAAAACCTGAATATTATTTTTAAATTCAAAATAAACCCCTCACCTAACAAAAATGCATATATTTTTTTTTATTTGTGTTGTTTATGGTTCTCCTTCATTGATCACACATACATTTAGGTACTATAGATTTAAAAAAATCCTTTAAACAAAGTATGATCTTATATGATTGTACTTGAGATCAACTTTTCTTATTGTTTTGCTGGAGATTAATGTTTATAAAAATTGAGTCGGATGGTCAATTTTAATAAAACAGATATTTTATATGGATTTTATGCAGTCAACTTAATACGGAAAACTCAAAATGAAGTATGATTTTTTTTTCAGATATCATTCTAATTTTGTTATTGACCCTTCATTTAGAAAATTGGTATCAATTATACTTACTATTTAAAACAAATATAAAGACAAATACATTAGTTGACTACTTTCAAATAAATAAAAATTATGTTTTTTATCACATATTTCATTAAATTACAATTCATTACAATTTGACTCACCTAATTCTTAAAAAAATTTGAATGCTAGTTAAAAATATCTTAGAAGTTAAAATTTTTTCAGATATTTTTTCTCTATTCAAATAGAATATATTTGTATATCAAAAGTATGATTGTATTTAATTCTTTATATTGTATACTGCTGATAAACACTCTGTTTCTTATTATCAATTTGATTTAAAATTCACATGGGTCCAAATGACGCGGGCCAAAAAGAACAGGGGTAGAAATAAGAAAGCACCCATTCCTGTTGTTTACGAAGTGAAAGTAGAGGGTTTAGAATTACTTTTGGTGTAGATATATCACCGTTGTAGGAAGTTTTGTTTCTAAAAGATCAACAGCTGTGCATTGTTAACATTCGATTTGGAAACAAAATAATCTGTTTTGCAGGCAGGTATGTTTCAAAAACAAATTGAGTATGTAGGCCTAACTATCGCATGTTCTTCGGTAAAAGTGTATTCATCCGCCGAAACACAGACATATTGTTTACAATAAAATATTAACATTATCAAAGACCTCAACAATTTTTGTATGTGCCAACTTGTTTTGTTGACGTACAGTTCTGCTCAAAATGGAAGTATGTCATCTTTTTTTCTTCGAACACATAAGAAAACTTTGCACTCATTTGAGTTGTTTGGCTCCTTAGAATTGGCAACTTCCGGCCGTACGATCCCTAGATGGCTTTCGAGCTTTGCTCGACGCCATAAAAACCATCTGCTTAAGTGTACTAAGTGTTAACACTGACAGATTCTGTTGACATACCTGACCTCCAGTCATGTCAGCGATCTTCCCGAGGTGAACCAGTTTACAGTCCGTCCCTTTGATGCTGATGACAGATACAGCCACACTGCAAAGAGAGCCAGTCTATAAACAACACGCACAGTGCTATACTAATACAGGTGTACAACATCGAGTGTACACAACATTCTGAATCCAGTACCAGTAATTACATAATGGTCAGGAATATTACAACAATGTGCATCACAGTACATATATTGTAGAAAATCTAGAACTACAGTCAGGATTGTCTATTTATTTAAAGATTATTATAGGATTTTCTCAGTACTTTAAATATTTAGGTGCGTAAGATTTCCATAGAAATATTTTTATCTATTTGACACTTATCCCAAAAATACATGTACATGTAGCTATAGATAAAAATTAACAAAATGCAAAAGACCCTATTCACAAAATGTTATTTAGTTTTTTTATCTTAACATTTCTGACATCTACAAGACTATTTCTAGTTTTCCACCTACCCTTTTTCCACCGCCTCGTTTCCAATTCCCTCGTAAAACATGGCTTCTTTATCCATCTCCTCTTCAAGGTCTAACCGACCCACTCCTACATTGGCCTTCCCGTCTGTACAAATGATGACCTTTGACCCTGGATATTGTCCGGCCATCGTTGTGGCGATCAGGAGGGCAGGGCCTAACGCAGTTGTCCCTCCTTCCTCCAGTCTGATCAAACAGAATACCCGTTAATATAATGTTTAAAATTGTTATTTTGTTTAATTCATGGCAACTCTTTCATATTCAGCCTCTTGAAACTAGACACACATCAGGAAATTGTGCTTCATTAGCATTAACACAAATATCTATATAAAGGTACAAGCAATTATTCATGAAATTCTTTTTGATTCATTCATTTTACATGAAATATTTTACTCAAGAATCACAATATCATATCATATGCACTTTTCATGTAAGAAAACTTCATACGAAATTCACCAATAATTTTGACAATTTTTTCCTTCTTCTTATACATGTACATTGTCAACTGTTAATACACATTTGAGGAAATGCTTGGTTGCATGTCAATTACATTTACATTCCAATAAAAATAAGATTCATGACCCCTTGTGAACTCAAAAGAATTCATGACCCCTCATGAACTCAAAATAATTCATGACCCCTTAGGAACTCAAAATAATTCATGACCCCTTAGGAACTCAAAATAATTCGTGACCCCTTAGGAACTCAAAATAAGCATGACCCTCTCACCCGAACAGCTTGTCCCCTAGGGTTCCCCGGGAGGCCTGGATGGCTCCTGGCATTGGAATTTCCGATCCTTTGGCCTTCAGGTCATCAGCACTGGTCAGTTTGTCTCCTGCCACTGTCACAGGTGTCCCTGAGCCGTCCCCTATAATGGTCACCTGTAATCCAGCAAGAGAATGGTCAATACATGCATTTCATTCCTTGTTGAGTACTTTTTTTTATGCACTGTATCAAAATAAAGCATTATTTTTCACCTTAACAGCAACCAACTTATTCTTAGTACCGGTATTTATTTTAATATAATTTCTGTCCTATCATAAATTCATAGCCTATATAATAAAATATAAATAATACATTGCAAATAAATACCAGTTTCCAATATCAAATCATTTGTGTACCCACATTTATCTAGTGTTCTTTTCCATACCCCTTTTGCTTTCATTTGTTTCGAATTCACCCAAAATCAATTCTATTACACATCTGATTAATTAAACATTAGATGGTTATGACATGCACAATGACCCATGACCTCTGACCTCACTGTTGAATGTGATGAGGGCCACCCTTTATTTGAGTGTTCTTTGATCATCTATATACTGACCTCATTGTTGTTTGATCATCTATATACTGACCTCATTGTTTGATAATCTACATGTATATACTGACCTCATTGTTGTTTGATCATCTATATACTGACCTCATTGTTGTTTGATCATCTATATACTGACCTCATTGTTGAATGTGATGAGAGCGACCCTCCTGTTGGGGTGTTGTTTGATCATCTCCTCCAGCTGATGGTCCACAGCGGCCTGTACAGCCTGGAGACGCGACACATATGTCACGTCGCGTCGCTGACGTGGGAGATATTGGTCGGCTCGCTCCATGTTTAAGGATTGGTGTCGCGCCATCGACCCACGAAGGTTAATTCTTCCTGGAACCTGTCAGAAGCATGCAACATTTAGTATATAATATACACATGCAGTTTTAGAGCATCTTGATTCATCTCTGTCCTATATTGTAGCTTCCAATTGACAATGAAACAAATCTGCATAAATTCCATTTTATATTTTGTTATAGAAAGTGAAAAGAGTATTTATCTCAAAAAGTCTTAACCAATACAAAAATAACTCCTAACAAAAATTACTTGATCAGATTAAACTGACATTGGTTTCAGGAGTTTAATTTCACCTGTGATGTGGCACTCTTGTGAGGTCACACTCATGTGTAATCTCACCTTTGAGAAGAATCTCCAGTATAATCTCACCTGTTAGGTGACATTCATGTAAAATCTCACCCTGTGAGGTGATACTCATGAGTAATCTCACCTGTGAGTTGACACTCATGTATTATCTCACCTGTAAAATGACATGTATTATCTCACCTGTAAAATGACATTTATTATCTCACCTGAAAAATGACATGTATTATCTCACCTGTGAGGTGACACTCATGTATTATCTCACCTGTGAGGTGACACTCATGTATTATCTCACCTGTGAGGTGACACTCATGTATTATCTCACCTGTGAGGTGACACTCATGCTTCCTGAGATGTCAACGCAGAAGATGACCAGAGACTCATCCTTTCCAGTGAGTCCACTCGCTGCGGTCGAGGGAGCAGGCTCTAACATAAAAGTCACATCGTTGATCCGTGGAATTTCTTCCTCTTCTATGTCCAACTCGTTGTCTGTACCACAGAACTCACAATGCCAGATCTACAAGATAAATCATGACAGTGAATATCAGAATCAAAATGTCTATTGCTCTTGCAAATTTTAATAACTATGATTTTTAATTCTATGTTTATCTAATCTTTAAAATCAGTTACAAGAACAATATAACTGGTTTGGTAATACATGTAGTAAAACAAATTAGGGATTTTATGACTTTTTTGGAACAATGATCTGAATGCTTTAACATCTGATGATGTTGATAAATATGTTCTCTTGTCACAGTGGTGTATTTCATAGCCTGTTAGAGAGGCCTAAAAGATGATAATGACCAATTGTAAAAAAAAAATTGGTTCACAGTGTAGATTTTAGTTTAAAGCATTGGCTATTCAGAGATAACAGTCCTCTGTATCAAATCACATAACAAAGAATCCAGTGATAACCGAGCACCATTTCTGATCCAACTCTAGTATACTAAAAAGAGAGTAAACAGATTATAAATCTATAATATAATGAATCCCTTTTTTTATTCCTGAACATTTCTTGACTAGTAACATTTGAGCCAACTAATGACCTTTTTGTCCTCTGCGGTGGTGATTTTACTGATACTGGACAGGATGACATCACAGGAAGTGCAGTGGACCGGGTCGCCGGTGTGCATGTTGCTAGGGGCGATGATCTTCCTGAAGTCGATGGAGATGATGTTAGTGTCGGCACGGCGATGACGCTGACCCTGCTTGGCAGACTCTCTTGTTTTGTCTCTATGTACTGAAGAATCTGTAACATGTCAGGGAATTTCATATTAAGAAACACTAGTTCATAATCCATAACCTACACACGAAACAATCAATAAAAACAATATTTTATAATTTTTTATTAGAAGTAATTATCTTAAACAAGATGTGAATATTTTTGATGAAGTGTGATTTTCATTCACATCACAGTTGCTTGTTTCAAAAGAAAACAAAATTCTATTTTTATTGCAGAACAAACTCAGACTACATCATGATTAAATATGTCAATCCTAGATTTTGATGTTATATTAAAAAAATCTGAAATAAATCTTCTAAAGGAACAAATTCCACTTAATCAGAGAGAAATTTGCTTTCGTCTGCTCAAAAAGTTATTTCCAATGCATTATGGGAACAAACTTTAACATTTGAATGATCATTTGGCAGATCGCTAAAATTTTTTAACATGACCATAAACATGATAAAGCCTTACCAGCTTGCAGTAATTTTATGTACGATCTTAAAGTACACTAGAAATCAAAGTACTGAAGTACTGACGGGAGTTAATTTTATCAATTTTTATTTATTTTAAAATCAACGATATGTTATTTTGCATGGCAAGTAGTTTCCTATATGTATTTGAATTATACATATGTTTTATAATATGTATTCTCTGACAGGAATTTCGTGAAAATCCCATATGAATCATGTTGTGTAATATTCAAATCACTAATTCCATCAAACTACCTATCAGTAATCGAAATATTTCTGAGATATAAATATTGAACTCTAGTCTCGTTCAACCAGATGCTCGGCTGTCTCCGTTAATCTTCGACAAGCACGAGAGACTCTTTGCTTGTCGGAGATTAACGGAGACAGCCGAGCGTCCAGTTGAAAAAGACTATATTGAACTCTGCCGTAGGAATACATGCAATGTACGGCTACAAAAATTATCTATATTGTTCGTACCATTTAAAATCTGACTATTTACAAGGTATCTATAAAAAATTTCCTTGAAAAACAATGCTTTAAAATACAATACATTGAATTTATCGATTATTTTTAAGAACTTAATGTTGTCAGCTGTGTTGATTTGTGCTTAGGTTTCACTTCCGGTTTGCTTGAGTAACTGCATAGGGGAGTTGATTAAAATCAACTCCCAATAAAATCATGTGAGCAGAGGGCTTTTGTCAGGAGATAAGTACTACACATTTTAAACCATAATTCTCTAAACACCCTGCTCATACTTACAGCACATGTCTGTGTTTCTCCATTTGCCAACCTTCTTTTTAGCCTGAATGTTTAGTTTTGGTGGTTTGGGCGCCTTTGGGGTTCTGGAGCCAAATAATCCAGCTAGGAATCCCGTTTTAGGTGGCTTAGGGGCAGGTGGTGGGGGAGGGGGTCCAGATCCACCCAGTGGGGGTGGGGGTGGTGGCACAATGTCAGATCCAGAGGGTCCATCTGATGGTAATACATACATACAGTTAGTACTGTAACAATACGATTCAATTTATTGACCTGTCCAATATAGTGTACTCAAGGGCTAAAAAGATGATACACTGTAAATTCTTACCTAAGTTCATTATACCGGTAGTTACTTAAAGGGGCATGGTCACGATTTTCATCAAATTATATTTTTCTGTTTTTATTATTTACAATGCTTTAAGAATGCATTTCTAATGACCAAATGAAATTTGTGAGTCAGTCATAGAGTAATAAGCAAGATACAGGGCCCACAATTCTTAGTCATGTAAACACGGCTTGTGCCCTGTTTTGTTTACATAGGTTCAATATACCAGAAAAAATCTGTTTCAAGCCGATTTGTCTATCTTCTTATTCATTTTAAGCATAAATAAACAGTTCCTAACGTTAAACACATTCAATTTAGGTCTAAAACTGAAATGTTCACGTCAACATTCAAAATGTAAACAAAAGCTTTGTTTACATAGCAAAGAATTGTAAGTTTTGTAACTCGCTCGTAACTCAATGAATGACACTAAAAATTTAGTTGCCTATTAAAAATGCCTTACTGAAGCATTGTAAACATTTAAATCGAAAAAAAAAAAAATTTGATCAAAATCGTGACCATGCCCCTTTAAATTGCAATAAACAAAAGAGATAATAAACTGAATACTAGTGTATGTATATTGTTTACCATAATGCTTCAACACAATAGGACTAAGTTAACTTGTATGTTTGTGTCTTTTTAACACAACAACACAGAATGATCTAAAAACCTACACATCTGCTGTACCTACCTCCAGATTCACCTACACATCTGCTGTACCTACCTCCAGATTCACCTACACATCTGCTGTACCTACCTCCAGATTCACCTACACATCTGCTGTACCTACCTCCAGATTCACCTACACATCTGCTGTACCTACCTCCAGATTCACCTACACATCTGCAGTACCTACCTCCAGATTCACCTACACATCTGCTGTACCTACCTCCAGATTCATTCCTGTCCTCTGCTGGGTTGTCCTCCTCATCACTGTCAGATTCACTGTAAAATAATTGAATCCATCAAAAATTACACATCCATCACAACTTGACTATTCCAGCGAGAGCAGTAAGGGAGTAGACCATCAGTGTTCTCGCTCAGTCATGCTCCTGCATTAGTTGTCAGGGTTAATCAGACAATGAATCTTGGCAAAGTGGACTAGTGATCGATATAAAACAGGTCTCAGAGGTGTGTGTTGGGGGGGGGGGGGGGGGGTAAATAAATCTGTCTAATAGGTTCTGCACAGTGGACATGCAGTGCTTGATACATGTATCACTCAAAGCAGAATATTTTCTTTGAGTGTAAAGTAATTGCAAACTAGGAAAGGAGGAATAATCATTTAAATACAACAAAAATAAAAGGCTGCATGGACCTGTCCAGGAATCAAACCCGGGACTCGAACCCGGGACTCCTGCAACTCTAATTTAGTCAGCTCTTCCACTGAGCTACCTAGGCAGATATTCGAGGTACAAATAGCGTCAACTACTACATTTTCATAAAGACTTCATTGGTGCAAATAAAAATAAATTGCTATAACTGGGTAGAGATTCTGGAATGAGGCTGTGTCAGATACAGATTACGTCTGCTGATTGGCAGCGTGTCAACTTACTTCCAATCTACATTAGGAAACAGTGCCATTCAACAAACACATAATGCAAACACGGATAGATATGAACACGGATAGATATGAACACGGACACCTACCTAACGCTCATTCCATGTTCGTACTCCTCGTCTGAAACCACCTCAAACTCTGGCTCTGCATACATAAACACCTTCTTCGAACCGAAATTCATTGTCAAAATGTAACGAACTATTTCTTCTTAATAATAAATAAATGTATGGGATAAAAAAGCCCCACAAGTCGATATAGCAAATTCTTCTTATGTCGCAAGGTTAACAGGACGGTTCTTTTACGATTCTATCGAGTCAAGTCCTACTCTTAGCAATGATGCAGTCTACATAACATGGGAAATCCATTTCACAACTTCCTGTACCATTCGGCACACTTCGGCTAATAAACATTATCTGGAAATTATCCGAGAACTGCCGAATATATCGAGACACATAACGAAATATCTAAATATAGCCCGACTTATAAATAGCACGTATTTGAAATATGTTGAATAAAATATCCATGCAGGATGTAGGCTATGCCTGTCTACTTCTCAAAAGAGAATAATATGAAATTATTACAATTACAAGAGGAAGATATGCCAATGGATAGTATATAGAACCAATGTTAACAAGAGCTTGGACTTTGGGTAGTTGTATCAAACAGCAATGTGACGTAGGCATGTCTACCACTCAGCCATGGCTCTTTGAAATCAACAAGATTTGTCTGGCTTTTGAGCTAAGACTACGCAATTGGTGCATATTTCGCTTCAAACCGCATCATTTTTAACTTGTTTTGACGCAAGAAATAGATAGCTACGTCCTAATGAAAGTCCATGCAAGGTCTTGTTAAAATGATTCTATATAACTATCATTATTTTTAAGTATAGGCTTAGTTCAATTATTATAATAGTAAATGACAATGTTAATTAATTCCAACAATTTCAAACATATAATCAGTAATAAAAACTAAACGTGAATTTACGAGACTAACGTTAATTAGATCTGTATATTGGACCGTTAGGCCTATGATTTTTATGTCGTTTCTCAAGACTTTTTTCAAGTTCAAATCAGGTACGTTATATATAGATATGTCTCTGTTCAAATTAAAAATAAAAAAAATAAACTGAGACACATTTGCGATTTTATAAATTTCAATAGATTCGTGCATGTTCTATAAAACTTGTTCAAATTTGGTGAATATGGTGTTTGTATAAATTCATTCATTTAACTCGACACACTTAAAATTAAGAAATAATATTATGGCTTATATATCAGAGAGTTTGTATATACGTCTTAATCAAAACAAGCCTCAGTTTATACAAATCAATCTCTGCATAATTGAGAGGATCTACATAATATCCTCTGTTATTTATCAATTTCCATAAAGCTTCATTTTATCATAGCTTCATAAATATGCACAAAAATCCCCCCCCCCAAAAAAAAAGTTCTAAATTAATAAAAAAAAAAAATTAATCAAAGTTAATGGGGCTCGGAGATTAACAAATTAACCATCAGATCCAACTTTTTTTAGCTTTCAGATATGATTTTTTTAGCAATAAACTATCATTTAGTAAAATAAAAATCCAAATAATATTGCTTTGAAATTTGAATATTTTGCTATAATGATCTGTATATAGAGCTCTCCTTCTTAAGGAGATTAATATAGTCTAAAAATGGCCACGACCATCCAACTCTCTTAAAATCCTATATGGTACATTGACCATTGTAAATATACAATTGTGTTCAGTTTGATAAATGGTACATTGAAATAATTTCTTATATTAAAGAATGCTTTGTTTTACAGCGACAAAAATGTGAACAAGCTCATGATCACATAATTATACCTCCAACTTTGTAAATAGTAGTACATGAATTCAGTAATGATCAACTTTCTATCTTCAAAATGGGAACATAATTACCTATGAGTATGTACATGTATACAACATGTCCTTGTTAACCTAAAGATAAAATGATTATAATCATACATATGTAGCTACTTGAATTAAAGTTGACATTTTGATAAAGTTTATCAATGCATTTAGCACAGTTTTTTAAGGTTACTGACCGCCGACAGCTAGCTAGGTCGTAATTTGGCTGTCTATAGACATCTTATGTATGAATTACAATCAATTTCCGTAAAAAAATTGTAAAATAAACATTTAGTCATCTTCACAACGTCAAGGCTTTGTAATTACTGAACTCCACAAAACTTGTGTGGAGTTCCGTAATCACACAGCCTTGACGTTGACATTTAGTAGATTCAAATATATAACATGATATCATATTACTATTTATAATATTTAAATAGAACTTAGTCCTGATTTCCTTCAACACTCATATACATATATTTTAGTGAAACGTAAAACTATGCACAATTAATTATTTCCGTTTTTTATTTCAGTGTACAATGGCAGATAAGACCGCGTTAGTTGAATGCAACATTTCGGACAATAAATCAAATAGAAGTGAGGCTTTTACCAGATTTAAAGTCTATAGTTGATTTTACAATATTAAACGTTTCCGGTCCACCCCAACGAATCCTTGAGTACTAGTGTGCTCATACAAGTGTTACATCGGGAGGGGGCTTTCTCTTTAGAAGCAATTGATGGTGCATATTTGCTTATTTCGATGAGAGCAGCTATTATCTTAACAATTCATTCATAAACAAGCACACTGTCAATTGATATTTAAATATCCTTTGATTTTAAGTTCACATGGTCAGCTATGCGGAAATATCCTCTCGTAAGCTGCTTCAAACTGAAAGTAGGCAATTGGATATTTTCCTTCCCGATATGTAAAATTAAAAAATGGGAGGAAAAAAAATGACAGGATGCGCATTCTGTCAGTGTCTATGAAGTGATAATTAAGTGACTGGAATCGTCTGGAATGGGCGAACCGCGTAATGAAGACGTGGTACCGGACCCTGGGGACAACAGTGACAGCTACGTCCATGTCCCCTCCCCCCTGTTGTCTGTGTCGTCAATACAGACCGAGTCCATGGGGAGGGACGCTGTGATGGAATGTGCCGGGGTCACCTCGCCTGTCCCCGCCGAAGGGGGTCAGGATCCCCTATTTATGGAAGGACAGAGACGACTCCGAGAAAGTGCCGAATTTTCCGAGCCATCGTCGACAGAGGATTGGGTACGACAGGCAGTGGCCGCCATGAAAATGGCCCCGTGTAAGTACAAGCTTCAATTGCAACGGGTGGGGGGGGTAGAATGGAGTCGTGGTTCAGAATTTAAAAAGTACCATTTTTTATATATAGAAAAATAAACGTAAAGGTCAAATGTCAACATCTCTTTGAAAACGATGCTACTTGTCTGTCATTGAAATTACAGACGACCATAGTCTGAACCTATGTATATTATAGTTATTGGTGGTATGCAATATATGGTACACACCCGGAGAACAATGCGGTGTCTTCTATGTTCAATATTTTGTAAATATAGTATAGCAATTTGCGTACTATCTATTTCATAGGTGATGTATGTGACGTTATCGAGAAAAGTTACCCGGATCACGATTCCATCGAGTTTTGGAGAAGTATAGAAGAATCCTCTGATTTTCGAACAAGGTGTCACAAAAAGGTTCATACCGTCTTACTTGTTTCGCCATTGTCCTGACTCAGAAATCTTTAATTTTGACAGAAGCAGTACATCAAAAACAGTTTATTACATAACTAGTATTGGGTTCGAACTTTGCAGCATATAGTGTTTGAAACATACATTGGTTTTGACAATAATGTTGGCGAATTCGGTCGATTGTAATTTTTAAAAACCAACCCCACTGACATCCTTTCTATTTCTGTTGTAGTTTTACAAGAGAATGGTCCTGAGGTTCCGGGAGGCGTTTCCCGATGAGCCAGCATTACGGAACACTCGCACAATGAATTTCCTGAAAATGCTTCTCCATATTGAAGGAACAGGTGCTTGTTTTAAAGTATTATGTAGGAAAGGAAAGTAAAATCTTATAGATGGTATAGTATACTAGAATATAAAGCTCATCATCCACGTTTATTTGGTCATATAATTTATTTATTGATTTTTAATAAAATTCATTGTTTATTTTTCTTTTTTCTGTTTCTCTTTTGAAAATCCTGGGTTTTTTTTTTATACTTTTGTATATAATTCTGCACCTCATATAATATTATATGCTTTGAGTGAAATAAATGAACTTGGACTTGAACATCAATTATTGTCTAAAAAAACGAGTCTTCGATTAATTTTTTTTTCTAATTCGCAGATGATACAGTCGAAGTCTTTTTTGACAAATATATTCGTGTGCTGAAGTTCTTTGGACCAGTGAAACTTCAGGGACATCGCTGTGTTCTTTTACAGCAGGTAGGAGGGGAGGGGGCAAAAGCTTATATGATGAGAGAGTATTAACATTTAATAATGGAGGTACAGAAATCTATCACCAGCTTTAATTTTTCACAGTTTGTTATGTTATTATAATAGTTTTGTCTAAAACAAATAATGTTAATATTATCTGCAACCTATGTTAATTACAGCTACAACTTATGATAGACAAATCGCTAAAATACAATAGCAATGGAAAGAAAGAAAAAATCAGGTAACAATTTTGCATTCATTTTCCGTATGCTATCATCAATATAATCTACATGTACACTAAAAAATACTCAATTAAGTTGATCAATTAGATTTTATATATCATAATCATATATCAAAGAAAAAATAAATATTTCCTCGATTAAAAAAAACATAAAACTCCGCATAAATTTCTAAATAGTTTTCCTGGTTAAACAAAATATTGTAGCTGGTTTGCCGGAGACATGTCCAGACAGGAAGCTGAAAATAGATTGTCCCCGGAACCGGAAGGAACGTATCTCGTAAGGTGCGTGTTGCAATGAAAGAAAACCAAAACAACCATGATCTTATATGCTTATAGATGTACTTGACAAAAAGAAAAATATAACATGTTTTACGGTGCTACCGTTGTGGCGAGCGCAGCAAGAATTACAACTACAGAGTACATGTACCTTGCATCATTGTCAACTTAGTGATATTTTGACAGTCACATGTATCAACTAACATCAAAGAATTTGAGAGAGAGAGAGAGAGAGAGAGAGAGAGAGAGAGAGAGAGAGAGAGAATTAATTATATAATACTTCTAAGCCTAAATTTTTTTTACAAAATACATAGACTTGCTTCCCTTAAAACAGTCTTTACTTCTGAAGAAAATTGATCAGTCTGTAAAATGTAATTTGTGTGTAATTTGGTCAAAAGTGTAAATACAGTATTATTTTTCTTTTATACTTTGTCGTTATCTGACTTTAATTTTTTCTCCTGGTTCATGATAATTTTTTTTTTTACTGAAATTTGTTTATTTTGGCATAAGTTGTATCCGTGCCCCCGGTCCCTGTTTGTAGGTGTGTAATTTCCCATTTTCCAATTTAATGGTTTGTCAATTAGCAATATATGCATAGATTTTTAACTGTTTATTTTTTCTCTTAATTCTTTATTATTTAGTTCAAAATGACTTTTTTTTTTAAAATTTCCCCCTACTTAAACTTACTGTTCATGCACGCACAATTAGCTTAACTCTTGTTTGTATATATAATTATATAATCTCTCTCAAAATAATTCTTTTTTTTTTAAACCCACAAATAATCTAAGGCCGGTATACGTATCGAAGTTTATACTAAAATAGCTATAGTATACGCATTACAGATGTTTGATCCACCTCTAAATTTATCGCGGGAAATTTAGCGCGAGATAACTGTGACTTTACACACTCAACTCTAAATTCATTTGTTTACGTATATCTACTCAATACGAAGGAATGAAAGCATGTAAAAATCTTTTGGGTCTCACCAAAGCTTGTGCGCTACTCAAAACGTGTCTTCAAACCTCAAGGCACAGTTAATTACGAGTTAAATGTTAGCCATTTTTGGCATAGCACCATGGGATAAAACAAAAGAGAGCATTATGGGACGTAGACAAAAAAGTTTTCTTGATGAATCTGTCGGTTTAGCTCGTTCTTTTTCCCGCGCGCACTGGTTCTTGGAGCTCGCTACGCTCGCTATGAATTATTTCTAAGCACTTGTTAAAATCTAAAACGAAAATCATTACCATTCCAATGATTTATTCATTTTCGGGCAATGAAAATACACAACGGAAATAGATTTTTTTTTATGTCAATCGACAAAGTTATAATTAAATCTCGAAACAATAAAGGTTACTTTTAGAAATTTATGAGTTTTTTCCCCAAAGATGGCGGCCAAGGTACATAACTTTTGTAAAGTGTGGAATGGTCTATACCTCATGATCCAAAGATGTTCATTAAAAGTATGAAAATATCCCAAGATTTTTTTATTTGAAACGCCTTCTCTAGCTTGTCAGGTTTCAATATAAAAAACGGTTAAAAATAAATTAATTATTATAATAAATGTTTGGTCCGATTTTATGTCAAATTCTGTGTACGCTTTTGAACGATGCTAAGTATGTGTATATTGATAGACATTGCAGTAGTTTTCCCGGTCAATTAAGCCAAGTTTCAATGAAAAAAAAACTATGTACAAAATTTGTTTACAAAACAAACGACCCTAAAGTGTATCGTGTTATTTCGCCTCATGTCAAAATTCGCCCCTGACGTCGAGACCCGTATGGTTGTATTACGACTTTGACACCG
Organism: Magallana ariakensis; assembly: GCA_020458035.1. Lineage (NCBI taxonomy): Eukaryota > Metazoa > Mollusca > Bivalvia > Ostreida > Ostreidae > Magallana > Magallana ariakensis. The sequence goes on along the minus strand of CM035812.1, from coordinate 75,765,625 downwards.
CTATAAATAAAGGTCATAATGTTCAGGCAAATTAAAATCAACCTGTGTACATTTTGTTCGCTAATATTTCTGAAGTTTGCTTTGTTTACAATCGATCCGCGATGCATAACATGCGGGTTGAATAAACTCAGTCATTCGGGGGACGAAACCAAACGGTACCATTTTCTGAACATTCCCATGATACATTTTGGTTTGTTTTTAGGTCACCTGAGTTAACTCAGGTGACCTATTGCTATCTGTTTTCGTCCGTCGTCGTGCGTTGTGCGTCGTGCGTTATCAATTTACATTTTTAACTTCTTCTTAAAAACTACAAGGCCAATTGTTCTCATTTTTGGTGTGAAGCATCTATATGGTAAGAGGAATGTAAATTGTGAAATTGGGGGCTCTACCACCCCCAGGGTGCCACAGGTGGGGCCAAATATGCAAAAAACAGCCAAATTTTCAAAAATCTTCTTCTCTACTCCCACACATGTGAGGAAAAAACTGATTGCATGGTTATGATGTACATGAAGCCCTCTACAAAAATTGTGAAATTCATGGCCCCTGGGTCAGGGGTTCAGGCTCTAGGGTGGGGCCAATATGGTCATATAGTAAAAATGTATTAAATCTTAGAAAATCTTCTTCTCTACTCCCATAGATATTTGTTAAAAAATAAATAATGGTTATAATGTCCATGAAACCCTCTACCAAAATTGTGAAAATTATGGCCCCTGGGTCAGGGGTTCAGGCTCTAGGGTGGGGCCAATATGGCCATATAGTAAAAATGTATTATATCTTAGAAAATCTTCTTCTCTACTCCCACACATGTGAGGAAAAAACTGATTGCATGGTTATGATGTACATGAAGCCCTCTACAAAAATTGTGAAATTCATGGCCCCTGGGTCAGGGGTTCAGGCTCTAGGGTGGGGCCAATATGGTCATATAGTAAAAATGTATTAAATCTTAGAAAATCTTCTTCTCTACTCCCATAGATATTTGTTAAAAAATAAATAATGGTTATAATGTCCATGAAACCCTCTACCAAAATTGTGAAAATTATGGCCCCTGGGTCAGGGGTTCAGGCTCTAGGGTGGGGCCAATATGGCCATATAGTAAAAATGTATTATATCTTAGAAAATCTTCTTCTCTACTCCCATAGATATTTGTTAAAAACTAAATGCATGGATATGATGTCCATGAAGCCCTCTACCAAAATTGTGAAATTCATGGCCCCTGGGTCAGGGGTTCAGGCTCTAGGGTGGGGCCAATATGGTCATATAGTAAAAATGTATTAAATCTTAGAAAATATTCTTCTCTACTCCCATAGATATTTGTTAAAAACTAAATGCATGGATATGATGTCCATGAAGCCCTCTACCAAAATTGTGAAATTTAAGGCCCCCCGGTCAGGGGTTCAGGCTCTAGGGTGGGGCCAATATGGCCATATAGTAAAAATGTATTATATCTTAGAAAATCTTCTTCTCTACTCCCATAGATATTTGTTAAAAACTAAATGCATGGATATGATGTCCATGAAGCCCTCTACAAAAATTGTGAAATTCATGGCCCCTGGGTCAGGGGTTCAGGCTCTAGGGTGGGGCCAATTAGTCATATAGTAAAAATGTATTAAATCTTAGAAAATCTTCTTCTCTACTCCTGTATATATTTGTGAAAAACTAAAGGCATGGATATGATGTCCTTGTGTTAAGTGGCATCAAATAGTATGTAGGTCATGGGCCCCGGGGGTGGTCCTGTCCCACCTCAAACAGGAACTGCCAGAATATCTTGAAAACGGTTAAGAACCATATCCCTAAACCATATATATTCTTGTTCCTTGTGTCAAGGGGCATCAAATGGTATGTAGGTCATGGGCCCCGGGGATGGTCCTGACCCCCCTCAAACAGGAAGTGCACAAATAACTTGAAAACGGTTGAGATCCCCACCCCTAAACCATATATATTCTTTTTCCTTGTGTCAAGGGGCATCATATGGTATGTAGGTCATGGGCCCTGGGGGTGGTCCTGACCCCCCTCAAACAGGTAGTGCCCGAATATCTTGAAAATGGCTAATATCCCCACCCCTAAACCATATATATTCTTGTTCCTTGGGTCATGTTAGTTCACCTGATATATAGTAAAGGACCCCTGGGAACATCATGAAACTTTGTGGGTCATCTCTACTCTATATGATAGCCTCGTTCGTTTGGGAGACTTTATAATCGCCCCGATTATAATTACATCTTGTTTTCCCTTGCTTCTTCGAATGGAGTTATCTTCCTTTGCTTGTTCATATTTAGTAATTATATAATAATCATTGAATATAATGTAATTATAAAGAAGTTGTATGATCAAAAGAGTCATGCAAGGCTTTTTATCATTTGAAACAAAAACAGTTTTTGAACTTTCAAAATAAACAAATAGACTTGTTAATAGTAAAGTAATAATTGGCTATAACTAAAATCACTGACATAAAGGTAAAATGATTTTGGTATATATGCCAAATGGTGATTCTCAACGAATGTTGAATATTCAAAAACTGGAACAGGAGAAGTGAGTAACTCATGATGGCTTTTATCGATAAAGCGGGTTTTTTTCCGTTTGTTTAAATGCCCACAGGGAGAGTTTCTGTCTGCCCCGGGGGATGGGGGATTGGAGGTTGTTTTAGATAAAACATGAATAATAGTCACCTTGTTATTATTATTAAATTATTTTCTATCAGAGTCTTGCACCTTTTCAATATCAGGTCATGCGCACTCTTTTATGATCTTTTAAGTTTTTCGCTAAAATTATAGGTTTAATAGTCCTTTTTGAAAGATTTCAGGCAGGGAGGTGGTCGTCATTACAAAATTAAAAATTTTTCTATTCCAGAATAAAACTTAATTAAATGCATATATGAGACTCCTTGACAAGTTTGTGTATGGGTTATGCTACTCAGGTGACCGTTAAGGCCTATTGGCCTCTTGTTTCGTTTGCCCCAAAAAAGAAATTATTTTATTTACTTTGAATATTTCTAACTTTGAAAGGAGAACGATTCTGCTGGTGTAATTAGGAGAAAAGCTATAACTTTCTTAGATAATTGGTTTGTATGGAACATTATTTGATACTGTAATAACCAAAAAATTGGACCAAGCAGCTTTAAAAGTCAACAGGGACTTTGTATTGCAAAACAAATTCAAGTACCCGGATGAATAAATATTTTGGGACAGACTATAGCTAGTAATCTTACATGTAGATTAAAGTGAATCAATCTAGTTATTTTATAAACATATACAGATGATTAGTTTACAATAATTTTAAAGCTTTGGCACGGATTAGAACGACGCTCTATATATAGCATTGTATCTGTATCTGGTTAGCCAGGAAACGATCTTGGTGGCGCTTTACCGGAAAAGACATTGATGAAATTCGAAAAGTAGTAGCCTAAATTTTAGCGAATAAAAATGTTGTTAATGTTGTTTTGAAAATCCTTTAGGATGAGCCAGAATAATGCAGACCGAGGAGACTTCGCGTTGTCAGTGAAACAGAATGATGTGCTCTACCATATCGAAATCAAGGTAGACATTGTTCTTGCAGAATTATTTTACAGTAAATTATTATTTTTTATTATTCATATTTAAAGTATATGTATTTCTTAAATTATACAGCAATGTTTAAGCAGTATGGACAGAAGAAAATCAAAATCATGATGTTTGATTATGATAAATTGTGATTTTTATATTAGTATTAAATTATTTTAAATGGAGCAATACAGATACAAAATCAAAATATAAGGAATTAATAAGATTAAATTTTATGAATTTAATTAAAGAGTTTAATCATAGGGTCAACCTCTTAAAGCCTTAACTCAAGAGCCTTTCTCCAGTTGTCTGATATTTCAAGACAAAGAATACTCTTCTCTGGTGGAAATAGTGGAAGAACTAAAATACGGACCGGTAACGGTGACGGATGAGGAGGGAGACACGGAGATCTGGTGTCAGCCGATCTGTCCGGGGCTTCCCCTGAATGGCGTCATATCGGGGTACAAGAGGACCAAGGCTAAAACCTAGGGGGCACCTGTCACACACTTTTCTAGAAGACGATCACGCTTTCCGGATTTTCCTAAAAAATGGAATTTTAATTGAAATTTTTATGTGTTTTTTTTAACTTGGGTATATTTATCGTACTTTAATGATAAACTGACAGTACTAGCATTTTTCTTCAAACTCTTGAAGTACCAGTGTGACTATTTTAATAAAGGGGTGAAAAGGGTATAGCCTGAAAATTGCGGTTTGTTTTGGAAAAGTGCTTTTATCTTACTAACAACATCGTTTTTGTAAGTCTAATGTATTTTTGTGTTAAATATGATATAAGTTTTATTGATTAATGTGATATTAAGAAATCAAGGGAGTTTTACTTTATAAGTAACACACACATATACGAGGGTTGTCCAAAAAGTTCGTGGACACTTGAAATTTAATTCAAAATAACGGCGCCATTACCAAGAAAGCATTATAATGTTTTAATATAGAGTATAATAATGTATATGTATAAAAATCAGAGCAATGTAAATTTTTGTATTGGAGTTATCATTATATATACATTGCCTATACAGGCCACACGGCCCAATCTGACGTTGAGTTTATGACGTTTCTATAACGTCGTAGTCCTGGGTTTACCTGAGAGTAGTATGCCGCATTCACCGTATGGTCAGAGGGTACAATCGCATACTCCATCAAAATATCGCTTGTGCCACTTTTGGATAAGTAAACTCGAACTATTTCGATGTTTTTCCTGTTTCCTCTATCATTTGTTTTGTTTCTATCGGTGTTTTACCCCAGTCGACACAATTTTATGATGGCGCGCTGTTCCATACGGTCAGCTGACGTCGCTTTTTCAGCCGTTTTTAAAGACATGTTCTTGCCGTAATATCTTTTAAAAGTCCTCTTCTAGTTTGAAAATAGCTTCAAATGACGTATGAAAATGACGTACACCATTGAGAATACATTACAATAGAAGATCATGAATTTTTGAAATGTTTTATAAAAACTGTAAATATTCATATCTAAAAACTCAATTACAAGGTTTGAACAATTTTTACGCTGGGCCGTGCGTACTTTCCGCGACCCTTTGACACATTTAATGTTTAGTTTATTTCTACAGAAAACATTTAAAACCACTTTAGTTTGATTTGAAATCTTATGACAAAGATTTAGATATACAATGTGTATATATAAACCCATTTAAAATGACAAAAACGCGATTGTCCACGAACTTTTTGGACAACCTTCGTATATTTAATATAATATACTCAATGTTTTATCGCAATATTACATGTAATGTAGAGTTGATATAAAATTGATGAATGATCCAATACATGGTTTAATTTTGTATATTTATTTACATTATATAATATTATGAGCCGGACCTATGATATCGCGGTAGTTAAATTAATTTGTTAAAAAATCTATTAATATGCATATATTTCCAGAAACTATGTTATTGTGAATCTCCTCTATTATATACCTCAGTGATGTTCAGCGTGTCTCTGTTTACTATGTCTAAAAATATCCCGACGTCAAATGTCAATTTCAGCGCGTGCTACTATACGTAATCAGAAATACCGCGATACCTTAGAACCCGCGATATGATAGGAAGCTACTATATATTAATGTACATAATTCACTCTTTTTTTCAAGACTAGTCATCAAAGAATCTTGGAAAACTACTTGTACTTTGCTATTGAATTTATAAAAATGTGAAGTAAAATAAATCATTGTTTGCTATTTCACTTGATCAATATTATTCACCAAAAATATGCAAATTAATTTTGAAGATAAACATTAGCAATATCTTTTAAATGTTTAGCAGTTTGTCCTTCCATAAACAATTTTTGAATACAACTGTTTTGTATTTCAAATAATTTTTATAAATGTAAAAATAAGGTGGTTTTACCCAAAATACAGAACTAACTCTCTCTCTCTCTCTCTCTCTCTCTCTCTCTCTCTCTCTCTCTCTCTCTCTCTGTTTGTATTTCTTTTAATTGACAATAAGGAAAAGAGATTCTTGCAATTGGAAACCTGACAGGTTTTTTTTAATCGGAAGTACTTTTAAAAAACTTTAAAAAACAAATCATCCGGGTACTTTTCGGTCGTTCGTTTTAATTTCTTAGATAATAGATTTATTTCATTTACTGACTCAAACAATAATAAAATTAATATATTTAATGACGTTCATGCGCGGATCCAGAAATTTTTTCCAGGGGGGGGGGGGTCCGAAGGATAATTGTGTTTGCCGGGGGGGGGGGGGGGGGTCCGAGGCATATTTGCGATAATTTTACTATGTAAATTTAATACATTTAATACCCCCCCCCCTAGATCCGCGCATGGCGTTTACACTTGACAATGTGCTCATACGCCGTGACAAGGCTGTGTGTTTACAGGAAATTGAACGCAAACATGAAAACACTGAATGTAAATATTGTAATATAAACATCTTTTTTTTAACATGTAATAAGATACCTTCCATAAATGACTTTAAGGTGGGCTGCTAACATTCGTATAGTCTTTTAGTTCGTACATTCTGTGGGTCAGCTGTAACTGATGTCATTGATATGGCAAATGCTAGCACAATCGGGTACTATTAGTTAGAATATGAATCTCAGTTGTAACGATTTTTTGGGACTGACAATATTCATACTCAACATAATGGGGATAGTTCTAAAGGAATATATGGAACGCCATAGCTGCCTTATGTTGCTATTTCATAAGAAGATGGTGCTTTATTATATTATGCTGTGGTTATTTCATGTGAAGATGGTAATTATTATATTATGCTGTGGTTATTTCATGTGAAGATTAAAAATGAGTTCTACGAAGAACCGTACGCGCATAATTTACGCGCATGTAACAATTCGTTCTATCGGCCCGTTGCCAAGTGTGTTGCTAACGCTGAGGGTATGAGAACGGATTTTCAACTGCGTCTAAACCAATCAGAATTCAGTATTTAACATGAAAGTATAATAAAACGAATTGTTACATGCGCGTACGGTTCGCCGTAGAATTCACGTCATTTCAATATAATAGCAGTAAACTTGCGTCTAAAATTAATTAAGACATTCAGTATAATAAAATATATTGTGCCTGTTTGGAAGGGTAACAGCTGAATTTGACACCCCTTGACGCTTCGCGTCGGTTGACAATGGTATTCTCGGGGTGTCAATTTCAACTGTTACCCTCTCAAACAGGCACTAAACTCTGTCCCGAGTTTTTGCTTCCACTACTTTTTACTTGATATTTCGATAATCATAAATACCTTTGTGCTCAAACTACGTTCATCCACTAATATGAAAAATGTCCAGATTATCTGCTTTGAAACGCCCTCTCTTCCGCTTCAGGTTTCAATACACATCCCAAAATAGAAAGTCTACGGGGATTTTGCATTGCATCAGCCATTAATAAGCCCGGATGATATCGTTGAAAAATTGTGCGAGGTGTCCCGAGTACTTCCGAATGGAGAAAAGATGTAAACATTTCCCATTTTAAATCTCTGTTATAAAATTGTTTTGGTCCCTGTTAACTTTTATGAGTGAAAAATGATAATTTGTCAATGAAGATATCTTGGAAATTTTCCCTTTTATCGATTTTAACAGCATTTCTTTCACAGATATGTGTATTTTTATTAAAAATCATCAAAAAGTGATGGAAGCAATAACTTGGGACAGACTATAGTATTTATATACATGTACTGTGAAACGTATTCATTCGCGGATGAAGAGGGAAGGGGATCTTGACCCCGCCCCCTTGGAAAATTCAAATTTCTTTAAATCTACATTAGTAAAATTAACAAAAATATAGCCCCCCCCCCCGGCAAACTTAGATATCCCTCTGACCCCCCCCTCCCCCCCGAAAAAAAATGGATCCGCGATAGCGTATGTATTTTAGAGCATTAATTAAGGGGGAACAGGACGTTGCAGTGTAAAATTATTTGTCAATATTTTTTTTTGCTTTTCTGAACACGTTTACATTTAGATGTCCACTACAACATGCATTACTTTCTTACCTTGGAAGGGAGATATTTTGAAAGGAATTATCCCCCTTTTCTGTCATGAATTTTTTTAACAATTTTAATTTTCTGCAACAATTATTTTATTTGATGGAATTTATTTGCAAATTATATTCATTAATTTTAAGAATGGAAACAAATTTCAAAATCATTTACAACATTGGCTTTTTTACATAGCAATTATATCATAATTTTATCAAAATATTGCTCAAATCAGCACTTCAAATTTGAAGTTTTTGATTCTAAATTTGAACAAAATGTGATGGCACAAAAAAACAAAAACAAAAAAACTGTCAATGAATTTTTGAACAAAATTTCATATATCAACCTTAGCTTTCAACTTTCAAAAAATAATTATGACTTCAACATTTTGGCATATTTCTAAGATTTTGTAAAAAATGATGAAAATTGACATATTTTTTCAAAGTTTTTTGAAGAGGAAAATGTGTCCGCAGCCGTCGCCAAAAACAAAATTAATATATTTTATGTGATATCACATGACAAAGTTATTATGCGAGTTTCATCGTGGGCGACAGCTGCGGACTTATTTTTCTATTCAAAAAACTACTTAAGAACTGCACGTGAAAAGAACAAAATAAAGGAATTAAATTTCAGACTCAATATACGCGGCTTATTTACCACGGGGCGTATTTACCACAAACTGTTTAAAACTAGTATCATACATAATTGTAGTAGACTTTTAGTTTATGAACATTATATTTTGCACTTTATTCTTCTTTAATTTTGTTCATTTAATTGTTTTAACGGTGTGTCCTAGTCAAACAATGATTCTGACTGCTTTAAAATCATTAAATTTTTATTGGCTGTTGACCAAAAAAGATGTGTGACCATCCAATAAAAAAAATACACAGAGTTTGATTGACAGGTTAGCCAGCTGCAGGTGTTACCCGATGTCCGAGGTTATGTGATAATTGTACGACATGACAGTATCATTAAGAGTTGATTTTATATAGAAAGATCATCAGTAAACATGCATAAGCGTAACAATAGATATAGAAAACCAATATCATGGCGGTAGTGGAGAAAAAGGGATATAATGCGTATTTATAAATTTATGTCAGCTTTAAAATTACACCTATGTACACACCTCCAGTATCAATGCCGGAGTCGAGACCCTGCATGAAGTGAGGGTCGACCGTCCATCGAGTCGATGACGGCTCGTTCTATGGGGGTCGGGGACTGGGGTTTCGGTCCTCCACCGGTTTTAGGCCTCTTCATCTGGGAAATTTTATCCTTAGCTGTACATTTAAAAAGTGTCAATTAGGTTATCGCCCCAAACTTTCTTCCATTTTTTATGACATAAATCAAACTTAACACGCAATAAAATGATTTTATATAAATTACCTCTACATTTCAAATTTGCATACTGATTTCCAGCTTCTTTTCCTGTGCGGACATAAACACCAACTCTGAAATTATCGTTTTCAGGCCCCGGGGCCACGAACGTCTTGAGTCGAACTCAACGGTCTATTTCTACTCAAATCTGAGAATTTTCTCAAATCTCTTGAGTTTGACTCAAGAGAGTGTGCCACGAAAATAGAGTCTCACTCAAGTTGAGAAAAGTCTTGAGTTTTTCTCAAAATATCTGAGATTGCTAAGCACCTGTCTCAAGCGTTTCATTCAGCATTCAAAATGGCTGCCAGGCGTATCCTTCTGTGGAATATTATGCGAGTTCCGAGGCGAACAGTACGAGACCGTAGCAATCCTTTAGAGGTTTTGTCCGAGGATGAAATTTTCCAGAGGTATCGCTTTAGATCCGCCACGATCTGGGCATTGAGCGGCAGGACATCGTAGAGATCCCACCGGTCAACAGACAGATGGTGGAAGAAGTCGTATTGCCAGCTGCGAACGGAGGTCGTAATGAAGGGAAGGCAGTGCTTAACACGCAATAAAATGATTATATATAAATTACCTCTACATTTCAAATTTGGCTACTGTTTTCCAGCTTCTTTTCCAGTGCGGACATAAACACCAACTCTGAAATTATCGTTTTTAGATTTATTTAAAACCACCGTGTAGAATCAAGTACTCCTCAATTCATACATTTGAGATGGTTTTCTTATATTTCTTATATATGTAGATTTTCTATTCACATGGAATGATTTTGGACAAAAACACTTGGAAGTTCTGCGGTAGGATTCAAAATTTTTAATAAAATACCCTGAAATTAATACGTTGCGCCTACCCCACCTGCATATTGTCGAAGTGTTTGGGCTTTTCCAAAGATATCCCGTGTTACTAGAGGTAGTTTATCAATAAGCACTGTCTTCCGTGCGATACTTTTGGTTATCAAAATCGATTTCGATTAAACAATACTCGATGACCTACTTTCACCGCTTTAAAATCACGGCCCCGTGTTACACCGATTACAGCCCCCTTATGTGTGATTCTACACGGTGAAAACTGCGAAAGATTGACCATTGCATTTTTGTTAATGTAATAAAAATAATGCACAAAGAAAACAAATAAAAGAATTCAGAAAACGTTTGAGGAGAAGCTGTTGTTTGAGATTTAATTACTGTAGTAACATAGGATATTAATCTATGACTGTATATACAATGGTAATATATTCACTAGTTATTTATTCCTTTATTTCTAATAAAAGCAAATTGTTTTTTCATGCAATTGAAAATGACGAAATCTACGCAATTCAAATAATCAAAAATCAGTGGGTCATGTATGTTGTCTTCAATATTAGCTACATGTACCTTTATACCCGCATTAAACACCAAAAAGAACATTTAATTGTTCAGTTATTAGTTTTTGTTTTACAGGTCAATAAAGCTTTGAATTAATTGTTAATGTGTTAACATGGTTAACACGTTTTATGTTTAAAAATTCCATGTCATTTTTTTTTTTTTTTTTGCTTGTAAATCAGGGTTACCGCTTCTCAAAATAGAAAGTTATTCAATATATTGATTCTTAAATGCTTAAAAATTATCAAACGTACTGGGAAACCGCTTTAGCTACATCTTCCCATGCTGCCTCCCGTTCTTTTTTCCCTCTACCACATCCCTTGAACTTTCCAAATAGTGATTTCTCCTTTTTGGTAACTTCTCTCAAAAGAACACTCTGCTCAAGATCTGTCCATGTTGGTTTCCTTTTCGGGGTACTGGAGACGAGCGGCGCCGTTATCGTACACACAGTTTCTTCTGTATTTGCGGTGCTTACATTCGGTATAAGAATGTCGTACAGTATGTCGACTTCGTCCATTTTGACAATACAGGCGTCCCATACAGACGATTTTTAAACGTCATCAAAACATAAAAATGACGTCACAATCGATATATTTCATACAGTGAAACAGAAAATGAAAGCAAATAAGATATAGAATGATTTTATTATTCAGTTACATTTTTTTTTTCATGCATGACCGCTTATGTCATTAAAAATTATCTGAGTTCTATACAGAGTTTTGTCACTCAGTTGAGTTGAGTTACTTTGGTGTTCGTGGCACACTTTTTTGAGTCGAAACTCAGTAGAGTAAAATAAATTGTGTCTTCTGTTCATTTTTATGAAAATTACGGGAAAATGCACTGTTTGTGACGTCACAATTAACCTTGTAAAAGTCTAATCAGGTAACTATTTATAGATTTTTGTTTTATGGGTATTTTTGTGTAAATAAACGTTACATTTCAATTTCCTGTGATATTTTTAAAAATCTCCCTAAAACAGGGCCAAATATGACTGAAACTGTACCTAGTTCTTTACCCCAACTCATGTTGTGAAAATGACTACTTTAGAGCCGTTGAGTACGGGAAAAAGATCTATCAAATCCTTATGACGTCATAATGGATGACATCATAGCATCATACAATCAAATCAATTATGACGTCATAATAGAGTTTTAAATCGATTTTGAAATCAGAAGGTCAAAGGCCAAGGCTCAAACTTCTTAGGACATCAACAGGTACATGAAGAGTTGTTCAATCGATATATTATTTTGACTACTCGATATTTTAGAACCTCTTGCTTTACAAATAATCAACTTGATGCATTGGTATAAAGCTACGAAAAATGACTGTTACAGTAATGCACTTACTACTATTACCTGTGGACCAAAAAATTGTCCCGGTGAAGTTTTTTTGTCAATTAAACATGCTGCTCTAAACGCCCCTTATATTAAAACAGACACACGTGCACACACAACCACACAAAATACATGTATATTAACGTTGAAACATTGCCGAAGACGCTATTGTCGATATGCATGGTTGACATTAAAAAAATACCTACATGTACTGTACATATGTTGGTTATTAGTCTAGTCAATATACAAAATGACCTCAAGAAAATTGCTACAAAAGGTTTTATTGCTTTAAGTTATACTACAATACAGTCTAAACAAGATATTAAAAATATACAAAAATATAATTTGCGGAAGACGTAAAAAAAGGGGTCTGTTTGTAATCACGAACCGTAAAAATCAACTTTTTATTTATGCTGCGATTCGTCCTCCATACACAGAAAATATGACGTCATGATGACACAAGATGTGAAAATTTAGTCATTATTAGTTAAGAAAGACATTTAAAAAACTGCAATAACAATATATGTCACATAAATACATTTATATTAGGGTCTCTAAATGTTTCTTTATGTTTATTTGATGCTAGGTGAAAGTATTAAATAACATTAATTCGAGCCAAGTAGGGAGACTCGTTAAATCAAAACAATCGTTCATTGCCCGATTTCAGATATTTGCCAGCAGAAATACATTCTCAAAAATCTTAAATCTAAAATGTATAGATCAAATATCCGAAATCAAATGTTCTTACTTAGGAGGCAGTCGCCTTCATTCGCTTGGAAAAATAATCTATGGTGAGCCATAACTGGATTTTTTTTTATTTTTTTTTTTTTGCATTCTATACGCATAAGAGGTAAAACACCTTTCCAGGCGATTTTTAAAATCTGGTTTTGATTTCATTTTTTTTTAAATAAAAAAATTATGATTTCTCAGAGGAGAATTTAAACATTATTTTAGATGATATTCTAAATTTGAAATATAATTTTTAAGAATCAAAGTACAGATTCTGAATCAAAAAAAGGGCAAATTTTTGTCTGCTGAATTCTCTGGAGACGAGGCATATGGTATGTCCATCATAATAACTAAACTAAACGGCAAAGAAAATGTGGTTATATTTCGTCAGAATGCTGCAAACATGTTGCATAGTTTCTATAATTAAGGAATCAGAAGTTACTTAAAACATGCCATTGGGTTTCAAAAAGGAAACGTTTCTTTTGAATGGATCAAACAAGCAACGCTTTATTAAACTTCTTATACGAAACTACACGAAAGCAATATTGAAGCTCACAGAGTTCGGGTGGTGATGCTGATTTTTAAAAACCGTTGATAAGGCAGACGATAACACAGTGGTATTAGTGGAGAAGACACTGATTTGCTGGTTCTACTGTGCGATTATGCAAAAGAAGGCTGACGCAGCATTTTTTCACTTCTAACAAACAAAAGTCAGCACAATTTCTGATACACTGTATATCTAAAACACAGTCAGTTCTTGGCATTGATTGTTCTCTTCAATTCCTTTATATTTATGCTTTAACATGGGGAGACACAACTACTCGTTATTATATATGGCAATGGAAAACCTGCTACCCTGAAATCTTTATTGGAATTCATCTACAATCGCCAGGATTTGCATTTCTACAAGAAAATGCCTGCAAAAAATACAATCAATACGAGAGATAAAGCATTAGTCAGTGTGCATGATGGGGCACCTGAAGAGGGTATAGAAATTCTCAGGTGGAGATAGTTTACGACCAAAACAGGCATGCTGTGGTCCAAGTGCAGTCACTTCCATCAACTTTTGATGCTGCCATGTGTATATTCAATGCGCACTTACTCACAGTCTCACTACTGGAAAAGCGCAACAGCTGCAGATCGCGCTCTTGCGGAATATGGGTGGACTCTGAAACTTGCAAACCTTACTTACTGAAATGTCTAAACAACCTTATTTTTGTTGAAAACCATCCACAAAATTTACTGCGACAATAAGAAATGTAGCTGTCAGAAGAATGACATAGCGTATTCAGGTGGATATGGAGAAATCAACTGATGTAATTCAAGTAATACACTAGAATATGATGATGACATTGGAAACAAAACTTTAACCTGGATTTGAAAATTTGTAATACTCCATAATTCCATATCTATTACCTTTTGATCATGTTTATGTTGTAAACTATTTACATCATTTGCTTACAAAATAAGTTATACCAATTACTGATTCGATAAGGTTATTGAATATTTCCAGGTTCTCGAAAAATCACCCTAATTTGTTTAATGTTGAAAGTAATTATTTCAAAATGACAAATTATAAAGTTAGAAAAAGCGCTTAGTAAATTAAATGATTTGATATCGTTACATTTTTCGGCATTTCAAGAAGTTTTAATGACAATATTGATAAAAAGAAATATTTGACCCAAACGTTTCTTTAATATTTCTCTTGAAATTGTTATATAACTCGGACAATTCTCAATAAATTATGAAATTCGAGTCTAGAATATATTAGTACCAATTTATTTAAAAGACATGGTCACGACTGGAACTATAATGTACTTTTTATTGTTTAGTGTTCATAATGCTCTGTAAAGGTATACTAATTGGCATCCGATATTTGAATGTCGGCTGTCCACTTATAAATGAGATACAGGCTTCACAATTCTTAGTTTTGAAAACTAAGCTCGTGCCATGTTTTTGTTTACTAGTACATCTGTTGCAAAGTTGTGAAAACTTCATTTAAATAAGATTTTTTAAATTAAAATAATTGTTGCTTCTTAACTTTGCACATAATTATGCAATTTCAACTGCTTTTCACAATTTAGAATAGCTTTGTTATGCATATTACTATTATCCATTAAAATGGTAAAATAAAAATTTAGCCCAAATCGTGACCATGCCCCTTTACATGTTTCCAGACATCCGCGATTTTTCAATGAAAATCCTATATTTTATCCCAAAATTCCTTCAATAATTGTTGTCAAGTGTTTAAATCAGTTGTACATATTAAATCCTTTCACGTAAGTTCATAATAAATTGACAACCGTTTGATTTAGTTCATTTATGTATTTTTTCCAGATTTCCGCGATTTTATTAAATAAAAACCCTATTTTTCACCCCAAAATTTCTTCAATATTTGTTGTCAAAGTTTTCAAATCAGTTGTACATATTCAATCCTTTCACGTAAGTTCATAATAAATTGACAACCATTTAAATTAATTCAGTTATGAAATTTTTCCAGATTTCCGCAATTTTTTTTAATGAAAACCTTATTTTTTACCTCAAAAAATCCTTGAATGTTTATTGTCAAAGTTTTTTAATCGGTTGTACTCATTCAATCCTTTCTTTTAGTCCAACATAAATTGATACCCATTTCATTTACTTTAGTTATGAAATTTTTCCAGATTTCCGCCATTTTTCTTTAAAAATCCCATTTTTTACCCCAAAAATCCTTCAATATCTGTTGTCATCGTTTTTAAATCAGTTGTACATTTTAAATCCTATCATTTAAGATCAGCATAAATTGACACCTATTTATTTCATGTAATTATTAACTTTTTCCATATTTCAGCGATTTTTCAATGAAAACCCAGTTTTTAACCCCAAAAAACCTATTATCCGCAAGTTTTAGAAATGTATATTTTCAATATATAATTTGTACATATAAAAACTTTTGTTTTCAATGGTAAAAAGCTTTGTAGCAATTTTCTTGAGGTTTGGCCAAAATATTGATAGATTGACTAGACTATATAGGATTTGGGAGCATCTCCATACCCTCTCCCTCTTCCTTGTTTTAATGAAATTGTTATTTTATAATAAGGTTTAAACCAAAGCAGAGACATATATAACATAATATGTTATTTATGTCTCTGACCAAAGCTAGTGTATAATTTGCCTGCTAATTTATTCCGGATTTCGATTCGCCACGGTGTTAGGTTTATGTTTTAACGGTTAAGTTTCGTTTTCGATACTTATTTTGGAATTCCCTATTGCCGTTATTTGTTGTATTGGCGTCATATATCCATCAAATCATTGCATGCGAATGTCAACAAGTACAGGTATGTGAGGTTAGCGTGTGATCAGTGCAGTATTATACACCTGCTTCCTCGATATTTAACGTTATATAAATTATTACAATATGGACATGATGGAACTATAGATATGTAAATACTGGGGAATTTTTCATGATTGACACTTGTATCATCCACAATGCCACTTGAAATATAGGTTAAATATTTTTTTTCTATTTAAGTTAAAAACTTTTGCTTTGTGTGTTCATTGTGGTCCTATATGCATTTTGATTTTTAAAGTTAAAAGAATTGAGCATATTTATCATGTTTATAGAAGCTACTTCAAGCTAGTATTACGATTTGAATAAATCTCGTGTAATGACGGTGTTTTTTTCCGTAGGTCCATGTTTAGGACCTGTATTATGGGCCTAATTCATGCGACTGTGTAGATTTCGTGACATTCACATAAAGCCTACATGTAGTCACTCAATTTGTAGAGATTTCTGATAATCCAAAATCCACCATTATAGAAAAAAGGATGGGACATCATTAAATGTAATGGATACAAAACATCGAAAAATTTATCTATTCATAGGTATTGGAGTTTCCCCCCAAATGATAGATGATTCCGGTATATTGAATAAGGGAACAAATATATGCGCTTCACTGATTACTTTAAATTTCAGCCCATGTCGATCAAGATGTTATGAATAGATCATTTCCGGTGTTTTATATGCGAGTGCTTTCTAAAAATATTACTGAATAAGTCGTTAGATTTATTTTTGAAAACCATTATGTATAATTCACCGAACGGTGCGTAAATCTTTAAATTAGTCACGTGTATATCAATGAAGAAACATACCCAGTACCGCACATCGAGGAAGATAGAAGATTAGCGAATTTAATCAATTCAAGTTAATTTCTTAATGGTACAGTAATGGCCACTTAATAGCACAGTAGACACGAGATATTTGTAATGAACCTGTACAATATATATATTGTACAGGTCTTCAACTCTTGTTTAATTAATATATATATATATATATATATATATATATATATATATATATATATATATATATATAAAAAGCACTGAAAATGGCTAACGACACGAACAATTGTTCGTGTCGTTAGCCATTTTCAGTGCTTTATATATTCATTTTACTGGCTTAGTATCTATACATTAGATCCGACACTTTAAAGATCCCTAGTGTTGTTGATTTTATTTAGTGCTTTATATATATATATATATATATATATATAATATATATATTATATATATATATATATATATATATATATATATATATATATATATATATATATATATATATATATATATATATATATAAAGCACTAAATAAAATCAACAACACTAGGGATCTTTAAAGTGTCGGATCTAATGTATAGATACTAAGCCAGTAAAATGAATATATAAAGCACTGAAAATGGCTAACGACACGAACAATTGAAATTGTCAAATTTTCGGGACAACCAGTCCCTTCTTCAGGACATAAGAGAAACAAAAAGGATTACATAGGTAAAAACAAAGAAAACAAAACCTAGCACTACAACTAACACTACTAAAGATCCTATACAAAATAATAACTACATTTTATACAGTTTTGATGAACAATGTTGATAAGGTTTTGCCAATGTGGCCGATCGCTCTGGAGTAATCAATCGACTGTCAACTTCACGCCTGATCGAGTTAATTAGGCTAATTAAAATTGATGTCCGAATTAATAATCGAAAATTCAAACACCCAAAATTCAAAAAGTTCCTTGGGCGTTTAAATGCCGCCATTGGTGGATCCTTGAAAAGATCAGCCATTCTTTCGTTAGTGTAAAGAATGGGCAGATTATTTCTAAGGATGCTGTTAAGGTTCTTAAGGGCGGGATGGTAGGTAGTGACAAGTGGAACCCTGCTTTTGTCTGATTTCTCTTTGTATTGCAGAAGCGTTTTTACAAATACAAAGAGAAATCAGACAAAAGCAGGGTTCCACTTGTCACTACCTACCATCCCGCCCTTAAGAACCTTAACAGCATCCTTAGAAATAATCTGCCCATTCTTTACACTAACGAAAGAATGGCTGATCTTTTCAAGGATCCACCAATGGCGGCATTTAAACGCCCAAGGAACTTAAAGGATATGGTAGTGAGAGCAAGATTAGACAACCCGTTGCCCAATGGCGGCTTCAAAACGTGTTCAGACGCCAGATGCCTGTTGTGCAAGCACAGCATCAGCACGGACAGTTTCAAAAGCCCCATTACGGGTCGTACCTACAAAATATTGGGCAACACGTCTTGCCGAACAGACAACTGCATCTATCTCATCAGTTGCAAGGTTTGCTCTAAGCAATACATTGGGGAAACAGGTGACCTCCGTAGAAGAATCAACAACCACCGCTCGACCATAAAGACCAAGAAAATCAAGGAGCCCGTAGGGGAACACTTTAATATAAGTGGTCATAAATGGGAAGACATGACAGTAGTGGTTATTGACCATAATCCTCAGTGGACAGACGCGGAGAGGAAAAGCAAAGAAAAGTTCTGGATGCACAGACTTAAATCATTCAGACCTGATGGCATGAACAAGCTAATTGACTTCATGAAAATGAACGTGTCATAGCCCAACATCACCTGATACCTATATAGTAATCTTACCATATCTGTCAACTCCGACCTATCAGTTATTACTTTTTATACCAGTTTTCATTTATTATTAATTATTAATAATATTTCTTTATTTTTTATTTAATTATCTTTTCCTTTACACCTAACTCCGATTCATTACATAATTAATTAAATACTTCGGATCTTAACCAAAGCGCCGTACGACTTAACATCGGGGTGTTTGAATTTTCGATTATTAATTCGGACATCAATTTTAATTAGCCTAATTAACTCGATCAGGCGTGAAGTTGACAGTCGATTGATTACTCCAGAGCGATCGGCCACATTGGCAAAACCTTATCAACATTGTTCATCAAAACTGTATAAAATGTAGTTATTATTTTTTATAGGTTCTATAGTAGTGTTAGTTGTAGTGCTAGATTTTGTTTTCTTTGTTTTTACCTATGTAATCCTTTTTGTTTCTCTTATGTCCTGAAGAAGGGACTGGTTGTCCCGAAAATTTGACAATTTCAATTGTTCGTGTCGTTAGCCATTTTCAGTGCTTTATATATATATATATATATATATATATATATATATATATATATATATATATATATATATATATATAGGCGGAGGTGGAGCTCCAATAAGGTGAATTTCTCTGTGCTTTATGTATATCTATATCATTCACTATGGGCAGGTATATGTCAATTTTAGAGTTATTGCAATGTTTGTGCTTATTATATATGTATATATCTATGCAATGTGTATCGTCCCGATCCTCTCAAATTGTCGTTTAACTGTATTCCACCTGTATCTCAAATGACCGTGTAGTGAGCGACCGGCGCGCTAGGTTCCCTTCGTCATCGAAAGCAAGATTTTTGTCTTGCCTAGATGGCGTAGTGGTTAGCGCGGTGGCCGCTCACTGCTAGGAGAATGGGTTCCAGAGGTCGTGAGTTTAAGCCCCGGCCGGGGCGGAGGTGGAGCTCCAATAAGGTGAATTTCTCTGTGCTTTATGTATATCTATATCATTCACTATGGGCAGGTATATGTCAATTTTAGAGTTATTGCAATGTTTGTGCTTATTATATATGTATATATCTATGCAATGTGTATCGTCCCGATCCTCTCAAATTGTCGTTTAACTGTATTCCACCTGTATCTCAAACGACCGTGTAGTGAGCGACCGGCGCGCTAGGTTCCCTTCGTCATCGAAAGCAAGATTTTTGTCTTGCCTAGATGGCGTAGTGGTTAGCGCGGTGGCCGCTCACTGCTAGGAGAATGGGTTCCAGAGGTCGTGAGTTCAAGCCCCGGCCGGGGCGGAGGTGGAGCTCCAATAAGGTGAATTTCTCTGTGCTTTATGTATATCTATATCATTCACTATGGGCAGGTATATGTCAATTTTAGAGTTATTGCAATGTTTGTGCTTATTATATATGTATATATCTATGCAATGTGTATCGTCCCGATCCTCTCAAATTGTCGTTTAACTGTATTCCACCTGTATCTCAAACGACCGTGTAGTGAGCGACCGGCGCGCTAGGTTCCCTTCGTCATCGAAAGCAAGATTTTTGTCTTGCCTAGATGGCGTAGTGGTTAGCGCGGTGGCCGCTCACTGCTAGGAGAATGGGTTCCAGAGGTCGTGAGTTCAAGCCCCGGCCGGGGCGGAGGTGGAGCTCCAATAAGGTGAATTTCTCTGTGCTTTATGTATATCTATATCATTCACTATGGGCAGGTATATGTCAATTTTAGAGTTATTGCAATGTTTGTGCTTATTATATATATAAATATATATATATATATATATATATATATTAATTAAACAAGAGTTGAAGACTAGTCTTGCACAAGATACACATACTGACCAAATATATAGTTTTACAAGTTTTAATGTCAGAATTAATTATACAACACAAAGCAACACGCGTCTTACAAAATACTGTGTGACTTCCGTTGACAATGATTTGCAGATGGGAGAGGACTATGGAACGCCGGGACTGTCTTATATGAGGATTAAACATTATACGCAGTGTTCTCCTCATTATATTTGGTAGTATATTCATTATATAAAGTCTTTTTTACATTATATCGTGTGCATTTTCCATTATATACAGTACTTCTTTCATTATATGATGTAGTTATATCACTATATTATGTACATTTATCATTATATGAGGTGCTTCCAACATTATATGAGGTGCTTCTAACATTATATGCGGTCGTTCTAACATTATATGCGGTAAACACAACATTGTACTTCTCACATTACATACAGTTCATTCATTATTATATGTAGTATTTCTGTTATTATGATGATGATGAACGTTAAATATTATGTCCGGTCCTGTTAGCATTCCGTGCGGTAGATTTTGCATTTCGTTGTGATGTAAACAAAGTATTATATGCTGTGCATTCATCTTTATGATGATGATCTTTCGGAAGCTTTTTTTCGGAATCTCTCTGGAATATAAACGCAGAGTTTTAAGTATGACCGATCATTTGATAAAGTCGGTATAGGTACAACTCGGTTTGGGTACCACTTCGAGGATTATGCCGGTACAACTCGGTTTGGGTACCACTTCACTGTAAATCTATCATTGGAGATCATTCAGGCGGATGAATAAATTTCATAATGACAATTTACAATTTGGTGCAATTGAAGTAACATCATTTCCATTTTATTTATTGAAACGACATATGACAGACAGATACAATATGCCGGGGGGAGAGGAGGCATCTCGTGTGAAAACAGAAATATGTACATTTATATTCCATTTTCATCACAGGAGAGTTGTACATGCACACTTTTTGGTTCACTTAAAAAATTAAATTAAAAGCAAGTAGAGATGTGAAACTGAATTCTCGTACTTGTGTGCATGAGCTCCAAACCGGACACGTGGACATAAAATCCATAAAAAAATAGTTTTACTAAATATGAATTATCAAAATATAAAAATATAATAGGAACAGAACATATAAGTTGTCAACATTTAGTCTGTATGTATGCGCGAATAAAGGTCTTATTTCTTTATGAATTCAATATGCCAATTATATATTATGCAGACATAACCGCTAATTTTTAAGCTCGAATGGCGTGCATTGAGAGAAGAATGGAAGGGGGAGGGGGTGTCTTAAAATTTCAGAAACTGCTCATTCATCTTCATTTAATGCAGATGTAAAGTTTACTATTTGGGATAAATATAATCTAAATTACTAATTTTAAGTAAACGGTATTTATTAATTTGGCGGTACTTTAAAAAAATTTTTGTCACAAGGAATACATCTGTTAAATATGAAAGCAATTGCCCCACCAACTCAAAAGTTAAGGCCAAGGTTTAAATTTTTGCGGACAAACAGATGGACGAACAGGCCCGAATCTTCGATTACGGGGGCATAAAAAAAACTTAAACTTAAAAACTTAAATTTATGTCTCTGCGCTAACTAACGAATCGTATACCTTTGGCAAGCAAACATGTACATCACGGGAAGGCACAACAGTGAATATTGTATTAAGTATTCAGGAACAGGTCGAATATTTATTTCCACCCCACCCCTTTTCCAAAACCAAGAAGTAAGAATTCCTTTAACGTTAAATGGGTATTTCTAAGAGAATAATTTAAAATTTTGGCAAGGTCCTACAAATATGGATAGAAAAGTTAACTTTAAATTATGAATTGTGATTTGTGTAGTATTGAAATAATTTCTTTAAACTTATCAGGTGAAAAACTTAAATAGACAATGTGCAGATCTATTTTCATGCCTTATAAATTGGAAAGATATACTTTAATTCTCATCAAGTATTTTAAGAATGTTTAAGCAGGGCTAGACAAATAGCATTGCCCGGCAATGGGTACATCCATCTATAAATTGAGCCATTTTAAGGTCCCGTAAAATATCATCCATTTTTTCATAGCACGACTTCCGAAAATAAGCTTCCGAAAGATCATCATCATAAAGATGAAAGAACAGCATATAATACTGTGTCTACATCACAACGAAATGCAAAATCTACCGCACGGAATGCTGACAGGACCGGACATAATATTTAACCCTCATCATCATCATCATAACAGAAATACTACATATAATAACGAATATACTGTATGTAATGTGAGAAGTACATAATATAATGTTGTGTTTACCGCGTATATTGTTAGAACGACCGCATATAATGTTAGAAGCACCTCATATAATGTTGGAAGCACCTCATATAATGATAAATGTACATAATATAGTGATATAACTACATCATATAATAAAAGAAGTACTGTATATAATGGAAAATGCACACGATATAATGTAAAAAAGACTTTATATAATGAATATACTACCAAATATAATGAGGAGAACACTGCGTATAATGTTTAATCCTCATATAAGACAGTCCCGGCGTTCCATAGAGGACCGCACATATCATTCTCTCACCAGAGGTCGTGCTACACTAGCTTGTGTAGCCTGACCTCAGGTGAGAGAATGCGCACATATTGGCGACAAGGCCGAGGTTTGCGACGATGACTATATACATGTAGGAGTGAAGTCACAAGAAATAATTACATTAATTTTTGCAAACCAAAATACATATTTGATAGCCGAACGTTGCTTGGGTATTTAGAATTTCTAACCTTTTTTTCAGTGTTGTAAATGTTGAAGAAGATGTTATTCCTCAAGACTTCCTAGACCTTCCGAAAGGACAAATTTCAAGAAGTGTAACCTGGAATGACAGAGCCGCGAGAAAACGAGGAGGCAAGGAATGTCCATGAGTCTGTCCCCCAAACGGAAACATCAGCCCCGGGGGACCTCCAGGGGGATCCACGAAGCATTGAGGAGATCAAGAGAAATATATTTTCTGCCACCCCATCCAACGAACCTAATGATAATAACTTAGTTGTTCGTACCGAATACAGCCAACCAAACGCACCTTTGGAACCAGCCCAGCAAGCGGCATGTATTGATCTGAACGCGTCTGGGGGGTCATTGGGGTTCTCTTTCCATGAACCCGAGGAAAACGACGAGCGGGGATCCCCCGGATGTCCAGATACGGACGCTGCGGCGGCAAGACCCGATCTCTCCCGAACAAGCTCGCGGAGTTCCGGTTATGTTGGTTCAGAGACCGGTGAGCAGCACATCCACGGAGAGAACACTGCTCCTCACGACGCCATAGCAATGAGACGAGCGTTCATCCAGCGAACGTCCAGTGGGAGTCTAAGTAGCAGCCTCACGACAGAGGATATGAGACGGCTGTATGATAGAGAGCTTCACTTAGATGGATGTAAGTAATGGACAACATATATATATACATGTACATATAATATCAGGCATTACCATACTGCTGTAATGGTTAGTTCCTTGAAGTTAATGTAGTAGGTTGTTTGTTCTCTTACCAAACTGCCTCGTGCTGTGATGTCTTGCTGTAATATTCTCGCTGAGACTTAAGTACACCAAATCAATCTTTTAACAGGTGACACATGTAAATTACTACGAGAAGCCTGTTCCTCAAAGGAAACGATCGATTTCTGGGACGAAGTTGATATTATTGGAGGTGATGAAAGAAAAAAGTGTCATTCCAAAGTGAGTTGCTCGTATTTTCTGTAAAAGTAACACATGTATAAATGGGTTCACGATAAAACGAGAAATCTGTAAATGAATTGAAAACATGATAATAGTTTGATGGTTTTAATTGCACAGCTAGTTTCCACATGGTTTTATTGCTATACCTGTACATGTATAGATTTCGTTTACTTTTCAACAGTTCTGGATCCCTTTTTTGAGCAAACTGAAGTCTACTTTTCCTGATAAGGATGGTTTTGGCAGTAAACAAGTTGTTCACCTACTGAAGACATTGCTAGGCGTGGAAGGAAAGGGTAAGGCGTAAGGACAAAGAGGTTCTTTCATACTAGTGCACATTTCACTTTTCTTTGTTTTAATTGATCAAAATTAACTCGAAACTTGTGAATTTTGTCAGATGATGGTGAAATTTCACTTTCAAAATTGGTTAACGTCGTGCGATATTTTGGTCCCATAAAGAAAGATGAGGAAAATAAATGTATCCTAATTCAACACGTGAGTACCCCGCCCCTTTGGTTTGTCTGTTGTTCTTACCATCACTAACACATCAAATCTTGCTCTAAATACGTGTCTGTTTGTATTCAGCTGGTTGACATAGTTAAAAGGTCACTGGTGGCAGTAAAAATTGGAAACCAGAAGGTGAAACAAAGGTAAGATTATTAGAATGTTTCGTTATAGAACAACCCTGGCTGATTCTGTGATCATTGGCTAGTAGTATCACAAGCAGGAAGTGATAATCCTATGAAATTATTTTCCAATTGTGATAGACAGAAAGAAGGCTTAGGTAGTTAAAGAAAAAAAGTTGTTGGTTTTGAATTTATAAAACGCAAACATGGAATTGTAAATCTGACACCGTAAGTTATATTTTTATTTTGAGAAATCTCCAAAATCAGGATGATATGGCAATGGTTGATGGTTATAGTTAAATGTTCAGATTATAATTTTTATACCAAATTTGCCAATGTTGGACCAACTGTTTCTGATGATCTCCTGTATACGTTTCTCCCTGTTTTAGCTGGTTTGCAGGCGCCATGACAAGAGATGAAGCTGAGGAAGCTTTGAAAGATGAGAGATATAATACATACCTTGTCAGGTGCGTCGTTATTTTTTTTACACTTATATACCCTTTTAAATAAAACAATAGAAATAACCCTTAATTCATATGATAGTATGTGCATATTATTGTGACTTTGACATTACTTGAAGTAGTAAGATAACATGATGTCATTTAAACAACAAAAACAAAAAAAAAATTATGTAATTTGTAATTACGCGCGTTTAGGTAACGTTCACGTGGAATAACGTTGAGGTAACAAAGATTACACTTTGGTAACCTTAAGGTTACAATGTGATTACAATTTATAACATAAGTTACTTTGTTTAATACGTAGAATGAGTCAGAGTGGATCAGATAGCGGGAACTTCGTTGTGTCTGTCAAGGACTCGCATGGCATTCACCATTTTGAAATCGAGGCAAGTTGCACTAGCAGTTAGAATTTTCATTCTTTGGTAGATGATATTAGCATTTACGTAAATTCAAAACCATCTGATTACATGTATTTGTCAACGCAATTTGATTAAAATCAGATCCTCGATCCGCTCCGTGTTTTTCTATTGTCGATACACGAGGACTGAAGAAACCCCGCTTGAGGTCAACTCCTGGTGAACTTTGATTTAAGAATATTCATGAGTTATATTAGCCAATCAGACCAAGTGTTAGAAACGGTAATTTTGGGTTACCAACAAAAATAAAGTCGTATGACGAAGAGATGGTACATGTTCTCGAATCTTTCGGTATCAGCGAGCTAGTTGATATTAGACGACGTCAGAGAATCCAAAGAACTTCCAAAACACACAACTGAGGAATGGAACCGACGATTGCAATGGTCAAAACAAAGTTCCCAGGTGACCTCAAGCGGGGTTTCTTCAGATCCTCTTGTAGCGACAATAGAAAAACAAGGAGCGGATCGAGGATCTGATTTTAATCAGATTGTTGTCACCGTAATTGACATTTCTTTGTTCTATTTATCAACAGGGAGACCCTGCAGAATCCAGTAAAAGCCCCGCTCTCAACTGTCACCTGGCATTTATTGGCAACACGTATGATTCCCTCCCCAGTGTAATAGAGGACTTAAAATACAACGCCATCAGAGACGAAGAAGAGGACAGCGATGTAAATTGTACCTACATCTGCCCGAACCTGCCCTTTAATAGCGTCATTGCGCCGTACAAAAACACAAATTCTAAATGCAAAAATTAAGACTTTAGGCATTATTACGTCATGCATTATTAAAAAATATACAAGGAATATATTAATTTACAGCAACAGCGCCATTTAAACACAAAAATACTAGATGCACATGAGACTTTTGGTATAACTGAGCCATGTATACACAATTTAAATTAATGCAGACAAAATTAATAACAGCGCCATCACGCCATTCAACAAACAGATGAATCGGATACAACTATAAAAAAAGTTTTGATATACATGTATGACATGCACATTTTGCAGTTTGTTGATTTAATCGAACATTGCCAGTGCGCAAATTCTCAGGAGTCAAACTAATACTCCAAAGGCAAGTGTCTCGGCATTGGCTGTATAATATCACTCATTCTGCTTTGCTACAGTTACTTTCTGTAATTTAATTTTAACTTAATGAGTGTTTTATTCAAGTATATAAGAATACATGAATCGGATCGAACAGCAGGCACAATGCATGACTATATATGTTCTCTCATTTAGTCAAGGTATAATATTAATATATAGTTTTACTCAGAATGTATTATTATACATTACATTACATTATTTTCTGTAATCTTTTCACATTGAAGAGACAGATGAAACTGATCGTTATTTTACTGTTATGTACAGATTTTCTCTCAGTGTTTGGTAAACATTATGATATACTCATACCCGTGTGTGCTAACTTAATGTGCTTTATTTTGCTTATTGTTTTGTTGCAATATTGTACATGTATATGACATATTTTTTAGATTTAGGTGTACCAGTATTTTACAAGTATGTCCGTGTTCCCTACAATTAGCAAGCTAGAAATTTTACCATTAATTCTTCACGATTTTACACGTGGTTTAATTTACCTACTTTCCCATTGCCAGAACAGTGGTGCTTGTAAATAAACTATGTCAAGGTCGTTGGCACAGTTAGCAGGTGCGATGAAATGGACCAGTTTTACAATGTCAGTTTTATTAGCTTATTCTAAAACCAAAGTATTATGTAGATTCTTTATTTCATTTATTTGAGCTAGTATTGGCTTTCTAGTGGATCGTTCATTCTATGTGTTACCTATATGTATTATAAAATTTTTGTAATTAATTTTTTCGGTGCATAATAGAAATTGTACTGTTTACATGTACTTTTTCCTATTCTTTTACGATAGTCAATCATAAGTTATATATAATATATATCCTTACCATATGATATATACTCTACAGTTTGGAGATTGTGTTGAATCTTTTAAATGATGTAAAGACAGTTTACACAGTAGATCTACCCGTACGGTAAAATAACTATTGAGCAGTGTGTTACATATTAAGATCTTCTTCTAGAAATGAGAGATCTATTAAATTTTTGCCAATTTGTAACCTATGTACAAATTTTAATGTGAATGAGAGACACAAGAAACGGATGCAATGCATGTAAATTGGATTTTATGTAGAATTTAAATAGGTGAATACGGACAGATAACAGTGTCATTAAAATATGTATTGGATTTAATCTTTTCAAAGACATGAATGGTTTTACAATAAAAGTCAAGAAAATAAAATTATCTTAATATTATTTAATATTCAATAAGTTATATTTGAAATTTTAATATCTAAACTACTTTCCTTCAATAAATCATCATTTGATTTTTATCATTCAATGGTCTTTGAATGGACGATTCGTTAATTTTTGTTTAGTTCGTTCAGTTAAAGGATATTTTACAGGTGTTGTATTATGTGATCCATGTCAGCAAAATACTGTGGACTTTACCACACATTTTTTTTAAGAAACGGGTTTTGGAAAAAACAAAAGAAACACAATATCTCGACGTGTAAAAATGGGACTCATTTACATGTATTGATTCAAGAAGAGTTTAAAATAAACACAGTAACAATAAAAAAGACTTGTAGCTCATGTTACTGATCAACCGGTCTACAAAGTGTAGCTCATGTTTCTGATCAACCGGTCTACAAAGTGTAGCTCATGTTACTGATCAACCGGTCTACAAAGTGTAGCTCATGTTACTGATCATGATCAACCGGTCTACAAAGTGTAGCTCATGTTACTGATCAACCGGTCTACAAAGTGTAGCTCATGTTACTGATCAACCGGTCTACAAAGTGTAGCTCATGTTACTGATCATGATCAACCGGTCTACAAAGTGTAGCTCATGTTACTGATCAACCGGTCTACAAAGTGTAGCTACTGATCAACCGGTCTACAAAGTGTAGCCCATGTTACTGATCAACCGGTCTACAAAGAGAAAATGAAGCAGAGAGAAAGAGCGTGGTAAACTGCATATCAAACATCAATGCTTTTTGTTATTTATTTGTATTTTATTTTAAATTTTTATAATGATAAGTAGAAAGAGAAAAAAAGATCTATTATTATATATAGCGCAATGCTATATCAACCGCACCAATATAAAAATAGTGCCTGCTTGGGAGGGTACCAGTGGAAATTGACATATAATTTCAACTGGTACCCTCCCAAACAGGCACTATTTATTTCATTATACTGAATGTCTTATTTCAACTGGTACCCTCCCAAACAGGCACTATTTATTCTATTATACTGAATGTCTTAATTCTAGAGATAAGTTTGCTGCTTTTATATAAAAAAAGACTTGAGTTCTACGGCGAACCGTACGCGCATAAATTACGCGCATTTAACAATTCGTTCTATCGGCCCATTGCCAAGTGTGTTGCTAACGCTGAGGGTAAGAGAACGGATTGTCAACTGCATCTAAACCAATCAGATTTCAGTATTTAACATGAAAGTATAATAATATTATTTACCACAGGGGGAACTTTTATTACAGAAACAAGCGTGTGGTATTTGCTTTTATTATACTTTCATGTTAAATATAGCTTGTGTTTTCGAAAAATAACGACCATATTTTGTGACAAATAAATGAACGGTCCGATATTTTTTTATCAAGGTTGCATTTTGACGGTGCTATTGAATAAAAATACTCATTCATCGAAGGAAATTTACAAAAGTTTAATTACTGCCAATTAATTGCACCTCAAATCTAATACATAGAAGTCTATGGACAGCATCTGTGATTTTAGGATCTTGTAAAAATTCACACAAATCTAAAATATGGAATAAAATTAATCATAAACCCATTTGCATGTTCAAACGAAATTAATATTTTCTTTTCATCAAAGGCAGATAACTCTTCAAAACATTAAAGGTGCAAAAATGCGGGCTTCTTTAAAGCCACCCCCGGTATGCACAATTATCCCTCGGAACCCCACCCATCCCCCACCCCTGGAAAAAATTTCTGAATCCGCGCATGAAATAATGCAAAATTGTAGGATATCTCTTCATGCGCGGATCTAGAGGGAGGGTCGGAGGGGTCCCACCCCCCCTTGGAAAATGAAAATTTATTATTAATATTTACATAAGAAAATTATCGCAAATATGCCTCGGACCCCCCTGGCAAACACAATTATTCTTCGCCCCATCCCCCCCCCCCTGGAAAAATTTTCTGGATCCGCGCATGTCTCTTCATTATTATACATAAAAATACCTTAAACCCCGTCTACGCAGATATTTTACAGACGTAGAGGTGTGTCCTGGTGCAGTGGTCAGCGTGCCATTGCTGATTGGTGTCCATCACTATGCAGGGGTAGTCAGAGAACTTAGGGTCCCGCCAGTTACTGAAGTCACGTGGGCTGGCATCGAACCATACATTGGACTGCATTCCTAGCCATATCTCATCTTGTAACAAATCAACAACAAAATAGACGGGATTCACTATTGTAGAATAAAAAATAATACAAAGGCTTTGGAAATTATAAAAGTATTCTACATGTATAGTTCGGAATGTTAAAATCTAATCATTAATGTTAGATACTACATGTAGTATGTACAGCTGAACTTCGATATCTCGAATATCAAGGAGGTGTCGCGGGGACTTTAAAAATATCAAAACTGATTTTTTCTTAACGAATTTTCTACCTCAATATCCCAAATATTCGGACCCCAACGTCACCAACTTTCTCCAAGTCGATGCTAGTATTCAGCCTCAAGGCCGAGTGTTTACCTCGAATTTATGCACTTTTTTTTAAGGATTTGAAGTGAGGACTGAGTTGAAGGATTTGAAAATTTTGATGACGGTGGAGTTGTATATCGTAAAGTTTTTCTCGGTCCAATCGGGTTCCAGTGAACGAGGTTTGACTTACTTTTGTGCGTGAGTGTCTCATGGACAAACCTCTGTTCCTCCGAGTTATGGATGCTTAGTAGAGTCATGTTACACACCCTACACGCCTCCTGCAAATTTTGATCGACCATGCATTTTTGCAAATTTCTTCATATATATCTATATGTGGTGATGAATGCAGCTTTTTCTCAATATTATTGTAAAATTATTATATTGCAGGCACTAGTGTCAAACGGTGTTTTAGAGTCAATCACTCTTGAAATATAACACACTTATTCGGAACTCAATTGAACTACAGATTTCAAGAGCAATTGTTCTTATCATGTAAAAGTTATGAATCACAACCTTTCCCATATTCTAGTATAATTATTATGATATTATGTCCATTAATCATTCTGCTCGCGTCCCCAATATTGTGGGTAAAACAGAACGCCCTCTGTTAAGTAATTAATTTGCATTAATTTTACACGTGAATAACAGAACCAGCGTCTATTGGAGACCACGCTGTAGCTGGGTGATAACGTGTATGATACTGACCACTGCCTCGTCTCTGGTCAGTCGCTGGCGGGAGTGTAGCTCCGAGGAGTAGTAGTAATGGTGGTGATATCTCATCCAGTTCTCTCTACGGCATCCATCGTCTGTCCAAAGATAAAACACAAGAATCAAGAAAAATTTCACACATACAATCATACATGTATATCATAAATCAAGGAATGTTATATCATACTACATGCACACTTTTGTCACAAGTTCAGGCACTTTGATATCAGATATCTGATTAGATGATTGCTGAGACTCTGTTATTTGATTGGATGATTGCTCCGACTTGATATTTGATTGGTTGATTGCTCTGACTTTGATATTTGATTGGTTAATTGCTCTGACTTTATATTTAGATTGGTTGATTTTTTAGACTCTGATATTTAATGGAATGGTTGCTCTAACGCTTGTTTGATTGAATGATTGCTCAAACTCTGCTATATCATACTACATACACTTTGTCACAAGTTCAGGTACTTTGATATCAGATATCTGATTGGGGGTGATTGCTCAGACTCTGATATTTGATTGGGTGATTGCTCAAACTCTGATACTTGATTGGGTGACTGCTCCTACCATTGTGATGATGGTGGTGGTGATGGTGTGTGGTGTGTTCCAGTGGGGCCGAGTGAGACGGTGCGTGTGTTGTTGGTAAGCTTGTTGTTGTTGTTGGCATCTTTGGTGTTGCAGTTGTTGTTAATGGTTTATCGGTTGTTGTCGTTGTTGTTGTCGTCGTCGTCGTTGTTGTCGTTGTTGTTGTTGTTGTTGTTGTTGTTGGATTTGTTATTTGTGTTGCCAGTGAACCAGGGAATCCCTGATTACACCTTTCCGCTGAACAACATTGCTTGGACAGACTTCTCTTGAAGGCTCCTCCTAGTCCAGGACTGCAAACCTGACAGCGAGTTCAGAATGGCTTATATCTACTTAATATATTAGTGATTCTTTTTATTGACATATATTCATAATGTTTTTTCCATAAACTGTTTTGTATTTCTGTCGCAATCTCCAAACTTACTGTTTGTGAAGCACACCCCAAGCTGTACCTAAAGTTGAAGTCATTATCAATGAACTCTGTAACAATGCACACCTGAAATGAGGTAAAATATGATATAGATATCTACAAAGCACAAGTGCTCAGATTTAAAACTTGTTTATGGGCTTTAAAAATGAAATGTGGTGATAAGTGTCAAATATTGTAATTTTTGATAATTTCTTATTGCTTAAAAATAGAATAATTAATTTTGTTTAGACAGAGAAAATTTTAAGCGAATACCTCGTGGTCTTGACAAAGTTCAGTGGCACTGCAGTGTCTAGGATCGTCCACAGAATGACAGGAAAAGCAGACGAGGGCTGAATAAACACCAATCTAATTAAAATTACAAATTCAGTCAGCTCGCCGGTTTTCGATACGTCGAGTGGAAGACTCCCCCTCCCCGGTTTTCGATGCGACACGTGGAAGATTCCCCATTCACGGTTTCTAATATAAAAAAAAGAAAGATTCTCCCTCGGACCCCTCCCCCGAATTTTTTTCTGGATCCGCGCATGATATATGTTGAGCTTATAAATATCCTGTCAGTGTCGCTTCTCGCTTGCTACTAGTATAGTTATTATTCCAGTCAAAAAAGCCTTTCGGGTTTGTCTATTCAAAATAAGATAATTATATCAAATCACAAAAAAATAAAATTCAAGAGAGAGAGAGAAAGAGAGAGAGAGAGAGAGAGAGAGAGAGAGAGAGAGAGAGAGAGAGAGAGAGAGGTGTATACCTTCACTCAAACGAAGGAATATGATACAGAATCCTGCAAAAAAAATTGGAATTACAAAAATACACCTACCATATACATAAATCTCAATGGATTAACATGAACATGATGCCATCTTATTTTTTCTGAAATCCAATTCAATGATATTAAAAAGCTAGAATTGGGGATAAAAGCATTGTTTTTGCAATGTTACAATTCAATGTCATTGTGTCGCATTGTTTCGAAACAATTGTGATATGATAGTCATAATATTATTCAATATCAGTTTTATACTTACAATGTAGGCCTAATCTAAACTTACCAAATACTAGGCACACTTGGGTTTCCATTTTGTCCGTTATCAGAAAATGTCCGTGTAACGGTTTATCTATAGAGGGATCTGTTATCCCTGGTTATCATAGAGTACAACAACGGGACAACAGCAGGATAGAGGTCCACTGGACAGTTAAACGAAGAGGTCTTGAAAATCATAACAGTTTGCATGGCAAAATGTTGGCTTTCTGGAAAAAAAAAATTAAGAAACTGGACGATTTTTGATAGGCCTCAGTGGAACAGAGCGTATTTAAAGCACCGCTGTTATATTCACTCAACTGCAAAATTATTGAAATTTCAAAGGCCTTTGTCCTATGGACAAATATTAATACGGCCTCTGTTTCGTTATTGACAGATCATCTTTCGGTTCAAATATTTCTCGATAAATAAATAATTTGAGTCCACTGTTCCTTTCTCAAAATATTTGTACAAAAGTTAAAGACTCCACAAAAAGAAAGACGCCAAATGAGCTCACATGAAAATCCGAGGTCGGCAGCCTCTGATTCGTCCTTGATAATTGCGGAAGCTGTAAAAAAAAAAACCTGTAAGATGGTCAACAAACTTCACATTTAGTTGTAGAAAATAATTTATTATTAGTTTATTATACAATCGTTCATTGCCTTGAAAGAAATATATTTTTATGTTCACAAAATGTTGCAAAACATTTGATTTGCTGAGCTTAATTGAAAACTGGTCTAACGTTTTATACAATTGACTTCAAATAAAATCATGTGAAAACTTTAAAAACAATCTCACCATTCTCATGATATAAAATAATCCGGCCAATCATACAAATGTATATGAGAAACTAAACAAGAGGCCCATGGGCCACATCGCTCACCTGAGCAACAATAGGCATGATAAAATCAGCTTAATGGAGATCGACATAATACAAAATATCTGGACAATGTAGTAATACATGTAGATATTCTTATGTTTATAATCAAGTCCCATTTTTGACAGGATGATTTTATATTCATATCACATGTTGAGCATCGCAGTTCTCAACAAGATCCTAGACAATTGTTTATACATGGGATATAAACCTACATCAAACTCTGAACCCCTTGTGAGGCCCAAGAATCGTCCAGGGGCAAAAGTCTTAACAATTTTAAAGAATCACAAATTGGCAAAATGTTTGCATATAAGTAAAACCATATATATTATAACATTTCAGTTTTTGTGAATTAAAAATATTTTCCTTTGTAAAATTGGATCCTGAATGTGGCCCCACCCTACTCCTCAAAATTTTTATTTTAACGAATTTGAATCTACACTACCCAAGGTTGCTTTTACTAAAGTTACAGATTTTCTAGACAAATGGTTTTGTAGAAGATTTTTCTCCATATATTCCTATGTCAAAAATTTGTCTCCCTCCCCCCTCCCTGTTGTGACCCCATCCTACCCCCGGGGATCATGGTTTGAACAAACTTTAATCTACCTAGTCCTTACCTGAGGATACTTCCACATAAGTTTCACCTTTCCTAGCTACTTAGTTTTAGAGATTTTAAAGA